>QVTF01026132.1:25000-40781 GCA_003573665.1 Oxygymnocypris stewartii | reverse complement strand
CTATGAGTTAAATAGTGTTTAAAATAATAAATATCTATGAGTTAAAATAAGGTCCAATAAAATTATATGAGTTAAAATAGTGTCAAAAAAATAATTATCTATGAGTTAAAATAGTGTCAAAAATAATAAATTATCTATGAGTTAAAATAGTGTCAAAAATAATAAATTATCTATGAGTTAAAATAGTGTCAAAAATAATAAATATGAGTTAGTTAAAATAGTGTCAAAAATAATAAATTATCTATGAGTTAAAATAGTGTCAAAAATAATAAATTATGAGTTAAAATAGTGTCAAAAATAATAAATTATGAGTTAAAATAGTGTTAAAAATAATAAATTATCTATGAGTTTAAAATAGTGTTAAAAAATAATAAATGATCTATGAGTTAAAATAGTGTTAAAAATAATAATTATCTATGAGTTAAAATAGTGTAAAAATAATAAATTATCTATGAGTTTAAAATAGTGTCAAAAATAATAAATTATGAGTTAAAAATGTCAAAAATAATAAATATTATGAGTTAAAATAGTGTCAAAAATAATAAATTATCTATGAGTTAAAATAGTGTCAAAAATAATAAATTATCTATGAGTTAAAATAGTGTAAAAATAATAAATTATCTATGAGTTAAAATAGTGTTAAAAATAATAAATTTATATGAGTTAAAATAGTTAAAATAATAAATTATGAGTTAAAAAAGTGTCAAAATAATAAATTATGAGTTAAAAATAGTGTCAAAAATAATAAATTATGAGTTAAAATAGTGTCAAAAATAATATTATGAGTTAAGTTAAAATAGTGTCAAAAATAATAATTATCTATGAGTTAAAATAGTGTCAAAAATAATAAATTATCTATGAGTTAAAATAGTGTAAAATAATAAATTATCTATGAGTTAAAATAGTGTCAAAAATAATAAATTATATGAGTTAAAATAGTGTCAAAAATAATAAATTATGAGTAAAATAGTGTCAAAAATAATAAATTATGAGTTAAAATAGTGTCAAATCATAAATTATTGAGTTAAATTTATTAGTAAATAGTGTCAAAATAATAAATTATGAGTTAAAATAGTGTCAAAATAATAAATTATCTATGAGTTAAAATAATGTTTAAAATAATAAATTATGAGTTTAAAATAGTGTCAAAAATAATAAATTATGAGTTAAAATAGTGTCAAAAATAATAAATTATGAGTTAAAATAGTGTCAAAAATAATAAATATCTATGAGTTAAAATAATGTTAAAAATAATAAATTATGAGTTAAAATAGTGTCAAAAATAATACATTATGAGTTAAAATAATGTTAAACAATTATAATTATCTATGAGTTAAAATAATGTTAAAAATAATAAATTAGGAGTTAAAATAGTGTCAAAAAATAAATTATCTATGAGTTTTAAAATAATGTTAAAAATAATGGAATTATCTATTAGCTAACTTAATGTTTAAAAATAGTTGTAACATATTTAGCCTTTTTTCCATATCTCACCAACTTTTGGGACTGCGTTTTTTTGGTGAATATGAATATGAATACGTACTCCTATTAATAACCAATGCAGTATTTTTTCATCTAAAAGTAGTTTATGGACCGTTTTAGAGCAATCACGAGGAGTTCAATTAAATTCCATTCATTCTAATGGAGCTAATACTAATAATTATATGGTCTTATACATTTCATACAAAGATATATTCAAATAAAATGTATTAAAAATATCTGTTTTTTCTGGTGTAATTTGAAATTTCATATAATTTGTCAATTTCTTAATTCATTAAAAAGTAAACATTCAAAACTATTTTTTTCACATTATCTCATTAATGAGAAGCTGCTGATCAGATACAATATGTTTTAGATTAAAACATATTTTAAACCAATTATAAATTCATAGTAATGTAATAAAATTCCATTAATTCCAATGACTCATTAATACTGAAAATTCACAGATTATATGTTCTTATAAATTTCATACAATGATGTATTCAGATAACATTCCTCATCAATATAAAAACAAAATATACATGTATATTTGCATCAGTGTTTTTGGTTGTAGTTTCATTTTTTAATTAATAAAAACAAGATGTAAATGCCAGTATTAATTTTGTAACATTCAAACACTTTGATTTGTTTCACATTCACTCACTAATGAGATGTTTCTGATCAGATGCAATATGGTTTTAATTGAAAATATGAAGTTATGACTGCTTAATAAACTACAGACTGTTCAGGTCCAATCGGACCCGGGTTGTGAAAACAGCATTGTGATTCTGAATGCATGATGAGGGTTAAGAACGAGGTGAATGTGTGAGGGAAAGTCAAACTGGAAGAGGTCTGAGTGTAGGGGGGGGGGCGCGGACAATGGGCCTAAAGTCGGTTCCCAAACGGCGCTCAATGACCGCACTGTGGAGGTAGCGCTGCTTTTCTAAAGGCCGTTGAGCCACATTGTCCTCCTCCATCACAACAGGAGAATAGACTTTACTGGTGGCTGCCAAAAGGTTAGTAGCGCCGTTGAAAAGAGCCCGACGTTATTCACTGCTTTGGGGGAAGGTGTTGTGCTCCATTCAGACGCGTGGAAACACGCTTCCGCCTCAGCGCTCCACTCTCAGAGCAAACGCTTTATTAGAGAGTAATTCAGACGTTCACAAACATTGTTGAAGAAATAAAATGTACTTGAAGTCCCACTGAGATTTTAAGATAATATGTGACCCTGGAGCACAAAACCAGTCATGAGATGTGTGCATCATCTGAAAGATGAATAAATCATATTTCCATTGATGTATGGTTTGGACAATATTTGATAATCTGGAATCTGAGGGTGCAAAAAAATCTAAATATTGAGAAAATCATCTTTAAAGTTGTTCAAATGAAGTTCTTAGCAATGCATATTACTAATCAATAATTACATTTTGATATTTATGGAAGGAAATCTACTAAACATCTTCATGGAACATGATCTTAATATCCTAATGATCTTTGTCATAAATAAAAAAGTATAATTTTTAACCAATAAAATTATCATATGATCAGAGTTATTCGATAATTTTGAGAAATGCTTATTTTGATGTTTTTTATTTATTTTATGGTATCAATTAAATTTAAATTAATGACTATTAATGAGCTCAAATATTTTCTTGAAGTATATTTTGAGTTTTTAAGTTAAGATTTCAATAATTAAATAATTTAACGATTCTCTGATGTCAATTAATGATCACATGAGATGCAGGTGAACAAATAAAATATTTGTATTATTATATTTAATAATAATGAACTGATGTCAGTTATTGGTCACGACATACAGGTCAACAAATAAAATATTATTATTATATTTTTTTGCTAACTAATTTTTTTTCGTTTAGATTTATTTATTCTAAAAATTATTACATTTCTACAACATTATTTCAGATCACACACAACCCTTGGGGAACATTTTTTAATAAGAGGAAAACTAGTGCTGGGATGAAGTGTTTATGAGATGAATATAAATACATGAGCTGAAAATCCTCAACGTAAACAACAAGAAAGGTCTTTTTAAACAGTAAATCAGGGTAAATGATGGTGTAATAAACCGCTCTGGTCTCTCATTGGACAGAAAGCGAAGGCGTGAGTGGAAGAACATGATCTCTGAGCTGTAATTCACCAGCGCTTGATGCATTTATAGAGAGTGAACATGCTTTAAGCAGATTGTCTGACCTGTCCAGAACGAAGCCCAGCGCTTTCTGCCGCGTTCCCGAGTAAACCGACGGACTCTTCTCCCACGCCACCAGGTTAGATGCGTCGTGAAACAGGTGGATGTTCACCAGGTCAAAGGCACTGAGAGACAGAAAACACATTTATATTATCAGCTGAGTTTCTCAATGCAACCAGAATCACGGGTTCGATTCACAGTCGATGCATGAACTGATCACATGTTGGATAAAAGCATCGGCCAAATGCATGAATGTAAAACAGACACAACATAAAGCACCTGTGAAGTGTGTCAGGTGACGAAGGAAACACTGTTAAAAAGCTGAAATAACACTTTCTACAAAGACACAAGTGTAATATATTATCCCCTGGTTTCACTAGTCCTAGTCTAGACTAAAATGTAAATCTGAGCTGTTTCAACTGAAAGAAACTTTAACTGACTGATCTTAAAATATATCAATGCCCTTGTTTTGCCTCAAGATGCTCAAAAGTAATGTATTTTTCTAAATACATTTATAAAAATTACTTAAATGTCCTAATTGAACTATGGCCTAATCCTGGCTTAGTCTAAGCCGTGTCTGTGAAACCGGGTCTATGAATGCATTCATGCCGCACTACATGCAGCTGATTTATTAGCACGTGCACAATAAATCACATGACCAATGCTTTTTTTGTGCTCTGTAAAGGTGCAGAGGATGAAAAACACTGAAAAATTATTCAAGATTATTTCACTGATTCTAAAATGTTTGAACATTTAGTTTTACATTATTTTATTCTAATAAAAATTCTTTAGTATATTTTCTTTTGACTGATGTTACTTAAATTTATTAATTTATAAAAAAACATATATTTCATACTTTAGTATATATATATTTTTTTGATATTATTTTATTTTAATTCATAAAAATTGTGTTATTTTGTTTGCTTTATTTGAAATTATTTTATTTAAATAAGTATAACATTTTCATTTTTTCCAATATTTTTCAGTATTTTATTTTAATTAACTTAGGTTTATATTTTGCATGGAATAGATAATATCAATAAACACTGATTAATATGAACACGTCTATCAGTTTCTCTGCTCTATATATCAATAAACACTGATTAATATGAACACGTCTATCAGTTTCTCTGCTCTATATATCAATAAACACTGATTAATATGAACACGTCTATCAATTTCTCTGTTCTATATATCAATAAACACTGATTAATATGAACACGTCTATCAGTTTCTCTGCTCTATATATCAATAAACACTGATTAATATGAACACGTCTATCAGTTTCTCTGTTCTATACATCAATAAACACTGATTAATATGAACACGTCTATCAGTTTCTCTGCTCTATATATCAATAAACACTGATTAATATGAACACGTCTATCAGTTTCTCTGCTCTATATATCAATAAACACTGATTAATATGAACACGTCTATCAATTTCTCTGTTCTATACATCAATAAACACTGATTAATATGAACACGTCTATCAGTTTCTCTGTTCTATATATCAATAAACACTGATTAATATGAACACGTCTATCAATTTCTCTGTTCTATATATCAATAAACACTGATTAATATGAACACGTCTATCAGTTTCTCTGCTCTATATATCAATAAACACTGATTAATATGAACACGTCTATCAATTTCTCTGTTCTATATATCAATAAACACTGATTAATATGAACACGTCTATCAGTTTCTCTGCTCTATATATCAATAAACACTGATTAATATGAACACGTCTATCAATTTCTCTGTTCTATATATCAATAAACACTGATTAATATGAACACGTCTATCAGTTTCTCTGTTCTATATATCAATAAACACTGATTAATATGAACACGTCTATCTGTTTCTCTGCTCTATATATCAATAAACACTGATTAATATGAACACGTCTATCAGTTTCTCTGCTCTATATATCAATAAACACTGATTAATATGAACACGTCTATCAGTTTCTCTGCTCTATATATCAATAAACACTGATTAATATGAACACGTCTATCAGTTTCTCTGCTCTATATATCAATAAACACTGATTAATATGAACACGTCTATCAGTTTCTCTGTTCTATATATCAATAAACACTGATTAATATGAACACGTCTATCAGTTTCTCTGTTCTATATATCACTAAACACTGATTAATATGAACACGTCTATCAGTTTCTCTGCTCTATATATCAATAAACACTGATTAATATGAACACGTCTATCAGTTTCTCTGTTCTATATATCAATAAACACTGATTAATATGAACACGTCTATCAGTTTCTCTGCTCTATACATCAATAAACACTGATTAATATGAACACGTCTATCAGTTTCTCTGCTCTATACATCAATAAACGCTGATTAATATGAACACGTCTATCAGTTTCTCTGTTCTATATATCAATAAACACTGATTAATATGAACACGTCTATCAGTTTCTCTGCTCTATATATCAATAAACACTGATTAATATGAACACGTCTATCAGTTTCTCTGCTCTATATATCAATAAACACTGATTAATATGAACACGTCTATCAGTTTCTCTGCTCTATATATCAATAAACACTGATTAATATGAACACGTCTATCAGTTTCTCTGCTCTATATATCAATAAACACTGATTAATATGAACACGTCTATCAGTTTCTCTGCTCTATATATCAATAAACACTGATTAATATGAACACGTCTATCAGTTTCTCTGTTCTATATATCAATAAACACTGATTAATATGAACACGTCTATCAGTTTCTCTGCTCTATATATCAATAAACACTGATTAATATGAACACGTCTATCAGTTTCTCTGCTCTATACATCAATAAACACTGATTAATATGAACACGTCTATCAGTTTCTCTGCTCTATATATCAATAAACACTGATTAATATGAACACGTCTATCAGTTTCTCTGCTCTATATATCACTAAAGCACAGAGGTGAGTCGGTCAGATCAGAATTGCGGCACGACTAAGCCTGTTATTCCTCCATCACCTTTTCATTCCCTTCATCCGGTGTCAGATGCTCTTGTTCTCGTGCCGTTCTTCTATTGCATTAGGCTCTCTCTCGGTCTGATCATGTCATCTGTCATATGTAAGCGCTCGGCTAACGCGATTAGCTGTAATCTAATCCTGCGGTTCGGACAGGAGAAACTCGCTCAGGAGTGCGGTTAGTCCTTTAGCAGAGACTTTTATCCCAAGTGACTCACGCCAACTTCTTACAGCTTCACTTCTCCTCCGATCGAGACTCAAACCGACAACCTGAGCGTTAGCAGCACAGAGCTCAACAGAAAACAGGAGCCAGACCTGCATCTAAAGCAGTGTAGCACCGAAAACATAAATAGTTTGAACATTTATAGCTTATTTCAGTGATTCCCAAACATTTTGGTAAGCCGAAACCCCTTCAGCTAAAATATTTACTTGCTTAAATTAATATTTCAATAATTTACCACATGTTCAAGGTCCTCTGATGCCCGTTAATGGTCACATGACATGCAAGTGAGGTTTAAAGTGTTTTATTTTGACTATTTTAAATGACTTATTTTATCTTACTTTGTTGGTTTTATTTTGATTGTTTATTTAAAAATATTATGCAATGTTTTAGTGTTTTATTTTGAGTGCTTTTATTTTAAGTTATTTAATAAAATATCTGATTTAATTTTAAATTATTTGAATTTATTACAAAATACGTTTAGTGTTATATTTTTGATTGCTTTCATTTTTGAATTATTTTAAATAATATATTTAGTAATTGTAATTTTATTGTGTTTTCATTTTATTTAGCATTAAAAAGTTCTTATTTTTCTGTTTCATATTGCTTGTATTTTAATTTACCAATTTAATTTTAAATAACTCATGTTATTTATCTAAAGTAAAAGAATAGAACTGCGGTAAACATAATTGGCTAACGAAGCCGTTAAAATGCTCTAGTTTGCTTCATTAAATATTTTCTTTTGCATTAGTTTGTGATTTTGTTAGCTGTCTGAAAGGCTTTTCTGTTTCTAATAGTGTAAGTCCAGCCAAAATATCAGTTCTGTGCTCTTCTGCTCGCGCTCATGTTGGTGTACATTGCTTTATACGACTATGAAAGCAGTTTGTGATGTGATCAGTCAGTAACAGTGAGCACAGATGTGAACTCTCTCTGTAAGGCCGGATTGATCTGGTTTAGGACAGAGATGATCTCACCAGTCAGCCAGCGCCCATCGGGTTCGGATGAAGCCTTTTCTGGACCATTTACTCTGCAGGACGAGAAAAAACATCAGTACAGAGACACACTCAAACCAAATCACATCTCTTCATTCACCTGCAGACAAACACATCCATTCATTTGTGCCGGCATAATTCAGTCATCAATCATTCTGTGATATAGCTGCTCTCATCTCTTCAAGTTTTGATCACACTAAAGTATAAGAATACAATTAAATAAAAAAAGTATTAATTAATAAAAAATATTTAAATATTTATTTAAACAATAAAATAAAATATTAATATTGAAATAAATATAAATATAAACAATATAAATACAATAAATATATAAACAAAATAAATGTATAATACAAAAAGTTCAAAATGTATAAAAAATTATTTAAAATTAATAAATAAATAAAAAATGATTAAACAAAACATTAAATTAAAACAAATAATAATAATTAAAAAAAACCGGTTCACAACTCAAAAGGAGCAAAATGGGATCAGAGCTCACTTTAACCCAAGAACAAAGCTTGCAAAAACAAGTTTACAAATACTTTCTGTAATTGTTCTGAAATCAAACACAATGCAACTAAAGATGAAGAGAATGAGGTTTCTCATTCGGCCGGATTGAGAGTTTGTGTCCGATCACACGACTCTCAACATTATTAAATGAGAGACAAATTGATGCTGCGAGTGTCCTGATTACTGAAGAAATAACCCCTCTGTTCTGAACCTCTCTCTCTCTCTCTCTCTCTCTCTCTGTCTTCCTCTCCCTCTCTCTCTCTCTCCCTCTCCGTCTTCCTCTCCCTCTCTCTCTCTGTCTTCCTCTCCCTCTCTCTCTCTCTCTCCCTCTCCGTCTTCCTCTCCCTCTCTCTCTCTCTCCCTCTCCGTCTTCCTCTCCCTCTCTCTCTCCGTCTTCCTCTCTCTCTCTCTCCCTCTCCGTCTTCCTCTCTCTCTCTCTCTCTCTCTCTCTGAGATCTGTAATGGGGAGTTAACTACAGCGATGAATAAACTAATTACCGGCCAGGGCACATAATTATAAATTGACTAATTTTATTTAAAAACTCTGATGCAAATGAAAGGCCTGAAAGTGATTTGATTGCTCCTCACATCTTTCAGCCGGCATTAGGACAAGATTAACTGGATCAAATTCAATTACATTTGCATACTTGAATTAATCTGCGGGCTACAGCGAGGCCGAGCGGACGCTGCCAAGAACAGACTTCTCTGGAGAAAACCATCTCCATATCTTACAGAGCTTATATACACACATATACAGAGCATATATACACACATATACAGAGCATATACACACATATACAGCGCATATATACACACATATACAGAGCATATATACACACATATACAGAGCATATATACACACATATACAGCGCATATATACACACATATACAGAGCTTATATACACATATATACAGCGCATATATACACACATATACAGCGCATATATACACACATATACAGCGCATATATACACACATATACAGCGCATATATACACACATATACAGCGCATATATACACACATATACAGCGCATATATACACACATATACAGCGCATATATACACACATATACAGAGCATATATACACACATATACAGAGCATATATACACACATATACAGCGCATATATACACACATATACAGAGCATATACACACATATACAGAGCATATATACACACATATACAGAGCATATACACACATATACAGCGCATATATACACACATATACAGAGCATATATACACATATACAGAGCATATACACACATATACAGCGCATATATACACATATACAGAGCATATATACACACATATACAGAGCATATATACACACATATACAGAGCATATATACACACATATACAGCGCATATATACACACATATACAGAGCATATACACACATATACAGCGCATATATACACACATATACAGAGCATATACACACATATACAGAGCATATATACACACATATACAGAGCATATACACACATATACAGCGCATATATACACACATATACAGAGCATATATACACATATACAGAGCATATACACACATATACAGCGCATATATACACATATACAGAGCATATATACACACATATACAGAGCATATATACACATATATACAGAGCATATATACACACATATACAGAGCATATATACACACATACAGAGCATATATACACATATATACAGCGCATATATACACACATATACAGAGCATATACACACATATACAGCGCATATATACACACATATACAGAGCATATACACACATATACAGAGCATATATACACACATATACAGAGCATATACAGCGCATATATACACATATACAGAGCATATACACACACATATACAGAGCATATATATACACATATATACAGAGCATATATACACACATATACAGCGCATATATACACATATACAGAGCATATACACACACATATACAGAGCATATACACACACATATACAGAGCATATATACACATATATACAGAGCATATATACACATATACAGAGCATATATACACACATATACAGAGCATATATACACATATATACAGCGCATATATACACACATATACAGAGCATATACACACATATACAGCGCATATATACACATATACAGCGCATATATACACATATACAGCGCATATATACACATATACAGCGCATATATACACATATATACACACATATACAGAGCATATATACACACATATACAGCGCATATATACACACATATACAGCGCATATATACACACATATACAGCGCATATATACACACATATACAGCGCATATATACACACATATACAGCGCATATATACACACATATACAGCGCATATATACACACATATACAGAGCATATATACACACATATACAGCGCATATATACACACATATACAGCGCATATATACACACATTTACAGCGCATATATACACACATATACAGCGCATATATACACACATTTACAGCGCATATATACACATATACAGCACATATATACACACATATACAGCGCATATATACACACATTTACAGCGCATATATACACATATACAGAGCATATATACACACATATACAGCGCATATATACACACATTTACAGCGCATATATACACACATATACAGCGCATATATACACACATACAGCGCATATATACACACATATACAGCGCATATATACACACATTTACAGCGCATATATACACATATACAGCACATATATACACATATATACACACATATACAGAGCATATACACACATATACAGTGCATATATACACACATATACAGAGCATATATACACATGCATATAAAATAAAATTATAATAATATTACATTATAGTAAAACAAGATTCAATTAATTTCTTAGACAAAATAAAAAAACATGTAATCATAATAAAAAAAATAATAATATTATAATAACATTAGATTATATTAGATAAAATAAAACATTTTTTTTTTTTTTTTTTTTATTCCTTTAAATATGGACAGAAAACCAAAAATATATTTATCCGTTGGACGGATCACTGGAATAAAATACGATTAAGTTAGACAAAATAAAATAACAAAAGTGAAGTATTCCTTTAACTGTGGGCAGAAAGCCCAGCACGGCTCGGGTCGGGTCAGGAGCAGCGGTGCGTTTGGACAGAGACAGAGATGAACGCTCCTCACATAATCTCATCTCTCTCTCATCCACCCTCATCACGGGTCAGACGCTGACCTTCAATAACAGCAGCTGAGGAATAACTAACAAACAGCAGCCTCCGACTCCGATTACACGAGACCGCATGCTCTTCTGAGAGACACTTCACATTCGATTCGGTTCAGGGGCTGGAAGCGGATCACAATAATGTGAGAGGGTCAAATAACCCAAATCAGACTGAACCGAGACCAGCTCAGGAGACCGTCTGCTTCACTAGAAGTCTTACAGGACTCGATTCCATGCATGAAAAACACTTTAAGGTTTAACTGAACTCATGTCAAAGTGAACAAATTACAACAAAAATATATTACTGTATTATAATATTATGCAATGTTATAAGCTGAATTATGTTTATGAATGAAAAAAAATAGACAAAATTAGATCATAACAAAACTAAATAAAATATTAGAAAATAATATAAGGATAAAAATAATGCAAATAAAAATTACAGTATTATAATTAAAATGTAATTAAATTATTTAAAATAAAAGAGAAACATTATTAATAAAATAAAATAAGTAAAAATTAAATAAATAATAAAATAAAATTATATTATTATAAAGAAACTAAAAATAATAAAATTAAAATATATTACATTATAACAAGACAAGAATAAATTAGTTAAAATTAAAACTAAAATTGTAAAATAATACTATAATATAATACAATAATATTTTAAAATAAAACGATTAAATAAGATAAATTAATTATATTATTATAAAAAAATAAATAAAAAAAAATATACAAATTATACAACAATATTACATTATAATAAAACAAGATTCAATTATTTCAAATAAAATAATTATATTAAATCACACAATTTAAAAATACAATTAAATAAACCAACTCAATAAAATTACCAATACAATAAGATTACATTTAAAATAAAATACAATTTTTTTTTAAATAATATTAAATAAAATTAACAAATAAAATAAGATTAAATTTTAAATAAAATAAAAAAAGAATTATAATTACATTTTAAAATAATATTAAATAAAATTAACAAATGAAATATGATTAAATTTAAAATAAAATAAAAATATATTTTTTAAATAATATTAAATAAAATTAACAAATAAAATAAGATTACATTTAAAATAAAATAAAAAAGTATTAAATAATTAAATTAAATTAAAATAATTACATTTAAAAATAATATTAAATAAAATTACCAAATGAAATAATTAAAGAATTATAAAATAAAAAAGATTTAGAATTAAAATAAAATGATCAACTGTGCAATTGGAAAGTGGACTGAAACGGAAAAAGTCCAAATGAGATCTGAGCTCACTTTAAATCCAGCGAGTGTGTAAATGATGAGTTTATCTCTGAACGCTGCGAGACACGCCTTCAGATGAGCATCAAATACATGGAACGAGCGGATTAACACGACCGTTCACAAGCAGCGCCTGTTGTTCTGTGCGCGTCGCTCTTATTCAGCGTTTCCATTAATATTGTGGAGCAGCACTTAAAGCCATTACTCACACAGGGGCCCTAAAGAGGAGACGGGTCACGCGCTCATCATTACACAGACCCAGTGAAGAGCAGCTTCTGTGGAGTCAAGGGTACAAACACATCAATCACAGCCGCCTCTTTCTGATTGGCTGCCGGGGAAAGCGCCAGCTGTCAATCAAGCGCGGAACACCGGTGATGTCATCGAGGCGTTTGACAGACGGATGAAGCAGCAGCTCGGGAGGGACACGATACGTCGATATGTGCTCCAGATGTAAATAAATGTCTTCTATTTGTGACTATTCAAAGAAAAAACAACCTCCTACAGCTCTCCATTAACAGAAACGTCTGGAATAGCTCTGCTCTCGACCACGAGAATATGGAAATCAATTTTACTGCACTGTAAATAAGTGTTTTTGTCTTGTTCTCCAGCGCACAAAACAACCTTGCTATGTGTGCTCGTTAAACAGACTCGTTAAGCACTTGCATATTATTGCTCGTTTGTTGATTCTGATTCTGAGGACATTGTACATTGCTTTGGATAAAAGCGTCTGCTAAATTATTAAATTAAAGGTAAATGTCCAAAATATCTGTATTTATATTTATTAAAACATTTTTGCAGTGCATGCGACATTTAATTTTCTGCATATACAGCACATATAAAATAATTATTTCACGTTTTTTTAAGCACTGTGTATTACAATTTAATTTAGTTTTGGCCAATTTAATCATATTTTATTGTAGTGACTCGTCCACCAGCTGCAGATATTTCGTGTTTTCTGTCCATATTTAAAATGAACATTTTAATTTTATATATATATATCTCTAACAATTATATCTTAATTTAAGGATGTTCAGATATTTGCACTTGACTTGATTGCACCCCCCCCCGTGCATGCATGCAACATTTAATGCATATATTCATCATATCTTCTCATAGTGACCCATCCGCCAGCTGCAGATATTTCATGTTTTGTTTTGAATCATCGTTTTGCGTCTCAAGTAAATGCATCTTGATTTGAAGCGGCAGCATTTCTGACTTTTTCTGATTTAAGATCGCCCCATGCTTTAACGATGAATTAAGACTTTTTAAAACAGGCCAGCAGCGCACAAACAAGAGTCATCAGTGCAGCGGTGTGCTAACAGACCGAAACACGCGTGCAAACAGCGCCGCGTGATAGGACTCCTTTAGTGAGGCAGATGGATGGCGAATCCGGCCGGTTTCATCTACTAAAAGACGGCATAAATCACCGGATGAAGCCGAGGTTATCGCCAGCCTGCCCGCCTCATGAGAAACCTGCATTAAAGCATTAGTGAAATTAATTCATCTTTCATAAGAGGTTGGAGCCGTATCGGTGATCTACGATAACAAGCAATTTCTCACTACTGAGAAAGCCCTTGATAGACTACACAAATCTGCTGCTTTAAATGGCCGAACATTATGTGGAGTGCTGCTCTCCGGAGATTCACGAGCGCGTAAATCAATGCATCGCAAACTTTTCTCTTTCTGTTTTCTCTCAGTAAACGTCATTGTTTTCTCATCAGGAGGAAGGCTGTTGTTTGTGCAAGCGCTGGAGATCGGTAGCGGCGCGTGAAAGGCCAGCGCTGTTTTGGCATATATTTACGGGCGGCTGTTTGCTGGGGTGTGAGAGACGGATGGGAGGCACGGATCCGGACGACACGTGTGCTTTATTAGTTTATCAGCTCTACAGAACACAGATATGAAGCAGTGCCTCAATCACACAAACACAAACCAAACCGAGTTCAGTTACATTCAGATAATAATCAACGAGCTGTAGACAGACATTTAAACATGTGATTGTGTTTAATTACGTTAAATACACAATGCTATGTTCTATAAATCTATATAAATACATAAATATATATATATATATATATATATATTATGTCTGTGTGTGTATGGTGTATATTTATTATGTATATAAATACAATTTGCGCACATATTTAAGAAAAATATGCTGTTTATATATTAAATATATAAGTAAATGTTTTCAAAATATATACTGTGTGTGTGTGTGTGTGTGTGTGTGTGTGTGTGTGTGTGTGTGTGAGTGAGTGTGTGTGTGTGTGTGTGTGTGTGTGTGTGTGTGTGTGTGTGTGTGTGTGTGTGTGTGTGAAAGTGTGTGTGTGTGTGTGTGTGTCTGTGTGCGTGCGAGTGTGTGCATGCGTGCGTGCGTGAAAATTGTAAATTATTGTTACTTATAACTTAAATTATTTATATTTAAACGAACAATACTGTGAACCAAATTAATCAGGAATGCCATATTCAGGGCTGTAATGATTTAAGACTGAAGCGCTCATCGTCTCAATCTGAGAAAATATGACTGAAGTCACGATAACGTTTTGTTGTGCGATATATTGCCCCAGAAATAATTGCAATAAGCAATATTATTGTCATTTTAAGTCCATTTTGTCCCACCGAATATATAATCTAATATAATTTAACAGCATAATGATGCAAGAAGGCCTAGACACTTTCCAATCACAACAAGCTTTTAATTATTAAGTATGTTTAGATCGTGGAAATTATGCATCACAATATTAGACACCTTAAATAAACCGTGCAATGTACAAAGACAAATGCACAAAGAACCAGATTTCCCCTGAGCTTCATTTCTCTGTAAATTAAGGGTGCAAACTATTTCTGAAAAACACAGTCACTATAG
>QVTF01026132.1:2500-12500 GCA_003573665.1 Oxygymnocypris stewartii | reverse complement strand
CGCTCCAATTATTGAACGAAAAATAAATAAATAAATAAATAAATAATGGGGGGGGGAGTCATACATATAATAAAAAATAAATAAATTGAAAATAATTTTTTTTTATAAAAATTATTTCATAGGGCACTATAACTGTACACGCTTTTTGATAATTAAACAGACCAGAAAAATTAAATCAGAAAAAAATTGAATCCAGAAAAATTTGAATGGAAAAAATTTGAATTTCAAAGAGCCATAAAAACATCACCTTGCTCAACGTTTAATAAATCGCTGTTAAATTTCATGATTTCAACTAATGACATTAATACAATTAAATACAAATATAAGGGAAAAAAATCATAATCCAGAAATTTTTTTACATATTACATTTTTGTTAAACTGTTAAAAGCGTTGTTAAATTATTATTAAATTATGCATGTTTCATAATTTGAAACTTCAAAGTTTTTTTAATTACTGATATTTAATAAGCACTAAAGCAGAGTTGAGAAAAATTTAAACAGAATAAAATGGAAATTAGGAGAAAAATTACATTCTATATATCATTTTTATTGGGGGGTTGGGGGGGCACACTCAAAGTATCTTTGAGAATAAAATAAAATGTTATTTGGTAAAAAAAAAAAAACAATAAATAAAATCACAGGTATTTCATAAGGCCCTTGACACGCTGACATTAATAATAATATTCAGAATAATATCCAATCATAAATCCATGCCCGGCCGTATCGCTCCTGATCAAGTTAAGAGAAGCGTCAGTGGTCTCTCATCTCTCGTCTGACGTCTCAAAGACCTGAAACATTAAATATTAAATTCATATTCTGTTTCATAAACATCCCACGATCTGTCAGAGCTGTTCCTCTTCAGCTTCTACTAACAGTGCGTGGCACGAGGTAAACACTCGATTAGTAAAGTGCACGATGTATTTGCTGGAAAATGCAATGTTTTAAAGCATCCCAGAAGTGCTTTATTTGTCCATGCAACTCTCTATTTTCATGAAGATGCATGACTGAAGAGAAGCAGCACACGTTTCCATTGTGTTTCATCTTCTGAACAGCCACGTACATGATTAATATTGTCCTCGTTATTAGATTAGCACACAAAAACCTCAAACCTGAGCAATTCAAGACTGCATTACTAATTAATTTTACTCGTTTTCATGCACTATTATTTAATTGTTTCAGATGGCACTGATAAAGCGCCTTAGGCTCATTAATGTAAATCATATTCCACTATAGATGTCCGATAATTAAAAGGTTTTAAAAGGTATCCTCGTTAGATAGAGACTCTCTCTCTCTGAGAACGATCGATTTCTCTTTATTCATGAAAATATTGTTAATGTTGACGTTGAATGTTCATCAATCTAGATTATGGTGCTCTTTAATATCTGCCCGGTTCCTGTGATCGTTCTTTATGCATCTGATTGGATTATGAGCGTTCGGTGGATATGATTGGATGCGACGGCGCCGAGACACAAGGACACCAACTCTAACCAACTTCTGCTCTGCTTTAAAAGATGCACACATCACGTCATGTTCATTGTGAGAGCTGAAATACTCGTCCCATAGAGTTTACTAACAGGGCTCATATTGCACTGAATGGGAGTAGAATTAAAGGAAAGTGTAATGATGTAATTATTAAATTAAAGAGACTATTTTTTAGATTATACCTACTGCTGTATCTAGAAAAGCAGAGTTCGTTGATCAAACAGAAAAATAAATAGACAAACGTGATTTTATGTCCACATTAAATGCAAGTAAAGCTCTATTTTTAAGGATTTTGGACAATAAATGTCAAAATTTGATTGATATAATGTTACGTTGTCGATCAGTGTGACACTAAATGTGGTTGATATAATGTTACGTTGTCATTCAGTGTAACACTAAATGTGATTGATATAATGTTACGTTGTCGATCAGTGTAACACTAAATGTGGTTGATATAATGTTACGTTGTCATTCAGTGTAACACTAAATTTGATTGATATAATGTTACGTTGTCATTCAGTGTAACACTAAATGTGGTTGATATAATGTTACGTTGTCGATCAGTGTAACACTAAATGTGGTTGATATAATGTTACGTTGTCGTTCAGTGTAACACTAAATGTGGTTGATATAATGTTACGTTGTCGATCAGTGTAACACTAAATGTGGTTGATATAATGTTACGTTGTCGATCAGTGTAACACTAAATGTGGTTGATATAATGTTACGTTGTCGTTCAGTGTAACACTAAATTTGATTGATATAATGTTACGTTGTCGTTCAGTGTAACACTAAATTTGGTTGATATAATGTTACGTTGTCGATCAGTGTAACACTAAATTTGGTTGATATAATGTTACGTTGTCGATCGGTGTAACACTAAATTTGGTTGATATAATGTTACGTTGTCATTCAGTGTAACACTAAATGTGGTTGATATAATGTTACGTTGTCATCAGTGTAACACTAAATGTGGTTGATATAATGTTACGTTGTCATCAGTGTAACACTAAATGTGGTTGATATAATGTTACGTTGTCATCAGTGTAACACTAAATGTGGTTGATATAATGTTACGTTGTCGATCAGTGTAACACTAAATGTGGTTGATATAATGTTACGTTGTCGATCAGTGTGACACTAAATGTGGTTGATATAATGTTACGTTGTCGATCGGTGTAACACTAAATGTGGTTGATATAATGTTACGTTGTCGTTCAGTGTAACACTAAATTTGGTTGATATAATGTTACGTTGTCATCAGTGTAACACTAAATTTGATTGATATGTTACGTTGTCGATCAGTGTGACACTAAATGTGGTTGATATAATGTTACGTTGTCATTCAGTGTAACACTAAATGTGATTGATATAATGTTACGTTGTCATTCAGTGTAACACTAAATGTGGTTGATATAATGTTACGTTGTCGATCAGTGTAACACTAAATGTGGTTGATATAATATTACGTTGTCGATCAGTGTAACACTAAATGTGGTTGATATAATGTTACGTTGTCGATCAGTGTAACACTAAATGTGGTT
Source organism: Oxygymnocypris stewartii (assembly GCA_003573665.1). Taxonomy (NCBI): domain Eukaryota; kingdom Metazoa; phylum Chordata; class Actinopteri; order Cypriniformes; family Cyprinidae; genus Oxygymnocypris; species Oxygymnocypris stewartii. The sequence goes on along the minus strand of QVTF01026132.1, from coordinate 9,475 downwards.
GATATAATGTTACGTTGTCGTTCAGTGTAACACTAAATGTGGTTGATATAATGTTACGTTGTCGTTCAGTGTAACACTAAATTTGATTGATATAATGTTACGTTGTCGATCAGTGTAACACTAAATGTGGTTGATATAATGTTACGTTGTCATTCAGTGTAACACTAAATGTGATTGATATAATGTTACGTTGTCGATCAGTGTAACACTAAATGTGGTTGATATAATGTTACGTTGTCATTCAGTGTAACACTAAATGTGGTTGATATAATGTTACGTTGTCATTCAGTGTAACACTAAATGTGATTGATATAATGTTACGTTGTCATTCAGTGTAACACTAAATGTGATTGATATAATGTTACGTTGTCATTCAGTGTAACACTAAATGTGGTTGATATAATGTTACGTTGTCGATCAGTGTGACACTAAATTTGGTTGATATAATGTTACGTTGTCGATCGGTGTAACACTAAATTTGGTTGATATAATGTTACGTTGTCATTCAGTGTAACACTAAATGTGGTTGATATAATGTTACGTTGTCATCAGTGTAACACTAAATTTGATTGATATAATGTTACGTTGTCGATCAGTGTGACACTAAATTTGGTTGATATAATGTTACGTTGTCATTCAGTGTAACACTAAATGTGGTTGATATAATGTTACGTTGTCGATCAGTGTGACACTAAATGTGGTTGATATAATGTTACGTTGTCATTCAGTGTAACACTAAATGTGGTTGATATAATGTTACGTTGTCATTCAGTGTAACACTAAATGTGGTTGATATAATGTTACGTTGTCGATCGGTGTAACACTAAATGTGGTTGATATAATGTTACGTTGTCGTTCAGTGTAACACTAAATTTGGTTGATATAATGTTACGTTGTCATCAGTGTAACACTAAATTTGATTGATATAATGTTACGTTGTCGATCAGTGTGACACTAAATGTGGTTGATATAATGTTACGTTGTCATTCAGTGTAACACTAAATGTGGTTGATATAATGTTACGTTGTCGATCAGTGTAACACTAAATGTGGTTGATATAATGTTACGTTGTCGATCAGTGTAACACTAAATGTGGTTGATATAATGTTACGTTGTCGTTCAGTGTAACACTAAATGTGGTTGATATAATGTTACGTTGTCATTCAGTGTAACACTAAATGTGGTTGATATAATGTTACGTTGTCGATCAGTGTAACACTAAATGTGGTTGATATAATGTTACGTTGTCGATCAGTGTAACACTAAATGTGGTTGATATAATGTTACGTTGTCGATCAGTGTAACACTAAATGTGGTTGATATAATGTTACGTTGTCATTCAGTGTAACACTAAATGTGGTTGATATAATGTTACGTTGTCATTCAGTGTAACACTAAATGTGGTTGATATAATGTTACGTTGTCGATCAGTGTAACACTAAATGTGGTTGATATAATGTTACGTTGTCGTTCAGTGTAACACTAAATGTGGTTGATATAATGTTACGTTGTCGATCAGTGTAACACTAAATTTGGTTGATATAATGTTACGTTGTCGATCAGTGTAACACTAAATTTGGTTGATATAATGTTACGTTGTCGATCAGTGTAACACTAAATGTGGTTGATATAATGTTACGTTGTCATTCAGTGTAACACTAAATGTGGTTGATATAATGTTACGTTGTCGTTCAGTGTAACACTAAATGTGGTTGATATAATGTTACGTTGTCGATCAGTGTAACACTAAATGTGGTTGATATAATGTTACGTTGTCGTTCAGTGTAACACTAAATTTGGTTGATATAATGTTACGTTGTCGATCAGTGTAACACTAAATTTGGTTGATATAATGTTACGTTGTCGATCAGTGTAACACTAAATTTGATTGATATAATGTTACGTTGTCGATCAGTGTAACACTAAATTTGGTTGATATAATGTTACGTTGTCGATCAGTGTAACACTAAATTTGGTTGATATAATGTTACGTTGTCGATCAGTGTAACACTAAATTTGATTGATATAATGTTACGTTGTCGATCAGTGTAACACTAAATTTGATTGATATAATGTTACGTTGTCGATCAGTGTAACACTAAATGTGGTTGATATAATGTTACGTTGTCGATCGGTGTAACACTAAATGTGGTTGATATAATGTTACGTTGTCGATCGGTGTAACACTAAATGTGGTTGATATAATGTTACGTTGTCGATCAGTGTAACACTAAATGTGGTTGATATAATGTTACGTTGTCGATCAGTGTAACACTAAATGTGGTTGATATAATGTTACGTTGTCGATCAGTGTGACACTAAATGTGGTTGATATAATGTTACGTTGTCGTTCAGTGTAACACTAAATTTGGTTGATATAATGTTACGTTGTCATCAGTGTAACACTAAATTTGATTGATATAATGTTACGTTGTCGATCAGTGTAACACTAAATGTGGTTGATATAATGTTACGTTGTCGATCAGTGTAACACTAAATGTGGTTGATATAATGTTACGTTGTCGATCGGTGTAACTATTTATGTAGAAATCCAAACAGCGTGTTTATTCTGACACGTGCATATTAAAATATATACAATATTACGGAGCATATTCAATTTTATTGTGTGTTAAATGAGTAAAATATTATTATTGACAAACGGAAATTTTAAAAATGTAAAATTACAACTAATTAATATCTGGGGTGAAAGTAATTAGTCTTTTAATGTGTCATAAATAGAGTTTTGTTGTAAAAAGTGTTATTTTAACGTCTGTTTTCTGTAAATCAGGGGAAAATGTATGATATTTATTTTTTGCACCGAAAAACAAAAATAAAATTGCATTTAAATTAAACAGAAAACTTTTACATTTTTGGGGGGAAAAACAACAACAATTTAAATTAGTATTAAACTTATTGTTTTTATGCTTAAACCCTTTTTCGTCTTTGACCCAGACAGAGAATATGAGATATATATATATATATATATATATATATATAATTAATTAATTATAATTATTAATATATTTATATACTGTGTTAAAAATTCAAGTAATATTAACAAACAATTAAGAAAATAAATCCAGTAAGTTAATAATTTAATCACAGTTTAACATTTAAAAAAAACTTAATTAATAAAGGTGGGGAAAAGCAAATAAATGATTAAATACATTTTGGAATGTTTGCACATTTATAAGCTTTATGGACAAAAATGAATGATATATATATAGTATGTACAAATAAAGTAAGCACATATCAGACAACGAACAAATTAGTAAACAAAGAAATAGATTTTAATAATTGAAAAGCATTTGAAGTTTCAAATTATGAAATGCATATTTTAATAACATTTTTAACAGTTTAACAAAAATTACAGCTTTAGGTCCTTATAATTTCATACAAACAAATCCTTTTTTTATTATGATTTTTTTCCCTTATATTTGTATTTAATTGTAGTATTCAAAAACATACATCATTAGCTGAAATCATGAAACTTATGCAATTTAACAGCAATTTGTTGAGCAAAAATTATGTTTTAGGGCCCTATGAAATGTTTTTTTTATTATTTTTTTTATTCCATTTAAATTTTTATGGATTCAATTTTTTTCAGGTTTTTTTTATATATATATATATATTTTTATACAGTAAATGTTTTCTTTTTTTTTAATCAATTATTTTTTTTATATTAAATGTTTTATCTGGATGACTTTTTCCCATTCATTATTTATTTTAATTCAAATTAATTATATTAATAGACAATTAAGAAAATAAATCCACAAAAAAATGAAGAGTATATAAACAAGTAATCAGATAAATTAAGATTGAAATAAATAAATAAATATACTCACAAACAACAAATCAACCAAAAAAATAAAGTTATGGACAGATAATTTGTTCTTGTTTTATCATTTTGATCAGTTTCTCAGAAAATCAGTCATATGTTCATTTTTCATCTCCAGAACGCATCTTGATTTAAGGACGTTTAGATATTTGTGCTGAAAACGAGACCATGGAAGATTTAACTTTAAGACTTTCTGCTTTAATGCAAGATTTTGTGAAAAGATGAAAACTTTTAAAGACCCTGTGTTTTCTCCCTTTCTCCAAAATGTGACAACATGCCCCGTAACACATTAAAGCGAGAGCGCTTCAATCAGTCGAGCAGAGACGCGGGGTGTTTCTCGTCTTTGTCTTTATGTGAAAGCCAGCGGCTGGCGATGATGTGTTATGTAAAGTCGGCGGGATTAGTTACACCTCGAGCGCTCGGAAACATTCTCTCATCGGCGCCTGATTTGTGTGATAATAATCACAAGCTGAGGGCTTTTCACGACACAAACGCTCCTTGGGTTTATCGGGGGGGCGTCCCATGAAAGAAGAAACCCGAAGAAAACTGAAGATGAAAACCAAACGGACACCGAGCGGTCGACCTCGGTAGAAAGTTCACGAGGGATGCTCATTTGAGATAAACGACACACAGCTCATGGGAACTTCATCTGCACAGGAATGCAATTAAGAGCTGAATCTAACTAACGTCCAATCTAATTACACAGGCCTTTAATGAGCTTCTAATTGGCGGCTGGGCTCTGAACACAAGAGGAGCATTCAGAAAGCGCAGCATGTGGACTGAAGTCTCCTTTCTCTGTGATTGAAGTCCACTTGGACTGAATTAAACGCTTATGTTTGCTTTATGGCTTCATGAGCGAGTCTTTCTGAAGTTTCTGAACCAGGTGCGCCCACGAAACGCGTTCAGTTCGCTTATAGTCCATCACATGATTAATATCAGGCCGGGTCGTATTATATCACGTATTATATCACAGATGAAGCGGCTGAACTCCAAGACTTGAGTCAAAGCTTTTACAGCGTTTTACACGCTTCTGACTCGAGCGCTCGTTCTGTGTTTATCTTCGTGTGGCCTGCAGCGTAAAGCCTCTGTAGCATGATAAACGTATTCACAGCTTGAGTCTAGAATACATAGAAACCAATAGAACTCAAAGGAAACTAAACAAGCAACGAAGAAATTAAAATACAAGATAATCATTTAAATACGTTTAAAAATAGTTACAAATGAATGAAAAAAAATACATTAAATGTATCAATAAAACTCAAAAGGAAAGTAAAAAAAAAATTTGAAATAAAATATCCATGATTCATAAATAAATAAATTAAATAAATAAAAAATAATTAAATTATGTAATTAATCCTTAAAAAGTAAAGAAATAAAAAATTCAAGATTAATAAATAAATAAATATAAATACTGAAAAATAAATAATAATGCAAATAAACGAAAAATGATAAATAATAAAATTATATAATTAAATCTTAAAAAATTACTAAATATTAAATTAATAAATATTAAATTTAAAAAACATAAATACTGAAAAATAAATAATACAAATAAATAAAAAATTATAAATATTAAATTATATAATTAAAACTTAAAAAAATAAAGAAATTAAAAATACAAAATTAATAAATAAATATAAATACTGAAAGAAATTAATAATACAAATAAATTAAAAATGATAAATATGACAATTATATAATTCAATCTTAAAAAATAAAGAAAATAAAAATGTAAGATAATTGAATTTTTTTATATAATTAAATAAAGATAAAAATACAATAATTATGAAAATGAAGAAAGAAAGAAATAATAAAAAGAATATAACTCACTCAAAGTGAAAAAGATAGATGGAAATTTAAAATCAAGATAAGTAAAAAACTAATTTGAAAAATATAAATAAATAATAGAATATATAAATGAAAGAAAGTATATTTGTATTCGTGAATTATCCATTTAAAAATAAATTGTGACAAAACATTAGATAGAAATGAATCAATAATCTTGTAAATCTCTCAGTTCTTCGTTAGGCCGTTAAGACCTTTGAAGCCTGTTAATTGTTCTCAAAGTTTATTTAATAACTACAATCAGACATACTGTATATAGACATGTCGAATAATAAAACCCAAGTAAAGCATCAGAGCCAGAAACAACCGTAAAATTGTAAAATTTGTACAAATGTATAATTAAAAATTTAAAAATATTAAACGAGAAATAAAAATAAAAAACAAACACAAATAATTAAATAAATAATATTTTTCTCATTAAAATATCATTTTATACTAATAGATAAAAAAAATATTAAATATAAATATTAAAATAATTAATGTGTAAATAAATGATTAAAAAAATTATAAATGCAAAAAGAAAGAAATAAAGGACGAATGATAATTAAAATAAGTAAATTATATTTTTATAATAAAATACTAATAATTGTGACCCTCTCTGTGAAATCCAGGCTAAAGTCTCAAATCTAAATATGAGATAACGAGCATCAAAGTTTGATTTCTACCATTAATTACACTAACATTTGAATTTTGACATGACTTTACTCAGTCAATATTAACGATATAAAGGAAAATTTGTCACAGAATGTTCTTTACCACATGAAGGATGATTTTTTGTAGAAAACAGCAAATCACAAAAAATGACTTTAGCTGGGTTTTCACAGAGAGGGTCACAATTGTAAAAAATATTAAAAGTAAAGAGAACGAAAAAAAAAAAATACATAAAAACAAGCGTAAGAAAAGAAGAGAAAAGGAGGGCTGGGGTGTATCTGTTAATTCTGTAAGTGTGGTTGTGGGTTACAGGTTCATGTAAATGTGCCGCTGCTTAACTAAACCATCCAGGAGTGAAAGAATAAACCAATCAGATAACAGCATCTCCGGACACACAGCGCCTGCCAACCCCATTACAGTATTGAACATCCCATAATCCAGTAGAAGCAGCATCCAGAGCCAGCGGAGCATCAGACACATCTGATGATGAAACACAGCTGGAGCGGTTACACCAAACACTATAACACACACACACACACACTCACTCATACTCACACACACACAGATACACACACAGATACACAGACACACACACAGACCACACACACAACACACACACAGACAAACACACTCACACAGAG
>QVTF01026131.1:32500-40797 GCA_003573665.1 Oxygymnocypris stewartii | reverse complement strand
TATTTAATTTTAATTTTATATTTTTTATATTTTTAATTGTATTATTTTAATGTTGTTTTACATTATTATTATATTTTAATTTTTAAATTCGTATTTTTTATTGATTTATTTATTTAGATTTATTTTAGAATATGTATGACAAACTGTGGCTGCTATCTGACAGAAATGGATGAAATCACATCTGTGTTTGACTCTGATCAGGTGTGTCCGGGGGAGTGGCCTGTGCTCGTGTAGCCAATCAGAAACAGTCTCTTACTGTTAGTCATCCTGTAGAGCCAGATTTGGTTGTAGTTTAATTAATCAGAACTGTTTTTTTTGAGGAAAAGCTGAAGCTAGTAAAACACCTGAAATGATTTACGCCACCTTCAACATTAGGGAAGATTGTAGGAGTCAATTGAGTTTCCTAACTCGCCCCCCCCCCCATCTCTCTCTCTATCTCTCTCGTTCTCCGTGGCATCATCCTATTCTCTCTCGCTCTATTTTGGGAATGCAGAAGCAGAATTATTCCTCCTCATTTTTCTCTCTGTGTTAATTAGATTTAAATGCTCTCCCCGCTCATTTGCATATGAACACCCTCTTAATGAGAGCAGAGAATGATGCTCTGTAATCACAGGCTGCAGCGTGTCTCTCATCAGCAGAGGAAATGCTCACATTCAGCACATTCATAACGTGTGTGTGTGTGTTATTGTGTGCGTGTGTGTGGTGTGTGTTATTGTGTGTGTGCATGCGTGGCGTGGTGTTTGTGTGTTATTGTGGTGTGTGTGTGTGTGCGTTTGTGTGTGTGTGTGTTTGTGTGTGTGTGTGTGTGTGGTGTGCTGTGTGTGTGTGTGGTGTGTGTGTGTGTGTTATTGTGGCGAGCGTGTGTGTGTGCATGCGTGCATGTGTGTAACATATATTGTTGACCCTGGAACAACATTTTCATTCAAAAATTAAATTTTGACCATTTCCCTACACCTACACCTAAACCTAACCTTAACCATGAGTAATCCCTAAAATCAGAGGAAATTATATATTAATGACACTGATATACAAGCAACAAACACTGCTTGTAAGCCTAAAACTCACAAAAATGATAAACTTGTTCTTCAAATCTGATGGTTAATAACAATGTTGTTCCAGGGTCAACAAAGATGTTGACCCAGGAACATGTCACACTTGGTAAAATCAGGTTCTGTGTGTGTGTGTGTGTGTGTGTGTGTGTGTGTGTGTGTGTGTTATTGTGTGCGTGCATGCGTGTGTGTTTGTGTGTGTGTGTGTGTGTGTGTGTGTGTATATGTGTGCATGTGTGTGTGTGTGTGTGTGTGTGTGTGTGTGTGTGTGTGTGTTTAACTGTAAGAGGTGGTGTGTGTGTGTGTGTGTGTTTAACTGTAAGAGCGTGTGTGTGTGTGTGTGTGTGTTTGGCCGTCGGCTGCTAGTGCGCTGCTGACTGTAATTGGAGGCAGTTAGGGAACGATGTTAACAATAATCACGCGATAAGGCTCCGGCAGCACATTCTGGAATAATTGTGGTTCCCATGTGAGCTGCTGTGATGCTGGACGTAAACACACACTGTTAGCATGAGCGATTGAGTCAACGCACAAGGTACACAGACATATGAGTCTAATTATCAGCATAATCACGTTAACATAACAGTATTCATGAACTGCATCGCATTCTAATTGGAAACCTCCCACTTCTGAAGTTATAAGGAGTTTGTCGTGCTTAAGTGATTTGTTGTCAAAAAGTGTATGTGTTTAAACACAGAAATGATGGACAGACTGTTCATCCTCACCTGTGTCTTGGGGAAATTGTATTAAATACAAAAGGTACAGATTGGTAGATGTTATAACATAATGTGAAGACACATTTTGAAGGCTGAACAATCTATGGTGTTTCACTTAGAAATGACTGATACATTTATAAAAAAAATAAATAAAAAAAATTTATTTCAAAAATATAAAAGATTTTATCAAAACTTTTTGAATCCCCAAAATCTATATATGTATGTTCAGTATTCATTTCTTTATGTGGGTTTTACGTTTTAGATTGTTGTCAGTTGTTGTACCGAAAATGTACTTATTTTAATTTGTATTTATTTATTTATTTCTTTTTATTCGTTTTCTCTCTCTCTCTCTCTACATGTTTTACATTTTAGATTCTTTGTTGGTTGTTGTATTTCCTAGGTTTTTAGTAAAAATCAAGAACAAGTGCTGCAGATTTTCTCTGAGAGAGAAGCATCAGCTGCTCAAATCTTCTGTACTGTCCTTGTTAAACAATAAATAAATGCAGAAGCGCATGGCATGTCAGTGTATTTAACTCTCTCTCTCTGGTGCGGTTCTCCCTCAGGTCCTCTGCGCGTGGTCGCCCCACCGAGTCGGTCTCGGCTCATTTGGGCGACACGGCTCTGCTGCGCTGTGAGGTGACGGGCGAGCCCATGCCCGTGGTGCGCTGGCAGAAGAACAGGGAGGACCTGCCTTTGACCTTTGACCCCGACAGCAGAGTGGTCATCCTGCCCTCTGGATCTCTGCAAGTCAGCAGGGTCCAGCCGCCGGACTCGGCCACGTATCGCTGTCTGACGGAGAACCCCAGCAGTTCCCGTACCGGCACAGACGCTGACCTGCGCGTCATACCGGGTGAGTGACCCACTGACCTCCACTAACTAGTGATCTGCTGACCTCCATTAACTAGTGACCTGCTGACCTCCTCTAACGAGTGACCCGCTGACCTCCACTAACGAGTGACCCGCTGACCTCCACTAACTAGTGACACACTGACCTCCATTAACTAGTGACCTGCTGACCTCCACTAACTAGTGACCTGCTGACCTCCATTAACTAGTGACCTGCTGACCTCCACTAACGAGTGACCCGCTGACCTCCTCTAACTAGTGACACACTGACCTCCACTAACGAGTGACCCGCTGACCTCCTAACTAGTGACACACTGACCTCCATTAACTAGTGACCTGCTGACCTCCACTAACTAGTGACCTGCTGACCTCCATTAACTAGTGACCCACTGATCTACACTAGCGAGTGACCTGCTGACCTCCACTAACTAGTGACCCCACTAATTAGTGACCCGCCTGACCTCCACTAACTAATGACCCGCTGACCTCCACTAACTAATGACCCGCTGACCTCCACTAACTAGTGCTGCTAACGAGTCAGCCCACCTGCATTCATACAGCGCTTCACTGAATAATGATGCATTCAAAGCAGATTCACAGGAAAATAACTGTGTTAAAGGGTTAGTTCAACCAAAAATGAAAATTCAGTCATTAATTATTCACCCTCATGTTGTTCCAAACCCGTAAGACCTTTGTTCATCTTTGGAACACAAATTCAGATATTTTTGATGAAATCCGAGAGCATCCTGTCTGCAGCGACACGCCATTGTGGAAAGTATTTTCAAAAAGTATTCTCGTAGCTTCATAACATTACGGTTGAACCCCTGATGTCACATGGACTATTTTACCAATGTCCTCGCTACGTTTCTGGACCTGGGGACATTTCAGTTGCGTTGCTATCTATGCAGGATCAGAGAGCACTCATCAAAAATATTTTAATTTGGGTTCCAAAGATGAACAAAGGTCTTACGGGTTTGGAACAATATGAGGGTGAATAATTAATGACTGAATTTTCATTTTTGGTTGAACTAACCATGCAAAGTTGCAAAATTCATCAATTATGAAACACATTCAGATTCAGCTGTAAAGCAGCTCTACAGAAGACGATAGAGTCATTATTCAGTTCAATTTAGTTCAATTTAGTTCAATGTAGCATCGATTATGAAACATTGAGTCATTTTATGTGAAAAGTAACACTTATGATATATTTACAGTGGCCAGAAATTCAAAAACACTTTTTACATGAAACAATCACGATTAATGTGTATTTTTGTTCATTTTCTTCTGTTTATAATTGATTCACTTTAAAACACTGATAATGTTTTAATTGAACTGAATTTAAGTGAATTTAAGAGAATTGAGTAATGACTTTCTTGTGTTGTTAAAGCTACGATTTGTTTCATATTTAATGAATTTGACAACTTTTTACAAAATGTCCTGTTTATTACTGCAAAGTTGCTTTGAAACAAACTGTATTGTATAAAGCATGAATTATTAAATTATTTCACATTTCATCTGTAAAGCAGCTCTGCTGAAGACAATAGTCATTATTTAGATCAATATAGATTCAATAACAGTGTCATTGTTGCAAAATTAGGCAATTATGAAACATTTCAAGTCATTCTATATATGAAACACTCATTATAGATTTACTTTAGCCATTAATAAAAAAAACATTAAATAATATGAAATTGTATGATTTATATATGAAATAATTGTGCTATTTATTTATAATCCACAAATGAGAACTAAACATTACAAAATCTACTTATTTATAAAAAATTATAATAAAAAATAATAATTAATATTTTATTTATGGAAAAAAATATTTTTTTCTGTTAGTGTTAGTATTAAAATACAATAGAATTATATGGAATCTCCTCATGTAGTGTGTCCAGTGTGTGTGTGTGTGTGTGTGTGTGTGCGTGTGTGTCTCTGTGTGTGCGTGTGTGTCTCTGTGTGTGCGTGTGTGTCTCTGTGTGTGTCTGTGTGTGTGTGTGTGTGTGTGTGTTGTGTGTGTCTGTGTGTGTGTGTGTGTGTGTGTGTGTGTTGTCTGTGTGTCTGTGTGTGTGTGTGTGTGTGTGTGTGTGTGTGTGTGTGTGTGTGTGTGTGTGTGTCTGTGTGTATGTGTATGTGTGTGTGTGTGTGTGTGTCAGTGGTCTCCCTGTCTCTGTGTATCGTATCCCAGAATGCACGGGGCTCTTCCTCACTCATTATTGGTGTTGTGGTTTCTGGGAGAAGTTCTTGTTTTCCAGCAGCAGGTATCGGAGCTCAAATATCAGTCTGTCATTTTCTGTGAGGACTCTGAATGATTTCTGCAGCTCTGACATTTCTGTTGATCAATGCACAAGAATCAATGACTCATTAGTTTTGTTTGAGTCAAGAAAACTCAGCGTCCTGCTAATGACTCGACCTTCTCTTGAATCATCATCAGCATCTCGTTTTATACTCTAAACTAACACTCGCATGAAACAAGCTCACAATTCACGATTCAAGATCCGGAGAAATGCAACAGAAGAATTAACATTAAGGCATAATTAAGCCAGATAAGGTCATCCGAGATCATGATGAGTGTTTCTTCATCAGGTTTGTAGAAATGTGTCTCAGCAATGGATGTGAATGGGTGCCGTCAGAATGTGCCGTCCACAGTCCATCAGTTAACAGTCCAAAACAGCTCTAAATGAATATGTGGCTGGATTTTGATGTGAGAGACAACAGCAGATGCACTTTTTCACTGGAGGAAGCGTTATTATGAATTAAGACTCTATGTATTTAGTTAAAAACGTCTTAATGCTGGATTAGTTTCATCTTTTGTCTTCTCCAGATGATAAATGATTGACTGTGGATTATTGTGATGTTTTTATCAGACTCTCATTCTGACGGCACCCATTCACTGCAGAGCATCCATTGCGGAGACACATTTTTTGGGGGGCTGGAAACACTCTCTACATAAGAGTATAAACACACAGGCTGTATTTGTGTTCATATCTCAGTGGTGCTGGTTTCTCTGTCGCGAGGATCAGAAACCCTGCTGTGATCGTTAGTTAGACTGTTGACATGTAATGCATCTAGATGAACAGCAACAGACGTTTGAAGGAAACTCAATCTCAAGTTTCGGTTTCTATTTATTCCATGAATGTTAATGAAGATGCATTGATCAGAGTTTTGCTCCAAGACCAGCAAAAAGATGATGATTGAGGAATCACAGTTTTATCTCAAGTGTGGACGTGCGAGTCTAGACTTGAGTTCCTGAGAGCTGAATGTTCCTCCTGCGTTTATTACTCGTCTCAGTCGCTCTCAGACAGCAGGTGCAGGGCTAGAGAATGAGAGAATCGCTGGAATCCCCTCCGGCCAGAGCTGACTGGGTTGTTTTCTGTCCGCATGATGCTGGATCTTTGGCTCAGGGCTGTTAGGAAGCGTCTCTGGAGGGAGAGAGACGGCTAAGGAAGAGCATTCTGGGAGGAAACGTCGCTGCAGGCTTCTGGACATGAACACTGCACCGTTTGAGCTGAACGTTCAGAGGTCACAGACATGCAACTAAACGAGCAACCGCTCTGTGTGTGTGTGTGCAGGAGCACTCAGATTATGCATGCACACACACACTCACTCACTCACTCACTCACTCACTCACTCACACACACACATACACACGCCTCAGGAGACGCTTGCTGACCTGTGTGTGTGTGTCTGTGTCTATCTGTCTGTCTGTCTATCTGTTTGTGTGTGTGTGTGTGTGTGTGTGTGTGTGTGTGTGTGTGTGTGTGGTGTGTGTTGTGTGTGTGTGTGTGTGTGTGTGTGTGTGTGTGTGGTGTGTGTGTGTGTGTGTGTGTGTGTGTGTGCAATTGTGTGCACCTCAGATTATGCATGCACACACACACACACACTCACGCCTCAGGAGATGCTTGCTGACCTGTGTGTGTATGTGTGTGGTGCTTATGGCGAGAATAAACAATCAGATGCATGTGTGTAATCTAATGTGTGTGTGTATGTGTGGTGTGTGTGTGCAGAGCCCGGGGTACAGCGAGTGCTGACGTTCCTCCAGACGCCTCAGAAGGTCACGTCTCTACAGGGCAGAGATTGCGGTTTCTAGAATGTTCCGCCTCCGGCTATCCCACCCCGTCCTTCTACTGGATGAGAGGAAACGAGCTGATCCAGAGCAGGTGAGGAGAAACACATCACAAACTGCTGCTGAATTACATTATATCTACACCGCCGGTTAACCGCTCGGGGTCAGGAAGACTTTTCAGAAAAGTCTCTTCAAAGACTGCTTTTGTTTAATGAAAAATACATTTAAAACAGTGAAATATTAGTATGTTTTAAATAACTGTTCTCTATGCGAATATATTGTAAAATGTAATTGTTTATGTGATTGAAGTCTCCAGACTAACCAGTACACGTCTTTACTGTCACTTTTGAAATCATACGAAAAGAAAAGAAAATCATAATTTTACTTATATATATATATATATATATATATTTAAAAAAAAAAAAAGATTTCAGGAAACTTTCTAGATATTTTGGTAACTTTCCAGGATTTTATTTGGGGGGGGGGCTTTAGGAAATTTTCTGGAACTTAAAGAAAGTATACCAGACATATTCTGCCCCTTAAATGTGCATATATTAAATTCCCATATATGTAAAATATATTGTCATATGATGTAAACATGTATAAATGTCATGTACATGTTTATCCATCTTAAAACCATCAATACATTGTATTACAGTATCACAATACTGATATTATATAGTAATTGTAAAATATAAAAATAATATATTACAAAAACATATAAACATTCAGATTGTTTGTATATATGTTGTTTTAATAAATATCCATAAGTTCATATGCATGTTGACAAATGATTGCTACATCTAATACAATAATTATTAACATATAAACATATTTCACTGTTTATAGAGCATGCATGTATGACAATATCACTCTTGATTTGGGGAGATGTATGTCATATATTACATTTCCGTATGGTACTGTAGTGTATTTGATCCCTAAACTCTAACATCAGCTGATCTTTATGTTAATAATCTTCTGTTATCATCAGACGAGAGCAGCGACTCTCTTTTCTCTTCATCTCTGATGCGTCTGTCGACTCTGATGGTGTTTCTGTGTCTGATTCTCCATCAGATCAAAGAAATACTCTCTCCTGAGCGGCAGCAACCTTCTGATCAGCAGCGTCACAGACGACGACTCGGGAACATACACTTGCATCGCTCACAACAAACAGCAGAACATCTCTGCGTCCTGCGCGCTCTCTGTGCTCGGTGAGTTTATTCCTGTTTAACTACCCTCAGAGATGCACTCATTACTGAAAACACACACTCATTACTGAAAACACACTCATTACTGAAACACACACTCATTACTGAAACACACACTCATTACTGAAACACACACTCAGTACTGAAACAAACACTCATTACTGAAACAAACACTCAGTACTGAAAAACACACTCATTACTGAAACACACACTCATTACTGAAACACACACTCATTACTGAAAACACACACTCATTACTGAAAACACCACACTCAGTACTGAAACACACACTCAGTACTGAAACACACACTCAGTACTGAAACACACACTCAGTACTGAAACACACACTCATTACTGAAACAAACACTCAGTACTGAAACACACACTCATTACTGAAACACACACTCATTACTGA
>QVTF01026131.1:17500-27500 GCA_003573665.1 Oxygymnocypris stewartii | reverse complement strand
GAACAAAACTTTAACCGATATGTGTGTTATATTTAGTTCTATTTAGTTAGTAAAGTTGCTCTGTAACTCATGCAGATATGCAGATTAACTCAAAGTCAATGTGAAAAACAACAACAACAACAACACCAACTGGACTGGTGTTTCATAATAAAGCAATAATCCCCATGAAGCTTTGGGTTGCAGTGAATTTATAATAATAACTTATGACGAGGAGCAGAGTAACCCCCTTAGCTGTTATAAATTCACTGTAAACCACGGCGTCACAGGGATTATTGCTTTTATAAAACAGTTATTCCATATTTGTAGTAAGGTTTCAGTCAAATGATATTACTAAAAACAGTATTCAGAAATGGTTGTGGTTGGAACAAAGTGGTTGCCAAGCAACACACAAAGTAAACAAAGGTGTGGGTTTGTAGTGTAATTTACAACAGCTTCGAAAGTGGCACAACCAATCAGAATCAAGGACCGGAACTATCTGTTTTATAATATGCATTTTTATTTAGTCCAAGTTTTCATTTGACATATGTGTTAAAACAAATGCATACAATAAGCAGACAACAATACAATGCTAAAAAAAAACAAAAAAACATTACTTTAAACTAGCTTGCTTTTGAGGCATAAATCCATAGGTTACCATACTGGAAGGACATTGTTATGTTTAGCTACTAACAGCTCCTAGTTACGCTAGTTAATCTGTAATCTTCCTTTTCTGTTTGCTGTTGTTATTGATGCATTGTCCTTTAATAATACAATTACTAATACGGTGAAGAAGCAGGGGGAAACTTGACTTGAATCCTTGACTTTCCCTTTCACATTTGTCTGAAACTCTACCACGACTAACACTGGCCAACTACCAAGACCTGCAGATATAGCATTACAAACTTTTGAGTCTCAACAAGTAAATTAAAGTGGAATTGTGTAGCATCAGTTTCCTAACTGTGCTGGGTAACATACCGGAAAAGTGAAGCGTTTCTCTTGAGGAAAAAAATATCAGAATCATAATTGATCAGGTTTGGTTAGTTTGTTGGTCTAGTGTTTATTGTTTCGCTGGCCATACATATTATTTTGGGTCAGGACATCACATTATTTGGTTTTAATGTTGTTTCCACATTTTCTTCAGATGCTGAAAATAAAAAAATATATTTAGCAGATGTTCATGAGAAAGCACAGCCCATAATATGAATTGTACAATAAAGCTGGAAGTCTTAAACTTAATGTAGTAATACGACATAAGTGGACATTGTGTTGTATTGGCTACTTTGATATTGTGTTACACGTACATATTAATAACATGCCAAATTAAACTGAAAATACAATGCTGAAATGGGAATAACACTGGTTCAAGAAGGTTCTTGATTGCAATGTGACCAGTCAAACTCAGTGGTATTTTTAGCACAAATATCAGTCACATCAAATAAGATGCCAACATGGACTGGTTCTGTGACAGTCCATCATCTTCAGAAGCCACGAACAAAAGAAAAACAGGTCACACTTTATATTAGGTGGCCTACAATGTACAATGTACTTACTGTGGTCATATTGTGTTGCAAAACTCCTCTGCTGCTATTAAGGTGGGATACGGGTAGGTGTAAGAGATTTGTCAACAGTGTAATTATAAATGTCATTAATTACAGATGTAACTACATATAGGTATTTAAAAACATATAAGTACAATGTAAAAGCATGCATGTACACAATAAGTGTATTGTATCAAATTATTAATTTAAATGTAAGTATGTAGTAGTTAAGGCCACCTAATATAAAGTTGGTCCAAAAAACAACTCAAAGTATAAGATCCAAACTACCGTAAATAGTCTATGGGTTCACATGCAACGAGAATAGACAATGATTGTGTCTACAGTATTTTCTGTTTGAGACAATTTGACAAATAATGCTTTACGTTAATTAAAGATTAAGAGCAGAACTTTCATTAGCAAATAATGTAGTAACTTAAAGCACTTACTAGGAGTGGAATAACCACTTCTAGATGAATCTAAAAACCAAACGAAATAGGGACTAATTTAGTGTTTTGTAATAATTCTGAAAAATTATATAATGTAATGTATAGTTTTGTTATGTTTACATTTATGGGGGTTCAATTTATGTTTATGTTGTTCTAAACCCATATGCATTTTACATCTTGTACCTGTATGTTGTCTTTTCCATGTCGCAGCTGCAACTCCAAACACCAACATCAGAACCAAAACCGTCAGAACTGAAGGAATTACTGATTTAAATGGTTTCCCGTGATCAAACTCTGCAAAATCAACCACAGACTGAGAAACTGTTTTTGTTTTGATAGTAAGATTTTGATTGAAAGAGTTATTACCCAAATCAACGTCCAGTTTGTTGTCCAGACTGAGGTGTGTGGCAGAGCAGGTGTATTTGTGTTTTACTCTCTCCTCTGCACTGATCTCCAGACTCTTTCTCATCTGGTACGTCCCATCACTATTGGGGAGCAGATCTCCTCCCGTGACCTCATGATCAGAGACAGGCTGTCCCTCTCTCAACAGGGTCAGATTGATGTGACGAGGGTAAAATCCTGTCGCCAAACAGCTCACACGAAAACCTCCAGAATCAGGGTTTATTTTCTGAATCAGTCGGACTCTGGGTTTTACTGGAGAGTGAATAAACAAAAAAATGACATCACATATGACATTAATCCATTGAATATATATATAGAGAGAGAAATATAGTGTATGGTTACTTCTCCTTTTTCCTTGAGAGTCGAAATGCAGCATGGGTGAACAATTGTATGACGCCATTTGTAAATCTCTAAATGTAGTGTTGTCACTTATTCTATGCCTTGATATGTTAATATGTCATCAGAAAAACGCATTTCTTCTGTTGTGGAGCCTTCAAAAGCAATCTTAGTAATCAATTGCCCAGGGATGTCATTGTCTAACAATTCACACAGAGACATGAACTGTAGGAGTTAGTGCAGAGCGATCGGGGGAAATACGTACAGACGAAGCCTCGGCCAAATCTGTTCCATTGCATCCAGCCCAAGCGGAGCTGGATATGTGAGGGAGAACCAGAGCGGACAGTGTGTCATGTCCTGCGATGCAAATATATCCACTTCCACCTGGCCGAACTCCCTCCAGAGGACCTCCACCACCTCTGGGTGGAGCTTCCATTCCATGGGCCTCAACCCCAGTCTCGACAGGATGTCTTCTAATAGTATTGCAAAAGGACAATAGTAAACACTACATTTTTAGTTACAGGCAGTTCGTTATTGAATTCAGTGATGTCATCATCCAGCTTAGTTCAGTATTTTTGCAATCAAGTCGACGATATCACTGAAAATGAATTGTCCCCAACTAAGCAAGCCAGAGGCGACAGCGGCAAGGAACCAAAATCCCATCGGTGACAGAATGAAGAAAAAACCTTGGGAGAAACCAGGCTCAGTCGGGGGGCTAGTTCTCCTCTGGCAGGATGAACCAGCAGTTTTTGCTGAGTACTCATCTGGTTCCCAGGAGACCACCGATGTGTTGTCTGTGTGGACAATCACAAGATGTCCGCTTAGGTCTGGGAGGAAATGTTTTAGTGCTCAAAACATGGCCAGAATCTCTAGGCAGTTTATGTGCCATGTGAGATGATGGCCTTCCCTCAGACCCTGGGCAGTGTGACCCCACTTAACTGCTCCCCGGCCCATGAGGAAGGCGTCCATCGTTAGCGTTATGCAACGACAAGGAGCCCCCAACATTGGGCCTTGAGACAGGAACCAAGGTTTCTTCCACATGTCTAAGGAAGTGGTCAACAACCACCGGTTCGCGACCCACTACCGGGCCGTGGAAGAATTCCTACCAGGTCACGAGAAAGTTCTGGGGAAAATGTGTATAGATATGACGCTCTGTTATTTATTTTGCATAAATGATTGTTCTAATTATTCTGTATGGGATTGATATGGAGTAGCAATTTGAAGATTTCATGTTAAATTAGTAAATAAAATATTGCTCTGATCTGTCATTAGGCCTTAAAAAGATCGCAGTTGATCCGTGATATACAGACCAGGTCCAGACCCCACCGTTCGGCATGTGATTCGCAGATTAATTTGCTAATTTACATGTTCAAGCTATTCAAAACCACAAGAAGAAGAAACGAAACAGAACTCGATTCGTTAATTTTGGCGCTGTAGGCTACTCTTACACACCCGAAGAGATGTGTTTCAGACAGCGCGGCATTAGGGATGCAATGATTACAGATTTTGTTGGTACGATTATAGTCTGAGGAATAATCACGGTTTCACGGTTATTATGCATTTATTAATTTCACAACATAAAATCACATAAACTCTCTTTAGATATTAAAGTGTTATTTATTGCTGCCTTTTGAAACAGAAATAACAGAATTAACAGTGCATATTCTCTCAGAGACGACAAGAGACAAATCTACTTCAACATGTGCGGATAACAATCTAGATGAATAGACCTGTTTTAAATTCTCACCCACCCCTCCGCAAGATTCTTTTTTAACCGTAACCGGTCCGCGGTGTAACAAATGTTGGAGACCCCTGGTCTAAGGCACGTAAGCATCGCCGCATGTCCTTGATCGTGCGATGCGGATTCCCCCTCGGGAAAACTCCTTGGACACTGCAAGAGTCTCATGTGCAGCAAGCCAAACAGTATCATGTTAGATGCAGCTGCCATCAGACCCAACAGTTTCTGGAACTGTTTGACAGTGAGTGGCTGGCTTTCTCTCACTCCCCTCCCATCTGTGATATGATCAGCAGACAACTGTGCCTGTATTGTCGATACAGACCACACCTAGGTAAGTGGTTCTCTGTAGTGGAGAAAGTATTGGCACTTTTATTGGCATTTGGCCATAACCTCAGCTCTTTAATATGGGCGAGGATGACATCTCGATGCTGAATCGCTATCTACTCTGACTGAGCTAGAATCAACCAATCGTTGATGTAATTCAGTATGCGGCTGTCCTGGAGTCACAACGAAGCCAGGGCAGCATCCACATACTTGGTGAAAGTGCGGGGTGAGAGTGAAAGGCAGAACGGAAGAACACGATACTGGTATGCTTCGCCCTGAAAGCAAACCTCAGGAACTTCCTGTAATGAGGAAGAATGAATACGTGGAAGTATTTGATCTATCGTGACAAGCCAGTCCTCGGACCTGATCTGAGACACAATCTCTTTGATAGTGAGCATCTTGAACAAAACGCGTTTGATAGCACAGTTCAGTAAATGCAGATCTACAATCGGACGCACCCCCCCCACCCCAACAATCCTTCTTTAGAACGATTAATTAATGGCTATAGAACCCTGATTCTGTCTCAAGAGGAAGAACACATTCTATGGCCTCCTTCCACAAAAGAGTGTCTACTTCTTGTTCCAATACCAGAGCCTGCTAGTGTAGGAATGACCCCGTTGAAGCGAGTTGGACGTGAACCAAACTGAACTCTGTAACCTCTCTCTACAGTGTGCAGGACCCATTGTGAGACATAAGAGGAGCCACTTCAGTGCCCTAAAGCAGATAACCAGCAGAGAACGACCGATCTGACTGCTCTAGTGCCCTCACTTGAGGGACGATTGCCGTTGCCGGGCGGCAGCTGAAAAGTTTGCTCGTTGGAGCTTATTGAGCCCTGAAGCACTAGGGGTGGCAGGGGTATCAGTGAAGCTCTCTGAGAGCACTGAGGAGGATCGGGCACATATACTGAGGTGTGTACCTCTCCTCCCCAGAGTGGGCTGCCCTCAGGGTCCTGACGGTGTGATTGTCAGGACCACTTGTCCGAGATCCTCTTTGACAAAATTACAGTCCGCAGATCTTTCTGCTTTGAGGACCCCGACCTAGAGTTCCGCCCCACCCCCTGATCTTCCTGCGGGGTAGTGTGGGTCGCAACGCTCTGCTTCTGGGTCTGGCAATGTGAGGAGCTGAACGGCTAGGGCTGCTCCCGCTCAACAGTCCCAAAGACCTGGGAACGGCGGGAGAAGAAACCTCTCGATGACAGTTTCGACTGCGCCACTGTAGAGTGTCCTGTAGAAGCGGGTCGAGATGTTCTAGTGAGGAATACTGGATCTCAGAGGCTTTCTAAAGCTGCTGTGATCTCAGTGTGTGGAGCTGAAGGATTCATGAGCGGTACAGTATTCATGAGCACCGTCACGCGCCGCCAACCTCCATCCCATCACAGATCCCAGCTGCACAAACATTATCATCACATCTTTCCTCTCACCGCTCCGGATGGACACTAGTGAGTGCCCCCGAACCGAGAGCTCTCTATGTGCGTCAAAGAACAGATGGAGTGTAGGAAACAGAAACGTTCAGCAATTATTTCACACGACACCTGCGAATCCATTAATTAAACCTACGCTTGGTGGTCAGAAACTTTCCAGCACTTTTAATTGGTTCTTCCTCCGTGCTTGAAGTGAACTATTCCGTGCATTTATTTTGGTATTTCAGTTTTTCGGAGGATCTCCAGATGTCTGTTCTCCTGAGATGATGTTCAGTGAGACGCTCAATAAAAATAGCAGTGTAATGTAATGATGCATTAAAAACACATTTTGTTAGACGTCATCTCTTCTCCTTACGTAATCAGATGCATTGAATGCACAGGCCAAACACGGCTCGTATTCATTGGAAAATGTTTAAATCTGTTTTTTGATTAAAATGCATGAGTGTGATGAGTGCTTGCTGGCAGAGATCAATTTTTAATCATGAGTTTGCTGCTGCTTTTGCACAAGTTTGCAAGGATATGAAGCTGAAAGAGGATGAGAAACCAGGATTTCTGAATACACCTCTTTCATTTAACAAGTATTTATTGTTTCCAGTGCCTTGGATCATGTGAAACAAACATGAAACCTTCAACTAAAGACTCTGAAACTTTACAAACAGCATGAATTTGACATCTCATGCCTCTTAAAGGTACAGTTCATCATTTACTCCCTCAACCCTCATGTTGTTCAAAGATTTATGACTTGTTCTTCTGTGAATAACTAAAGAAGAAATGTTCCAGTGTTTTTGTCCATATGATGAAAGTCGGTGTGTTCCAGTGTTGTTTGGGTTCAAGCGTTCTTCAAAATATCATCTTTTATATTCCATAGAAGAAAGAAGAGAGTCATACAGGTTTTAATGGCACGGAACGGAAACGATGACAGAATGGGGATTTGTGGGTGAACAATACCTTTAAATCACAACAGGAGTCATTTAGATTACGCTAACAGTTATAAAAGTTATTTTTGTTAGAAATTTGATCCAAAAATTAACTGTAATAATGCCTGCTTTGACTAAACCAACATCATTGTTTTGTTTTTTTGCATTATGTTGTTCAAACACACACACAAAAATATATTTTGCAATATGCTTTTTGTCCATGCAATGAAAGTCAGTGGGGTCCAAAACTATTTGGGTCTCAGTGTTTCTCAAAATATCTTCTCTTCTGATCCATAGAAGAAAGCCATGCGGGTCTGAATGACATGTGGGATCATTTTTGGGGTGAACTGTCCCTTTAAATCACAATAGGAGTCAATATAGATCACAGTTATTTTTGTTGGAAACTGGACCTGGAAACATATTGTAGCAATAACCAGAGAATTAAATCGATATTTTACCCACAACAAAATAATTCTGTCATCATTAACTCACCTTTATGTTATGATTTTCTGTCTTCTGTGATTCATAAAATATGTTGTTCGGTTAATTTTGGTTACATTTTTTGGGGGGATTATACAAGTGTTAAAGGAATATTCAATTTGATCATTTTGCAAGCATTAAATGAACGTTACATTAATGTTCTCCAAATGTTGCATTAGTGTTACTGAAAGGCTGTTTGTTGAGTGTTTAGTGAGTGTGAGTGTGTGTGTGTGTGTGTGTGTGTGTGTGTGTGTGTGTGTGTGTGTTTGTGTGTGTGTTTAGTGAGTGTGAGTGTGTGTGTGTGTGTGTGTGTGTGTGTGTGTGTGTGTGTGTGTGTGTGTGTTTCTGTGTGTCTGTGTGTGTGTGTGTGTGTGTGTGTGTGTGTGTGTGTGTGTGTGTGTGTGTGTGTGTGTGTGTGTATGGTGAGTGAACCTGTGTTCCTCATCATTGCGGTCTCTACTGACTCTACTGTGGTTTGACTGGCAGTTCAGTGCAGACCATTTAGTGGGTATCTGGCCTGGACCCAGAGCTGACACAACGCTGGCCAGCATAATGTGTGAGCGTGTGAGTGTGTGTGTGTGAGAGAGTGAGAGAGAGTGTGTGTGTGTGTTCAGTGTGTGTGTGTGTGAATGTGAGAGAGAGCGTGTGTGTGTGTGTGTGTGTGTGTGTGTGTGTGTGTGTGTGTGTGTGTGTGTGTGTGTGTGTGTGTGTGTGTGTGTGGTGTGTCCAGGGCTGCAGCAGCAGATAATGAGGCATCCGCTGGACTGTTCGATGTGTTTTTGCTGCCAGTCAGTTCACTCCTGGTTGACTGGGAAAGATGAGGAAACACAATCAGTGTAAAGTACCAGTGACATAAGCCTGTCAGTTAATATCTGCTCTCTGCTTTAACCAGCTCTCATAGTAATAATAACCATACAGCACAAACACTTCAGGCACTTGTGATCATTATTGTACTCTCCTTCAACTCCTTTCAGCACTGATTTTCACAACTCAAATATAGCATTAAATTTGCAAAATATTATTACAGTTTAAAACAGCTTCCCGTCTTCAGTGTCACATGATCTTCAGAAATCATAATAATATGCTGCTCAAGAAACATTTCTGATTATTATCAATGTTGAAATCAGTCGTGCTGCACAATATTTTTGTGGAAACTGTGAGATATTTTATTTTTTAGGACTCACAAATTAATAGAAGTTATTCATGGTGGTTGAGGAGATCCCCCCCCTTCTATGTAAAGCGCTTTGAGAACACAGAAAAGCACTATATAAATGTAACAAATTATTATTATTATTATTATTATTATAGAAAGTTCAAAAGAACAGCATTTTTAATTTAAATATACAATTTTTGTTACATTATCAAAGTCTTTACGGTCACTTTTGATCCATTTTTCTGAATTTAAGTATTAATCTATCTTATTTTATGGAAATGTATCACAGTTTCCACAAAATTATAAACTGAATTCAACATTGATAATAATCAGAAATGTTTCAAATCAGCATATAATTATGATTTCTGAAGATCATGTGACACTGAAGACTGGAGTAATGATGTTGAAAATACAGAAATAAATTACAGTTTAACACATATTCCCATAGAAAACAGCTGTTAACATTAAAATAATATTTAGCAATTTTTACTGTATTTTTGATCAAATAAATGCATCTTTGGTGAGCAGAAGATACTTTATTAAATACACATTAACACGAGACTGTGTCTCGAGGCTTTTATACTGTGTGAATGTGCAGGTTAATACTCCTAGATGACTGAACTAATTAGTACCGTGCTGTTATTTCTAGTGAGCACTAGCGAGTGTGTACTGACTCGAGTGACTGAAAGGGGATTGTGTTTGTTAATACTGTGAAACGAGATTATCCGAATGTTTGTGAAATCCAGCTACTCTAGCAAACACAGACGGACCGGGATTGAGATTACAGGCACAAACCCTGACCCGCTTAACCGGATTAACCAGCATAATGACCCGTTCAGAGTAAATCAACATGATTATGATGACTGAATGAAAACAGCTGCAGTTTCTACTGTATTCTGAGCCATCTACAGTCTGGAGTGTGCAGCCTAACTAGGGAACATGTGAAGGAATAGGGAACACTTTTCACTATTAACTATGAATTTTCCCCCAATAAACTCCTAATGTGCTGCTTATTCATAGTTAGTAAGGCAGTTGTTAAGTTTAGGTGTTGGGTACGATTATGGGATGTAGAATAAGGCATTGATAAATGCTTAATTACTACTAATAAATGGCTGATATTCTAGTAATATGCTAAAATACAGTGTTACCAAGGAATCAGCAGTGCATTCCGGATGAGAATAAGTGCTTCGGATAATGAATGTTTGTTCATTCCACTCCTAATGACTCTCGTTAACCTCTTCAACAGTCCAGGTAATGATCTGAGATT
>QVTF01026131.1:0-10000 GCA_003573665.1 Oxygymnocypris stewartii | reverse complement strand
CAGTGCAGTGTTGACATAACCGGGCTAATGTGGTCATACTTCCTGGTTCTGGTAAGAACTCTAGCTGCTGCATTTTGGACCACCTGTAGTTTGTTTAGTTAGTAGAAATGTTGCTGTCAAAGGAGAGATTGTTATCAAATAGCACACCTAGGTTCCTTGACTGATGATGAAGAATCGAGAGAGCAGCCATCAAGTGTTAGACAGTGTTCTAAGTTATTACTTGTGGGGGTTTTAGGTCCGATAATTAACACCTCTGTTTTTTCAGAATTTAGCAGTAAGAAATTACTTAAATTGACAATGCATTCCATAAGTTTCTCAATTTGGTGTGTTTCATCGGGCCATGAAGAAATATAGAGCTGAGTATCATCAGCATAACAGTGAATGCTAACCCCATGTTTCCTGATGATATTTCCCAAGGGTAACATGTAAAGCGTGAAAAGTAAGGGTCCTAGTACTGAGCCTTGAGGTACTCCATACTGCACTTGTGATCGATATGATACCTCTTCATTCACTGCTATGAATTGATGGCGGTCAGATAAGTACACTTTAATCCATGCTAATGCACTTCCACTAATGCCAACAAAGTTTTCAAGTCTATTCAAAAGAATGTTGTGATCGATAGTGTCGAACGCAGCGCTAAGATCCAGGAGCACTAATAGAGAGATACAACCTGTCAAGATCTCGGTGGGGGCTGTCTTGCTTTTGTTGTTCTGGAGCACATGGCCTTTTGTTTTGACAGCTCGCCATGTGCTCCGCTGTCATCACGGTCTTTCTCCGCCCAGCTTGTTATTCTATTTGCTAATTCTCCCTTCCCTTCCCAAGCTGACTTCGTTTTGCTTTATTTTTCTAGTCCTGTCGGTCTGGCGCTACTATTTTTGCATCCTTTCTTTTATACACTCACCTGCCTCTATAGGACTCTGGTCGGCTCTCTGGTTTTTCACTGTTCGTGTGCTCGTCTCATCACGGCATCGCTCCCGCTCATCTCTGCTTGCATCCAGCGCTTCTCCTGTATCTCAGCGGCGGCTGTTTATTGCCTTCTCGCCGCCTCTCTGCCCCGCCGGCTCGGCTGAAGCCGGTCTCTGTTCGGCACGCTGTGGAAGTGATCTTCTCGCCATCGGTGAATGCCAGCTGGTTGATTTTTTGGGACTGAGTTTTTAGTTTTCGGTGTATAAATACATTTTTATTTTTCACCTGCTGTTGGATTCCGGTCTCGTTCCTGACACAACCACTATCAGATGATAAGAGTAGGTCATTTGTCACTCTAATAAGAGCAGTCTCAGTACTATGATACGGTCTAAATCCTGACTGGAAATCCTTCTTTTCTCTAAGAAGGAATATAATTGTGAGGATGCTACCTTTTCTAGTATCTTTGACAGAAAAGGGAGATTCGAGATCGGTCTGTAGTTAACTAGATCTTTGGGGTCAAGTTGTGTTTTTTTTAATGAGAGGCTTAATAACAGCCAATTTAAAGGTTTTGGGGACATATTCTAGTGTCAATGATGAATTAATAAAATCCAAAAGAGGATCTATGACTTCTAGAAGCACCTCTTTTAGTAATTTAGATGGAATAGGGTATAACACACATGTTGTTGGTTTAGTTGATTTAACAAGTTTATGCAATTCTTCCTCTCCTATAGTGGAGAATGAAAGGAATTGTTCCTCAGGGGATCAATAGTGCACTATTGGATGTGATACTGTAGCTAACGGCTGCATGGTTACAATTTTATCTCTAATAGTATCGATTTTGGAAGTAAAATAGTTCATGAAGTCATTACTGCTGTGCTGTTGGGAAATGTCAATACCTGTTGATGCTTTATTTTTTGTTAATTTTGCAACTGTATTCAATAGATACATGGAGTTATGTTTGTTTCTTCTAAAATAGATGAAAAGTAATCAGATCTAGCAGTTTTTAATGCTTTTTCTGTAGGATAGGGTACTTTCCCGCCAAGCAATATGAAATACCTCTAGTTTTGTTTTCCTCCAGCTGCGCTCTATTTTCCGGGCTGCTCTGTTTAGGGCGCAAGTGTGCTCATTTTGCCATGGTGTTGGACTCTTTTCCTCAATCTTCCTTAAGCGTAAAGGAGCAGCCGTATCTAAAGTGCTAGAAAAGAGAGAATCCATAGCTTCTGTTACATCATCAAGTTTTTCTGCGCTATTGGATATGCTGAGGAATTGAGATAAATCAGGAAAATTACTTACAAAGCAGTTTTTTGTGGTAGAAGTGTTGGTTCTGCCATACTTGTAACAAGGATTAGAATTTACAGCTTTAGCTATATGGAGTTTACACAAGACTAGATAGTGATCTGATATATCATCGCTTTGCTACAGAATATCAACACCATTAACATCAATTCTATGTGACAGTATTACATCTAAAGTATGATTAGATAGAGTTCAGAATGTATATGAATGCTGATCCTAATGCATATTTTACATAATCAATGTGGATATTAGAATCACCCACAATTAAGACATACTCTGCAGCCAGCACTAACTCTGATAGAAAATCAGCAAATTATTTAATAAAATCTTTATGTGCCCTGGTGGCCTGTATACAGTAGCCAGTACAAACATCACAGGGGATTTATCATTGATACTTTTTTCTCTAGATAATGTTATATGAAGCACCATTACTTCAAAGGAGTTATACTTAAAGCCTGTCTTCTGAGAAATACTGAGAGTATTACTATAAATTGTAGCAACACCTCCCCCTTTGCCTTTCGGGCAAAAATGTATTTTAAAAAATGTATTACAATTTTAATTAATCTTTGCTAATGTTAGTTAATGAAAATACAGTTGTTCATGGTTTGTTCAAGTTGTTTCAAGTGCATTAACTAATGTTAACAAACACAACTTGTGATTTTAATAATGCCTCAAGATTCAAGATTTGTATTCGTCACATACACAATTATACATGTAAGTCAGGTCAGCTCGATGGTCAGTGCAATTATACACACACACACACACACACACACACACACACACACACACACCACACACAACACACAACACACACACAACACACTACACACACACACACACCACACACAACACACACACACACTCGCGCGCGCTCACACACACACACACTCGCGCGCGCACACACACACACACACACACACACACACACACACACAACACACACACATACACACTCTCACTCAACACACACACAAACACACACACTCTCACTCATACACACACACACACTCATACACACACACACACACACACACTCACACCACACACACACAGGACCCCACACACACACACACACCACACACAGCGCTGATGCAGATGTGTGTGTCTGTGATGATCCTGTGATGTTCATGGGTGATTTTTCTATTTGTTCTCAGTGCGCCACAGTTCCTCAACTATCCGTCAAACACGTATGCGTATGAAAGCACGGACATCGAGATGGAGTGTGCCGTGACGGGAACCCGCTGCCCACCATCCGCTGGGTGAAGAACGGAGAGGCCGTCATTCCCAGCGACTACTTCCAGATCGTGGTGAGAAATATAGCTAGTGTTTCAGAATCAATAGGACGTTCGTTTGGTTCACTTGGATTATAATTTACATTACATTTAGTCATTTAGCTGATGCTTTTATCCAAAGCGACTTACAAATGAGGACAATAGAAGCAATCAGAATCAACAAAAGAGCAATAATATGTGCTTTAATAATCTCAGTTATCTTAACTCAGTACACGTGGAATTAATTTATTCATTCTTATTTATCTGGTTGTTCCTTTCTTATTCATTCACTGATTCTCATGCATTTATTTATTCATTTATTTTCATTAATTCAATCATTCATCATCATCGTCATCATAATCTATGTGTTCATTTATTTGTATTAATTTATTTAGCTTTTATTTGTTTGTTTGTTTATTCATGTATTCATCAACATTCAATCGTTCACTCATTCTTATTTATTAATTCATTTATTTGTATTTATTTCTGTATTTTTTATTTTATTTATTGTAATAATTTATTCATTATTTCTTATTATTTTAAGCAGTCATTCATTCATTCATTCATTCATTCATGTTTATTTGTTTTTAATTCTTAATTATATAATTTTTTATTTAATTTATTAATTTTATTCATATTAAAATGTCTTACGAGAAACGTATTGTTAGTTTTTTTTTCCTCTCTCTCTCTGTAATGTGCTAATGTGTCATAATTGCATGAGCCCATTTAAGCTCACATGTGAGAAGGTCCTGAAGTCTGCTGATTGTCCCGTGTGTGGTCTGCAGGATGGCGGTCATCTCCAGATTCTGGGTCTGGTTCGCTCAGACGAGGGTTTCTATCAGTGTATCGCTGAGAACGAGGCGGGAAACAGTCAGGCCATGGCTCAGCTCATCCTGCTGCAGCCCGGTAAGATCCAACATGCTCATACACTGATCTGAGACCTGTGAGCATCTCTCATCTGTGTGTGTGTGTGTGTGTGTGTGTGTGTGAGTGTGTGTTTATGTGCGTGTGTGTGTGTGTGTGCGTGCGTGCGTGCGTGCGTGCGTGTGTGTGTGTGTGTGTGTGTGTGCGTGTGTGTGTGCGTGCGTGTGTGTGTGTGTGTGCCACACAAACACACACACACACACACTGAGGTCGTTAAGCATCACATGCTGATCTCCTGCAGCTCTTGTGCATATGGGCCTGTAACGAGGTTTCGTTCATTCACTCGCTTTCTGCAGGGCTTTTATCTGATCTGATATCTGATATATGAAGGCGGCTGTTCCTCGTCTTATTTGAGGGTCTAATGAACTTTTAATTCTTAATTGTATGATCTTAATTAACAGACACACACTGAGATTCTGTCTCTGGACTAACGGTTTAGAGGGCAAGAATAAGAAAAGCTGCATGTTCCTCAGGATTTTGAGGGTCTACTTAGTTTCTTCACTTATGTCAGTAGAAATGAAAGAAGTTAATGCTTTTTTTACGTTTATATTTACATTTAGTCATTTTGTAGACGTTTTTATCCAAAGCGACTTACAATTAGGGAATACATAAAATGTTTCATCTTGAAGAGGCAATCAGACAGACGAAGTGCTTGTAACACCAAGTCTCAGGCATTGTTCTAATAAGTACAAGCTAGCAAGGGAAGGAGATAAAGATAAATAGAAAGATTACGTTTTTTTTTTTTAGTTGAAGTTGAAGTCAAGTGATAATGGAAGAGATGAGTTTTCAGTTGTTGCTTGAAGAAAGAGATCCAGCGTTCCGGATGGGGGGGGGGGAATCATTCCAGCAGCCAGGAAATGGTGAACGATTAATGTTCTGGAGAGTGACTTTGAGCTCTCTGTGATGATACTACGAGGCGTCGCTCACTAGCAGATCTCAGACTTCTGGAGGGGATGTAGATTCGTAATAGTGAGTGGAAGTAGGAGGGGCTTCTGGAGGGGATGCAGATTCGTAATAGTGAGTGGAAGTAGGAGGGGCTTATGGAGGGGATGTAGATTCGTAATAGTGAGTGGAAGTAGGCGGGGCTTCTGGAGGGGATGTAGATTCGTAATAGTGAGTGGAAGTAGGAGGGGCTTCTTGAGGGGATGTAGATTCATAATAGTGAGTGGAAGTAGGAGGGGCTTCTTGAGGGGATGTAGATTCGTAATAGTGAGTGGAAGTAGGAGGGGCTTCTGGAGGGGATGCAGATTCGTAATAGTGAGTGGAAGTAGGAGGGGCTTCTGGAGGGGATGCAGATTCGTAATAGTGAGTGGAAGTAGGAGGGGCTTATGGAGGGGATGTAGATTCGTAATAGTGAGTGGAAGTAGGCGGGGCTTCTGGAGGGGATGTAGATTCGTAATAGTGAGTGGAAGTAGGCGGGGCTTCTGGAGGGGATGTAGATTCGTAATAGTGAGTGGAAGTAGGAGGGGCTTCTGGAGGGGATGTAGATTCGTAATAGTGAGTGGAAGTAGGAGGGGCTTCTGGAGGGGATGCAGATTCGTAATAGTGAGTGGAAGTAGGAGGGGCTTTTGGAGTGGATGCAGATTCCGTAATAGTGAGTGGAAGTAGGCGGGGCTTCTGGAGGGGATGTAGATTCGTAATAGTGAGTGGAAGTAGGCGGGGCTTCTGGAGGGGATGTAGATTCGTAATAGTGAGTGGAAGTAGGCGGGGCTTCTGGAGGGGATGTAGATTCGTAATAGTGAGTGGAAGTAGGCGGGGCTTCTGGAGGGGATGTAGATTCGTAATAGTGAGTGGAAGTAGGCGGGGCTTCTGGAGGGGATGTAAATTCATAATAGTGAATGGAAGTAGGCGGGTGCTGAGCCTGTGGTTGTTCTATATGCAAGCATCAGTGTCTTGAACTTGATGCGAGTTGCAACCGGGAGCCAGTGCAAGGAGATAAAGAGAGGTGTAACATGGGCTCTTTGAAGACCAGTCGTGCCGCTGCATTCTGAATCATTTGTAGAGGTTTGATTGTGTTTGATGGAAGTCCAGCCAGAAGAGCATTGCAGTAGTCCAGTCTAGAAATGACAAGGGCCTGGACAAGAAGTTGTGCAGCATGATCTGTCAGAAAGGGCCTGATCTTTCTGATGTTGTGTAGTGCAAACCTGCAAGATCGAGCAGTCTTTGCAATGTTCTCTTTGAAGGTCAGCTGGTCATCAAAGATTACACCAAGATTTCTGACCGAAGCTGATGAGGTAATTGTAGCTGGATGGTGAAGTCATGCTGTAGAGTTGGAGTTTCAGGGAAGACAAGAAGCTCAGTCTTTGCCAGGTTGAGCTGTAGGTGATGTTCTTTCATCCACGCCGAGATGAGCCTGAGGGGATTGGGTCTAGAGGACATGTTGTAGGACGGCTGGAGAGGAGAAGTTTGGATACTTCCACCTCAGTGAGGGGACAGAAGGAGAAGATGGGAGTTTGAGCAGTGGATGCAGTTGGTTGGAGGTCCTGTGTGTGTGTGTGTGTGTGTGTGTGTGTGTGTGTGTGTGTGGAGGTGAGAACTGACTACCGATTGTTTTAGTTTTGTCTGTGAAATAAATACACAGTCTAAGAGGCTAGAGTGAAAACAGCTGTGGCCTAAAGGAGTGCTGATAGCTCAAGACGAAACTAACACTGCCCAGGGAGCAATGGAGGCATAATAGTTATTTCAAAATATACAAGAATATATTGCTAGTGTAGATAATCTAGAAGTTTTAAACAGTTTAATATAGTTGTATGGGACCATCAGTCGCTGTAGGAAGTGAAGATGAACCTCAAACTTTCCTTTAAAGTGACTGCAATCATCTGCTGTGATATACGGACACACGTACCGCATTAGTGTGTGTTTGTGGGAGGTTTGGGATCAATCTGTCTGCCGCTAATGCAACTTCTGCCAAAAAACATCTGCTGTTGATGAAAGTTTCCCACAGAAATGTGAGAAGATTACAAATACCTGAATCACGATGTCATGTCAATCAAAAAACTATTAGCGGCGGTTTTGACACTCAAGCAGAGGTTTTAATTAAGCAGGAATGAGAGTAAAGCTATGCGGTTCCTGCTGTTTGAATCCCGGATCCCTGCGGTAAACGTCGCAGAATGAGCGGTTTGTCATGGTGCGGAGATGTGATTTTAACAGGGTTTATGAGAGCCTGGTGTTCAGACGTCCCGTAATGCCAGTAGAGGAGACACTCACAGTCTCATTACTGCTGCCAGCGCTTAATAAAGCACTGTAGAGTTAACCATCACACACTCTGTTAAATCCAGTAGCCGTCCTGACAGACACACACAAGCTGCTCTCCACGGAGCCTGAGTGTAAACTCAATCCATCACACATGAATGAGACAAGACATGATGAGACCACATTATAATAAAACAAAACATTAACTGAGATGTATGCAAAAATTACAACAAGAAAATAACTTTAGCTAAAACTCAAACTCCAATTAAAACCATTAAAACAATTAGTTCACAGACACACACGCACGCACACATGCACACACACACACACACACTTCACGAGTTCACCCTTACATTTAATCTGATAGCAAATAGTAAGCATATTTTGGCTTGCTGTCCTGGGGGAGGGCTCCGAGCCCGGGACATGGCCCGAACCCAGAGAACTCCCCCGTCCGTGAGGAGGGAGTAACATAGTATTAGGGGTGAGGCGTTGGGTGGAGGAGGGATGCCGGACAACTGTCACAGGACAGAGGTCGGCCAGGCTTTGCATATATATATGAAACGCATTGTGCTCATTAGGATGGTTAGCTAGACGAGTTGCACTGTGCCAAATTGGTTGATTATCTGTATCGGTGCTCCTCCCCGAACCTTGTTAATTAAAACATCATACACCGGCCAGGCCCACACACACTCACTCACTCACACACAACACACACACACACAACAACACACACACACTACACAACACACACAACACTCCACACACACCCACACACGAACACACACCCACCACAACACACACACGCACACATGCAAGCACACACTCTACGCATCGCACGCACGCACACACACACACCCGACACGCACTCACGCACACACACACGCAGCAGCCCACCCCCCCCAGCAACACACTCACTCACACACACACACCTCACTGCACTCACACACACACCCACACACACACACCACACACACACACACACTCACACACACACACACACACTCACACGCACTCACGCACGACTCACTCACACTCACTCACTCCACTCACTCACTCACTCACACACACCACTCACTCACTCACTCACACACACACACACACACACACACACACACACACACACACTCTCACGCACTCACGCACACACACACCTCACTCTCACACACACACACCACACACCCACACTCACTCACCACACACACACTCACTCACTCACACACACACACAACACACCACACACACACACACACACACACACACACACACACACACCACACACCCACACACTCACACCCACCACGCACTCACGCACACTCACATCACTCACTCACTCACTCATCTCACACACACTCACTCACTCTCACTCACACACACACACACAATATATATATAAACTGATATAATATTACTAGATTTAGTGTTATTTTAGTATCATTGATATACTGTTTTGAATTAGTGTTATTTTTACATTTCAGTTTTCTGTTTAAAATTTTAGTAATCTGCAGTGTTTTTGTCAATTTTATTTTATTAGCTGTTGGTGTATATATTACGTTTTAGTTTTTAGTTTGTTTACTAAGCCTTTGCACACCTGAAGAAGAAGAAAAATATAAGAAATTATATATATATATATATTATGTTTTACTTCATAAACACACATTTATATACACTTGAATTATATACACATTATACAATTATAACATGTATGTGTTATCATCATATGACTTAATAATTGTATAATTATATATAATACTATTTTTAACAGCAGACAGCTGTGTTTAGGTTTGTTTTACTCTTCATATGAACAACAGAAGAGTGTGCATGTCCTTATTTACAGCAAGCGCTTGTACTTATAATGTAATGAGTTTTAGTATAATTGTGCTTGTGTTAACATGTGTCTGGAGATGGGTGTTAAACCTCACAGAAACACAAGCTCTGGGTGTTTGTCTCAGGACGTGTCAGCCGAGGTTGATGGGAGCGTGATGGGCGGCTCCGCCGGGAATTCTGGGATATCTTTAGGAATGCTAATGCTGCTGGCACCGCTCTGTTCTGTTCTGTGTCTCTCTCTCTCATGCCGCAGCAGCTGAAGCTGTAAACACGCCGGTCGTGTTGCTCAATAATTCATGTGTGATAATAGAAAAGCTGCGATTGCTTATTTGTATTTAAACAGGCTTGAGTGCAGCTACAGGAACCCGACACGGTCCTGCAAGATGCCTTTTGTGCTGAAATGTCTCATTTGCACATTTATTGTTGTGTGTTTGAGATGTTCACATCTACAGCTGCTTCAATCCTCCATTACCGGTGCTTTCTGAAATACTGTTATCACTAGAAATACGTCAGTCTTTGCTTTGACCCGTCTGAGTGTGTAATGCAGTATACCAGAGCTTCAGTTTCTGGATGTTTGTAAAAGCGTT
>QVTF01026130.1:300000-351219 GCA_003573665.1 Oxygymnocypris stewartii | reverse complement strand
AATGGCGACCGTCACCGCACTGACTGAGCGAGCTGGATCAGTGGTGTGCATTAGAGGAGAGCGATCTGGAGCTGATTCGCCAGCTGTTAACACTTAGCATAAGATGCGATGGCCAAACCCAGCGCTGTTGAGTCGCTGCACTCCAAAGCGTTTCATTTGCATGGATGCATTTCTCATTAACTGCAATAGTGGCTCTTGGGAAGCAAAAAGACATGATTAGAAACAAAATATAGATATCTGCACTCATCCAACCGTGTTACAGATCAAAGGAAAATATCTTCCAAAAAACTGCCAAATAAAAAACATCATTTTTGTGCAGCGAGCAACCAATGATCTGGAAAGCCTTTGTGACAGAATTGTTCTGAATGTGAATAAATTGCTCCAGAACTAATGATTGTAAATGGACAGCCTGCTCAGAACTGCATGATGGATGAACAAATGAGAAATGAGCAATGATGCGTAACAGTAAATGTAGGAACTGAATTTGAGCAAATGACCTTAATGATCCACTTCATCAGGAAATTCACATAATACAGACAAATTACTCATTTTAATCTATTCATGTCAAACTGTGGAACTAAAGATGAGTGGCAGGATCATAAAATATGTCATCTTTTAGACTTTATTATCCCGGGGTAGATATATCAGAGCTGTCACAGAGTAAAGCAGCGGAGCTTTTATTATGCCACAGTCGAGCTTTTCCTCTCCTGTCGAGCGTATGCGAGGTAAACAGCGCTGTTTTATCAGACTAGATACATGTGAAAGATCTGTTATAATGCTACTCTGTGCGTTTGTCACCTGTCTAATAAAACACATAACATATTAAAGCATCTTTGGGGTTTCCATGTTTTCTACAAAACAAACCGGAAATCCAGGGTGTATGACGTCATTGTCAGGCGACGCAAGGACACTATGGACACATCCGTTTTACTAGTTAAAATTGCTTATTTCTCTGGTTTTAAACATTTTTAGAAACATTTGGGATAATGTACACAAACCCAGGCAGGTAGAGAGAGTATCTACACAGCGTCTCAGTAGTTTTCTAGTACAAGCTTTTGGTGAACTACATTGATTATGCTGATTCTATTGATTAAACGCAGTTCAGACTTGTGAAGTGGAATCGCTTTTCACCGAGGCTTCAGCTGATGTGCATTCCTCATCTAAATGATAATTAGTTCAGCTTTTTCCCCGTCGAGACCAAAATGAAAAGCACACAGATGAGAGAAACGAATCTAAACAAAACTAAACAAACAAAAGATTTCAGTGTTAACATTGATGACTAATGAACTGTGTTCACACAACGTGGTTTACTTTTAAGTCTTCTCATGTTGTTCCAAGTCTGCATGTCTTCTCCAGGCACGACAGCTTTGAGTGAGGACCAAATCAACATTGAAACACTAAATTCATTAATCAGCTGTGACCCTTTTTAACACCTGCAGTCCAGTGCAGCATGGCCAATGTCACTGTCATTCCTCTCTGCGTGCACACACACTTTTCTATGTAAATGACACATTTAGCACTGTTTCTTATTCACAAAAATAACCTGGCACAATTTGCATTATGCAGTTATTACCAAATGAGGCAGTAGGTTATACATTCAAAATATGTTTGCTGCTTGTTCAGTATACTTAATTAAAACCAGCTAAAGCAACACAACTGCTGAACATTTTGTCAACTTGTACAGTAACTGAAGTTGACTTCATCCACTTATGTTGTGACTCATTTATGCTGCATTAAGGGAAACTGGGAATTAGATGTTTAGTTTACAGTATTCTTTGCATAGGGCTGGATCAGGACAGTAGATATAGTATTTTTTATGCGTTTATGTCAAGGGAAAGTTCATTTGTGCTTGACTTTTAAAGGAGTTTCTGTATGTTTTTGTGGTTTTTATTGTGCTGAGTCTGTGTTTAGATTGTGGGCAGTTCCATGATTAAAGACTATAGCGTGTGTTACTGCTCTCAATGTGCAATAGCTGTGCTAGTGTTAGTATAGTAACACGTTGAATTTGCATGCAAACATATATTCTTTGTTATCTACATGTTATCGACACAGACTCTGTTAACATTATTGAACATTAAACACTAACAGGCTTCTCAGTTTACGCAAAAATATCTACTCTAATATACCAGAAACTATGAAGAAATATAACTGACCTGAAATAACAACAACAACAACAAAAACAACAACACAACATTGCCTAAGTTCAGCCCAAAGTTTTCTGTCAATGTTTAGCTGCACTGCATGAGTGAAAAACAAACATACAGAATATATTTAAAGTAACAGTTTGCTCTCAGTTTGTTGGGTTTGGTCTCATGTTGAGTAAAGAGTACCTGCGTTTAACAGCTATTTACACTAAATTAGGTCTAACTAATTTGTCCAGTAATTATTAACTAATTACTTATAAGAAGTAGTATTAACTCTGGATCGTTAATATGGAACTGCTACTACTATTTAAATAATCAATATGATTAATTAAACATGAAACATATATGTGGTCACACAAAATTAATTAATCTTAATTTTAACACACACATTTAGTTAAATAATCAATGTTTTTTTTATATTATTCCTATATCAGCTCAAGTAAATTGAATAGATTTCCGTTTATTCAAGTCTATAATTTTGAGTAAATGGAAAATAATCTTTATGTTTTACATTTAAACGAGTCTCTGTAGTTTAAATAATGCATTGAAGTAAGACATTATCTGTCACTTGTAGCCCAGTGTTTCAAACAAATATCATTTTAATCATTGTCCAGGAACATTTCCATGCATTGCGTCCATTTATATGTGTGTTTGCTTCAATGTAAGTTGTCTAGGTCAAGTTGCCTACATAATTCCTTAGTGAATCGGATACTAAACAGGTTCAGTCAGAGTGTGTAAGAAAACACTTATAGCAGACACCACGAGGAATACGACATGAGGCATATTCTGAACTAATCAGCAGATGATCAGAATGTTTAGTTTTGGGTGATGGTACTTTAAATCAAATTTGCATATTCAAAATGCTTGTGGATGCAAATTTGACTTCAGTGTAAGGTCTGTTTTGGGTTCTGGTTCTTGTTTTTCATGTCTTTTATTTTGAAGTTAGTCGTGGTTCTCGGTTGTGTTCCTGTTTCACTTGCCCTCATGTCTCTTTGCCATTGGTTCCCTTGTTCATTGTGTCATGTTTTCATTGGTTATTGTCAAGTTATTATCAGTTCTGTCTGCTCATTGGTTGGTTCTTGTCATGTGTCCAGTCTTGTTTACTATAAGTAGCCAAGTCATTGTCTTGTTCCTTGTCACGTATTAATGTTGTTACCTGCTGTTGGTGAGTCTAGTCCGTTCGTACCATGCCAAGTCTGTCTTTGTTTGGATTTCACGTTTATAAATAAACTGCACTTGGGTTCTTCACTACGCTCGCCTTCAGTGGACATTCATTACATTCAGTTGATCAAAGTAACTGTAGGTGGAAGGTCTTACCATCTCTTGGTCCGGTTTATGATGGTTGAGGTATTTGGCGCACTCGCTGTAATTAGCCCAGGTTTTATTGTTATTTGATGATAGCTCCCACGTCCCATTGATGTCACAGCGCCGGTACGCATATCCTGTGAATACAACACAACACATACTCTAACAAAGCAACCGTGCCTTCATTTAGGACACCCGTGCATTGATTTCTCAATCAGACTGACAGGATAGAGCCACAGTGTATGAAATGATCAATGTTTGCCACTACTTACGTTTTACATTTAGCAGACGCTTTTATCCAAAGCGACTTACATTCAGGTTTTACATTTTGTTGTCAGTATGTGTGTTCCCTGGGAATCGAACCCAAGACCTTTGCACTGCTAACACAATGCCCTACCACTGAGCCACAGGAACACGCTATTAACATCAAAAAGTGCTACAAATATGGATTCAATTATTGATGAAAGGAATACAATAAAAAAACAGCTACCTCTAAAGATAGATTTGAGAAAGCTGTCCAATTAGTGTTTTCATCAGGTCTCTAGTGTAATTAATGCATCTCTGAAGCTCTACTTCAAACACTGTTTAGCAAGGAAGCTTGTTGCTTGGAAAACCGTTCGAACCATCATTCAAATTTGCTCAAAATCTGTTTTTACCAATGCTAGAGAACCTCACCTATTACAATAGAGCATTACATTATTGTGTTAATTCAAGAATAGACCAAATCCAGCCTAAAACATTTAAATGTAAACATTAGAAAATATACTTTTTATGGAATGTAATATGTTAGGTGCTTTTTTGCATCAAAAAGTATGAGAGTATTTCAGAGTTTTAGGATATTCGGTAACACTTTATTTAAAGACTGATTATATCAGGAACAATTCTCCCTATTAACTAGATGCTTATTAGCATGCATGTTACTAGCATATTGGCTGTTTATTAGTACTTATAAAGCACATATTAATGCCTTATTCTGCATAAACATATTTTAGATAAATCCATATCATACCTAAACTTAACAACTAATTTACTAACTATTAACAAGCAAGTTAATTAGGTGTATTATGCTATAGTGAAAATTGGTCACTAAATTCTACTCATATTATTTGCTGAAATTATGAAAATATCAAAATGATGAATATGATGTTTTGTGAGTGCTGTAAACAAATGTTCTTCAGATTTTGGAAATTACTCTTGAAACAAAATAAATAGGAAATAGGTTCTCGGGAAATAAATTATTGAATCAACGAACTTACAAACAGCTCCATTGTTGATTGCATAACATCCGTTATATGCAACACTGACTACTGTTGTAGAATTGCACCACTCTACTCGGTTACAATGTTTAAAGCTACAGTAGCACTGTTTAAATCTCCCCAGGCTCATTGGAAATACGTGTCTCTTCCTACATTTCAGCAAAACTCAAAAAATGTACCTATACGTACGATTTGTTGTAGTTTCCAGTTGAAAAGAACACTAGAGGCAGAAAAACTCTAACAACTTTTAGTCCTTTTCACACAATGTATGATTTACAGGGCCAGAGCTTTTACTAAGAAAGCCTAATCTTCACATAATTCCTTGCACAATATTATGTCATGACTTCAAAATTATTTTAACATGCTGTGAGATTTGAAAACTGATCGTTTTGAAAGTTAGCGTCACATATACAGCTTCATACAAATGGGTTTTCTAATGCAGCATGTTTGCTCACGTGATACAGCGTTGAACTTGTGAGGTCAAGCACGTCGAACCCTGTGCAACGACAGTTTCACGAATCAGCTCAAACGTGCATATAAGGAATTAAAATGGCAGAATGCAATGCCTGTCCCAATGCAATAAATACATGGCCATGGTCACGTATTTGAGCGCCTCTCACTGGACGTTTCACATTGAAACTGCAGCAAAACGTGCAGTAATGTACGTAGTATCTGTGTTTCCCTTTCCAATGAGCCTGGGTTGGTTTGTATTGTTTTCTCCCTCTGATTATTTGCTCATGGTTACATGCCACTTTGGTATCTGCTAAATGAATAAATGTAATGAAGTTCGGAACAGCACTGCTAGTTCTCAGTTCACTGTCCAGGTACACAATACATCTGCTTTATAAAAACACACCCTGTTTTTGTTATGAATACAAGTCAAGCATGTAAAAATGTATGGACATATTCCAAAATGTTTGTCTGAAAGACGAAACAATAATTTGAAGCGCCAAAAATGATGAACTGAGGAGAAAAGCACAGATTTTGGAGGTGGCGGCTTCCAAATGCTGGAGGTTGTCCATTATTGTTAAGGGAGCGCCGTGTGCATTAGACACGTATCAGTTAGCCATAGGTCAGCGGCTGCAAGCTCACCTTTGTGGTCGAAGTCATACATGTACTTTGGGCAGGCAGTGGACACCATCCTTCCAGGCAGTCCCTCGGGCCAGCAAACGATGCCATCCCACTCCGGCATGCAGTAACCCTCTATAACACAAAGCAGGATTGACATTAAGATAGAGCGAACTCCATCACTCTAGAACCTGCACCACCCACAGATTCCAGCATAGATGAATAACCTCCTCCACAGTCTGTGGACAGAGTCAGAGAGAATACAGTGTAGTGGACACATTTAGCTGACAGAGTGACAGTGCTACAATCTCTACAGGTCTATCTGTTCAATATACTCAGACTGAACAATGCATAGCTTTCAAAGCACTGTTATCTTGTTTGCCCTTTACATACATGTTTCTATTGTAGTTGAAAGCTAACATGAAATAGCATTCATAACCGATTTTATTGCAGACTCTGATGTGAAACAAAAAAACTAAAAAAAAATCCAGTACAAGAACAAACCATGGGTTAAAAAGTATTTTTACCTTAAAGTTGTGACAGTTATAACATTTATGCTAAAAGTTCACGAGGACATATTTTTAATTGTGCACAAACACAAACAAAAAGGGTTTGTGTTGCCTTTAAAGACATAGCTTCAACAAAAGCCCAGTTGTAGTCTCAAATGTTATACTCTATTTCACCTGATATAAAGATGCATTTTCAACGATCCTATCACAAGTGGCGAGTCAAGATGCACTTTTCCACCGTGCATTTCAAATGCATCTCTTGTGACCACTTCTGTTTGAATCATTGAGACACCAGTCTAATTTAGTCAGGCGGAAGAGTGTGGCACACAAGTACTATTGACTGAACAAACACATTACATGGATTATGAGTCATTGGGAAAGGAAATGAATGGAAATGAATACAGGGGTAACGACGGTACCCATTGTATTTCTGCTGGTTCACGTGCCACCTACTCTCAGAGAGTGAATGTGCATTTTTATTAATGTTGCATTTATTTAGTCTGCTGATTTTGTTGTAAACCACAGTACTAAACCACTGCCTGGATCGACATTTCATTCTGTAACGTTAGGCAGTTTTGATCGATATACTGTTTAATACTTTAAGATCACGTTATTATATATGCATATGCTTGCATACAGTATGTGAAGGCTTGTGTCTGGTGCTTCTTCTCTGTATTTTGATCAAGACGTTCATTAATCTTTCAGAAGATACGTAATAGCACCTCCAACTGTACACCAGTGAAAAGTCAGAAAAAAAGTTAAATGCATTTTCCAAGTGGACAAAACCAAAAAGCTTTAGTCCCCATTTACATCCGTATTGAGCATTGTCCAGCAGTGAAGGATCAACAAACAAATACATTTTTTTACCAGTATAAACAGAGCCCTGAAGGCATTAAGAGTGAAATGTCTCGCACACAACCATCACCTCTCTAGTATTTAAATTTTTCTTCAAAAGTTCTCAAGTACAGTATACTTATACATATATGATTTTACATTATACACACAGTACTATGGATGTACCTGAAGCCGAATACCTTATTCGGAAATTCAAAAAAAGGAATAATGCATTCTACAGAGCCCTAAACAGACATTGTTAGGTTTGCTGCGGTTGTTGGTGTTACACGGTGTTCGGCCGTGCTGTGGTCGAATTACAGCATCAAAATGTGGGCTCTGTGAAGTTTTAGGGTATTGTTTTGGACAGACCCACAAGAGTACACATGATCACGAATTCAAAAGCGAAATTGAAAGTGAGCATGCATTCAAAAATTATTTCAATACCTGCATATTGATAGAGGCTCCTTGATGCCCACACATGATTACTGCACAATTACCCACCTA
Organism: Oxygymnocypris stewartii; assembly: GCA_003573665.1. Lineage (NCBI taxonomy): Eukaryota > Metazoa > Chordata > Actinopteri > Cypriniformes > Cyprinidae > Oxygymnocypris > Oxygymnocypris stewartii. Next base: position 343,599 of record QVTF01026130.1, on the reverse strand, counting down.
TATAATTGCGAGAGAATGAAAAAACATTGAAATTCATTTTTTCCTCCCATCTCCAATTTTCCGTGCCTTTCTGAACAAGGTATTGAGCTTCGGGCTCATCCCTGCAATCTGCTTACAATTAGATGTGTAATATTGTTGACCATTTCCCAACTTAAATAGCAGCAAATGTGAATCTGACAGAGTTTGCAGAATATACGTATGTACACAATAAATACATTGATCAAATGCTTAATTGTATAATGTAACTAGGTATCTTTAACTAATATACAAATTCAGACTGTCTATGCATTTTGAGATCAAGTTCACAGCGAGTCTATCAGTGAATGGAGTTCTGCATCTATAATATTTAATGATGCTAACCACAATGCTTAATGAATTTATTATACATTGTTTGTACTGTGTTAGTTATGAATAAAGCATTTGTGAGAGTGCAATAAATTAAGATCATTAAATTCAACGGACACGACTGTGATCAGCTACAATGCTCAGCACTGCAGCCTTTTATGGGAGTAGATATAAATATATATTATAATCAACACATTTCATTCTTAGTAAATCTTGGCAGGTGTAAAAGTATTCAAAGAGCTCCAAGTATAATACGTTAGATGTGAAGATGCCAGCTAATCAGAGCAGTGGGTCTTTACATTGAAGTTTGAAACGATCCATAATCTAAACAGTGTTCAAATCTGAGGACTGAAATCAGGGCAGAAAATGCCATTTATTCTATAATGGCCGCTTTTGATGTACAGTACAAGCATTATAAGTGCACCTCAGGACACATTATACAAATGCAGCTCATGAACCTTTTAAATATCTTGTTTCACTCACAAATATGACAAATTAGCCAACACATCTATGTGGGACGATAAATACAAGCTAATAATACTAGACTTAACTAACTAAAAGTTAATGGCAGATTGTGCATGATTACATATAAAGCCTTTAGCCTTATTTGATCACCCCTTGAAATGAGTTTCTGTACTCTATGTAATAATAATTGTGGTGGATTGCACTTTAGTATGACAATGACTTATTACACATGTGATGCATGCTTAAAATCTAAAACACATTGAAAACATTTATCGCACCTTTTTGTCTTATTATTTTAACTTGGATAACACCAAAAGCACATCAGTTTCTATTCCTGCTCTAGTAACAATGGTCCATGTCATTTAACTCTCTGAAAATGAAATAGTGTCGGAACAAAAGAATGAACCACCTACATTCATTCCAAAAGCTGTTCTTAAATATAATTATGAAAAATGGCCACTTTTGATTCAAAAAGTCTAAAGGTCTGGAAATACATTAATGACAATCTACAATATCTGAACGTTTTGAATGAGTCTGAATAAGGGTCTCAATGATTGAAGCTAACACATTTATGTCACAGTCCTGTCCTTATTGACTGTGTGTGTCAGTGTTTGTTTTATGTATGAGCACATGGCTTTGTGTTTGTGTTGCCCATGTCCTCCTCTTGTCTGTCCTTCTTGTTTTCCTTTAACATGCCTATTTGTTTAGTCCTTATCTAGTCCTTATTTGGTTAATTTTCACTTGTTCCTTGTGTGATTTCCTTCCTATACATTATTTTCCTGATTGTTTAGTGCCACACATTTAGTGCATCCTTTTTGTCCCTTGCCATGCCCTTTTGCTTTTTAGTTGTCTTGCCTTGTCCAGTTATCGTGACCTGTCTCTGTTTGTGTTCTAGCCATCAGCTCAGTTAGGCCAGTGGACTCTGCCAGCTTGTTTATCCCAGCCCTTGGACTGTCCCTCCAGGCTCTGACCCCTGGATTTGCCTGTATGGATTGGCTGCTTATTTATGACCCCTATCTGTCTAAACTAGTCTTGCCTAAAGTTTCCGCACTACCTGACTTTCAACCACTCTGCCTGCCTGATTATCGACCTGTCTGATGTCAACAATTCGCTGTCTGGACTTATCACCTGGTTTCGATTCTCATTTGGCTCTCACTCTCTTACTGTTATTTCAGTTTTTATTGCTGTTGCAGAGCAAGTATTGAGACTTGCTACTGTCATAACATCCACAGACATGCTCCTGTGAGCATGTAATACATTAAATAACCTGTAGCACATCTAGACATGTGGAGCTGGGGGAGGTGGAGGGTTTCTGATACAGAAAACACAGAATCAAACCATTTAACTGTTCAGCAGCAATCTCTCTGGCTGCAGATGCAACTAGGGATGTAAACAGGCAGAACATATCCAGTAAAATGTCTAGATACTTTACAAAATTTTCAAAAAACTTTCAAAAAAATCTACAAATTCCTGGCTATTTTTAAGAAAGGTACTAGAAATCTGTCCCTTTGCAACCCTAGATGCAACAGACACCAATCAGCTTGTGACATGTAGTAAATTATGTGATAGCTATCAGATTACATGTAAAAGACTTACCAGTCTGTGCAATCTAGAGTTTCATGACTGTTCTAGATAATACAGAGACTTGCTACAGGCAATACAGACATATTTTGTGAGCATTTAATACATACTACTGCTGGACAAATAGCTTACAGGTACATCTAATAAAAATTGAATATCAATTTTTCAATTTTTTTTAGAACCCCTGACAAGAGATCAGAGACCATTCCTTCATCCAGAATCACTCCAGATCTTCAGATTCACAGCTTCTTCTCTTCAGTTCACTCACTCATCTTCTACAGGGTTCAGGTCAGAGAACACCTGACAAGAGATCAGAGACCATTCCTTCATCCAGAATCACTCCAGATCTTCAGATTCACAGCTTCTTCTCTTCAGTTCACCTCACTCATCTTCTACAGGGTTCAGGTCAGAGGACTGGAATGGCCATAGCAGAAGCTTGGTTTTGTGCTCAGTAACCCATTTTTGTGTTGTGTTTTAGGTTAGTGTTTGGATTATTGTACGGTTGGAAGATCCAAACATGGCCCATTTTAAGATGTCTAATAGAGTCAGTCACTTATTGATTTTGTATCTGTTGGTATTTGATAGAATCCATGATGCCATGTGTCTAAACAAGATGTCCAGGACCTCCAGCAGAAATATAGGCCCACAACATTAAAAATACAGCAGTATATTTCATTGTACACATGGGGTAATTTGTATCCCTGTGTTCACCAAACCCATCTTGAATGTTTGCTGTTAAAAGCTAATTTTTCAGTTTTATCTGACCACAGAAGCCAGTCCCATTTGTAGTTCCAGTCGTGTCTGATAACTGAATATGCTGGAGTTTGTTTTTGGATGAGCAAGGAGAATTTGTCTTGAAACCCTCCCGAACAACATGTGGTGATGTAGGGGATGTTTGACAATTTTTTTAAAAGGTTTTCTGACCCCAAAACTCAACCTTTCTCTACAATTCTCCAGCTGTGACCTTGGAGGGTCTTTAGGCACTCAAATCTTCTCACCGTGCATTAGGACGACATAGACACACATAATCTTCCAGGCAGTATCGTAACATTTTATGTTAATGGGAAATTATTTATTATTGCCCTGATGGTGGAAATGGGAATTCATAATCACCCTGGAGTGCTCAAAATTGTGAATATGAATGGAATATACTTAAGAGATATTTTACTCATAAGAATTTCTAGGGGTACCAATAATTGTATTTGAGAAAACATTTATTTCATAATGAGATTTCCCCCCATTTCCAATTGTTTTAGTTCAATGAAAGGTTAGATTTTTGTGATTTAAAAAAATAAAAGATAAAAAGGATTAACAATGCAGAATAATTTTCACAGCCTTCTTTGATCATATTTACCAAGGGTGCCAACAATTCTGACCATGTGTGTACATGCTGCTCTGAGTATATAAAACAAGCTGCTGCATCAATAGACATGCATATGTCCCCACACATGGTATGGCAGTAAACAGGACAGGATAATAGAGCCCTCCAAAACAAGCAGATCTACTGCCAAAACATATGTACAGCCACTGCTCTGACAAGCAACGAGAATGGCATAAACGCCAGCTATGTGTGATTCGCAGCATGGTTTGATGCTACACTCTTTAAAAAATAAAAAAGAACAAATATGATTTGGGTTGAACTATCCCTTTAAGGACCTTACAGCCTGCGCCATCTAGAGTTTCATGACAGAACTAGATATTTATACTAAGTAAAGCTTTGGTTGAGAATTATCTCACTCTTGGGTACTCTCTCCCCACAGAAATGCCTTTTTGTTTTTTTTCCACATTTTCTTGGCAATGCTAGTATTTCTGGCTTTGCTTTCAGTCGCTTTTATTGAAACCATGTGCCCCCAACTTGCCACAAATAACTAGTTAAGGATAAATCTCGGCGTATGGCTTTACTGCAGATTCATTACTTTCCTATGCCTGTAATTAAAGATTTTCAGAGGGAAAATCAAAGCACATGATGGAGCTCATTTTATATGCCTGGAGACCAGCTTGTCAATTTTTCACGAATGTAATTAAAGGAGAGTTTCAGACAACAGGCCTGTTTTGCAGGATGCTTGTCTTGAAGGGAGTGTGTAATGTGTGTTTCACATTTCCAAAATAACAATAGCCAAATGTCGAAGTTTTTGTCTTATATATAGAGCATTAAGCCGCAGACCGCATCCAATAGCCCAGTGGTTTCAGATATAACTCCACACAGAAACAACACATATATAATTTCCCAAAATCCAAGGTTATGAGGAAGCTATCATCGTATCTGATGAGGCTGTGGTTATTGATGATGTCATTTGGGGTTTCTGAATAATATTTGTCTTCTCGCCCCCTTCTCGCATGAGATTTGGGCCTGGCCCCGAATTGTGCCGGCTTTTTGATACATGAAAGCTTTTATAGCAATCTGGTGGTGTTATTTTACACCCAACCGCAAAGTTTGAGCATCAGGCTATTTTCACACACAGGCCAGAGAGTCTCGGGGCTTGTGAAAGCCACATCCCTGCACTGTGCGACTCGGGCTGAAACCTCAGTGTCTCTCTCAATGGGAACCTTGTTCATACCCCGCCATGGAGACTTGGTCTTAACCGAAGCACAAATGTGCAATAATAACAAATAAGAGCTGTGCCGTGCAGCGAGCTCTGAGGCCAGGCCTTGACTTGAGGTTGGGCTCCGCCACCTCCAGCCTGGACTAGAATAGATAAACCGACTCAGCTAACTATTTGCTGAGCAAACAATCTCAGATACACACGACGATGCGATGGTCTAATAATAGTTGGCTCAACGGTTAGTGGAGAATGCCACATGAGTTGCACATAAAGCATCAAGGGTGGTCTCACAAAGACATGGTCAGGGGCGAGGCAAAGCCATTGCTGAATCAATCCTCGTGTCTTTCCTCGCTCAGCAAGACGGAGGGATGTAGCGGCCAGCCGTTTCCTTTTGATGACGAATTCTTGAAAATAGATTTGTTTTTACTGTTACTCTTGTAGGAAATCTCCTTAATGTGCTATGACATGCATTTATTGTACTTGGGCCAGAGACGTCTTTGGCAAGTCCTCATAAAAGCAAGAGAACATTGAGCATTGCTGAGACGGCAGTGACAGTGATGAGCGCTTAGTGCATCGTTTGTGACAAAAGGGAAGGGAAATTCATCCGTCTGTTCTCCGTGCTGAATGCTGTCACAATCCCAGATGCTACAAGAATTTATAACACGGTTGAGATGATAAAACTCACACAAGTATATGACCTGCTTTCAAAGACCTTAGGAAAATGGGTAACACTTTAGTATAGAGACCAATTCTCACTATTAACTATTTGCTTATTATCATGCATATTATTAACATATTCTGCACATGACCATATATACATCCCTAACCTACCAAATAACTAAATGTAACAACTACCTTACTAACTACTAATATGCAGAAAATTAGGAGTTTATTGAAGCAACAGTCGTAGTTAATAGTTAATTTGACTCTCTAACTCTATCACTCTCTATTCTGATTCTATTCTTTAAATAAATCAATAAAACTTTGCCCTTTTAGACTTTCACTCAATTCATTTAATAACTACTTGTTTTCTTAAAAAAACTAACACTATCTTTTCTAATCTTTTTGTATTCTGTTTTTATTATATAATATAATGTATTATAAAGTGTCTTGTTACAGCACGTGCATATCATTTCTCTTTTGTTGATTTTGATTGCTTTCCTTGTACTCATTTGTAAGGATAAAAGCATCTGCTAAATGACTAAATGTATAAATGTAATGGTTTGTTAAGGGATGTCTAAAATGATGAAAAGGAAAAATATAAAATAAGGTTGAGAAGTAAATTGGCCTCATACATTTTTTGGAAACCTTTTCCACGCCCTTGAAAAATGTCAAATGTTGTAACCACAAATTAATGCAGTTTTTCTTACACCTTGCATTTAAAAAATGCTTTATATATAAAATGCTTTTTGAATTAGTTTTCATTCACATTTTTTTCAGAGTTGTTTTCTTCTTTGTTTGTTTTTTTATTTAGTTTTTTGGTAATTACACCACTTATTATACAACACTTTTTATTACACAATTTTGATGTGGTTTTGCAGTGACATCGTGCCAAAACGTGCCACTGCTATTATGTTTTTCATGCATGTAAATGATATGAATTTTCCCTGAAGAGCCACTGGTGTAAGTCAAATTCTTTGTTTAATATTTACCATTAATTAATAATAAATACTATACTTTTGCTATCCAGTTCTAGTTTTTTCACTTAACCTCGGCAACACAAGTGTCACATAATTCTCTGGACTCGGTGGGTCAATATTTATCAAAATGTTGAACTTTATTATTTGGATGGCTATAACAGGGTCTTTTAAATAAATATGGGTCATTTTATTCAAATGCCTATAATTCTTAAATTTAAAAAAAAGAATGCATAGCATCTTTTTAAACATCATAAAACAACTGAAATCTGACAATTGCTACTTGCTACTTCTTTCTTTAATTAAAAGCAAATAAATAGGTCCAGATACAAAAAGGCGAAAAGTGTGAAATAATTGACCCAAATACAAAATGCATTGCAACCATTAGCAGTCACATCTGGTCTCAGCACTTCAGAAACAGCTAAAAGACATCATGCACGCTCTGTCTCGGAGGTTACACGCTTAGCCTAATTTCAATAGAAGTTCTATGATCAGAAAGACGTGTGCACCCTTGCAAAAGGGGTCAGAATACAGCCACCAGAAAGAGTGCAGAGTCATCAGGTAAACAGGTCAGATCTGACTCACCCACCCAACACAGGGCCGAGAGCAGAGACCGGATCACAGGAAATCTCACCCAAGATAACATCACTTCACATTACTGGGACGATGCCTTCAACAGATTTGAGAAAACATCATTTTCCTCGCTTTTTTCATGATGATTTTTGTATGTATGTGTAGTATTCTGAAGATGGCAATGGTGACAATAACAACAACAACAATAACAATTTACTATTTACAAATGAACTTTATATATATATATATATATACTTAAATTACATACAAATATTCTGTCTATTTTCTTTCTTTTTCATTCACATTCGTTCGTTCGTTTGTTCGTTCGTTCATTCATTCACATTCATTCATTCGTACGTTCATTCATTCATTCATTCATTCGTTCGTTCATTCATTCATTCATTCATGTTCGTTCGTTCGTTCGTTCGTTCGTTCATTAGTTCGTTCATTCATAACTTCTCTTCTGCTTCCTTCTTTATATTCTCTAACAGAATATCATGATTTAAAATTGCAGTTGAGCTATGATATGAAATTTACAGGAAAGACGATTTGTTTCTAGATTCTCTGAACAATGGGTCTGAATGCAGTTAAAGAACATCCTAAACAAACAAAAGGATTTGTAAGAAAATATGTTTACAAAAACAATAAGCATTCATTTTCATCAATCCAAATTAATACAAGATTTCAGATTCTACAAGTTTTGTTTATATGAACACTACATTTACAACCGGATTCACATATTTGTTTACAAGTGCATTACATTTATTCCCAAAAACTTGACCATATAACAAAATGATCATATCATATTTGACTTCTTCAGTCATGCACCTCTGAGATGTTCAGTCACTTCAGTAGAGACTGTCCTCACGCTTATTATATCATCTCTAATGGAGTCTGAGACTGGGATTCATAATCTCATTTAAATCTGGGCATAAACAGAATATGTTAGGTTTTTGAAGAATATAAACACAGAATAGTTATGACATAATATAAACAAGAGCTATTTAAGACATTCAATATTCGGTAACACTTTACAATAAGGTTCATTAGTTAACAACATTAGTTAACATGAACAATACTTCTGCAGCATTTATTAATCTCAGTTAATGTCCATTTCAGTATTTACTAATGCATTATTAAAATCACAAGTTATGTTTGTTAACATTAGTTAATGCACCGTGAACTAATATTAATAAACAAAGAACAGTTGTATTTTCATTAACAAACATTGACAAAGATTAATAGTGTGATAAGTGCATTGTTCATTGTGCATTGTTCATACAGTAATTAATGTTAATAAATGACACCTTATTGTAAAGTGTTACCATATATTTGACAATGAACAAAATCGCAAATGCTTCATTCTTTATGCAATACATGCTAGTGGTCTCAGACTTCTGGACCCCACTGTGTTTCATAATTATTCCTGTCTGTTATTCATCATTTCATATTTCTGAGGAAATCTGCAAACCAATGTAAATGAGACATTGGGAATGAGTGCAGTGACACGAAAGAGATGTCGGGAGGCATTAGGTGTGACAGAGCTCAGACGAGCTAACATTGACTGTGTCTGAATGAGACAGATGTCTGCTCAACATCAGCGTCCAGCTGCACTGAGACCTGTGGCCTCTAATAGAAGATATAGGAGCATCTACTGTCTCATAACCCTCTGCTGCTGGACTGCATAAACACAGTCGTGGCCAAACCAATCTTCACTTCCATTTCTTTTTCATTGAAATAAACCAGCTACTACTAATACATGTGTGAATTTAAACTGGCCTCTCACTTTTTTAACTAATGAATTTCCACGATTTCCCAGTCAGCTGTGAATACTGGATAAGTCGCAGCGTTGAGTGTCATGCATTCCAGTAATTTAATTACTTTTCTCTTGAAAAAGTAAAGTGCCTCCGGAAGGGCTCTGGAAGCCCGAGTATTACTTTTTATTATTCTGTAATTTAATCAGTTCTGATGCAATTGCATTAAAGGAATAGTTCACCCAAAAATGAAAATGCGATGTTTATCTTACCCCAAGTGCATCCAAGATGTAGGAGACTTTGTTTCTTCAGTAGAACACAAATGAAGATTTTTAACTCAAACTGTTGCAGTCTGTCAGTCACAATGTCAGTCAATGGGACGGCTTTGAGAGAGAAAAAAACATACATATTCTTGTGTGCCACATACTTACCCCCTGCTGAATCTCCCCATTACAATGAAGACACCTTTCTATCCTGCAAGACGAGATCTGCCATTTCCAGACAAAAGGAAATGTTTTAATATGTGGCGACTTAAATGCCAGAACTGGAAATGAACCCGACTTTGTCAACACACAAGGAGACAAATATATTACAAACACCTGCCCCTCTCTGCCCTCATATCACCTCAGAAATAATTATGACAACTTCACAAACAAAAGTGGGAAAAGCCTACTACAGCTCTGTCAGTCACTGGGCCTGTATATAGTGAACGGTCGCATACGAGGAGACTCTTTTGGCTGTTATACCTTTAATTCTTTTCTTGGTAACAGTACTGTAGATTATTTCATCACAGACATTGATCAAGTGCATCTCAGAGCATTCACAGTCAGTCCTCAAACACCTCTGTCAGACCACTGTAACATTACACTCTACCTAAAACCAGCTCAAAACAAGGGAGTGTGCAGACAGCCCTCTCATTTACTAAACCTACAGCACTCCTACAGATGGACTAAACACAGCAAAGAGAACTATCAAAGTGCAATAGAAAGTCAAACTATCAAACTATTATTGGACACATTTATAATTAACACATATCCACAAAATAAAGTAGGCATAAATCTGGCACTAAAGGACATTACAGATATATTCCACCAATCAGCATCCATGTGCAATCTGAAAAAAATCATCAAAAAGAAAACCAAAAAATACCAATGAAAAGTGGTTTGACGATGAGTGTAAAAGAATAAGAACGACAGTACGTAATCTATCAAATAAAAAACACAGAGATCCTGACAACCAAGACCTCCGCCTTCAATATCACAAAGCTCTTAAAGTGTACAAACAAACTCTAAAAGCAAAAAAAGAAGAGCATACAGAACAATTATTTCCAACAATGGAGGAATCAATAAATACCAATAACGTTTGGAACAATTGGAACACTCTCTACAGACCACAAAGGGAAGAATTGGCCATTCAAAATGAGAACATATGGAGGGCACACTTTGAAACTCGGTACAAAACAATTGAAACAAATCCTGCTCAAAATGAAATAAAAACCAAATTAGAAATCCTGAAAGAAAAAATTAAAGATAATCAGAATCCCCTGGATTTCCAAATCACAGTAAATGAGCTAACAGACAGACTACATGCACTGAAACCCAACAAGGCATGTGGCATTGATGGAATATTAAATGAAATGATCAAATACACAAATGACAAATTCAGAACTGCAATAACCAAATTATTCAATATTGTTTTGAGTGTGGGATATTTTCCAGACACCTGGAATCAAGGCCTAATTACATCCATCTTTAAACAAGGAGACAAGTTTGAGCCAAACAATTACAGAGGCATATGTGTCAATAGCAACCTGGGGAAAATATTCTGTTCGGTTATTAACATACGATTACAAAACTTTCTTAAAACCCACAACATCTTGGAGAAAAGTCAAATTGGATTTCTGCCCAAACACAGAACATCTGACCACATTTATACCCTCCACACTATCATTGATAAACACGTACACCAAAACAAAACCAAAATCTTTGCTTGCTTTATTGACTTTGAAAAAGCGTTTGATTCAATCTGGCATGAAGGACTCTTTCTAAAACTACTGGAAAGTGGGATTGGAGGGAAAACTTTCGATTTAATCAGTACCATGTATAAGAACAATACATGTGCTGTAAAAATAGGGAACAAACGGACAGAGTTTTTTTCTCTCAACGACGAGGAGTTAGACAAGGTTGCCCTTTGAGCCCCACTCTGTTTAACATTTATATCAATGAATTAGCCAAAGAATTAAACAATTCGACTGCCCCCGGCCCAACCCTAGCTGAATCAGAAATCAAATGTCTCCTCTTTGCAGATGATTTAGTCATTCAGTCAAAAACAAAAGAGGGACTACAACAGCTCCTCGACATCATAGAGACATTCAGTCAAACATGGGCTCTTAAAATGAATCTAACAAAAACTAAAATAATGATTTTTCAAAAGAGACCCAGGTGTAAGGAAAATAAGCACACTTTCAGAGCAGGACAGCAGGTCCTTCAACACACCCATGAATACACCTATCTGGGACTAAAAATCAGCTCAACGGGAAACTTCAACCTGGCTGTGAATGCACTGAAAGCAAAGGCCCTGAGAGTCTTCTACATGATCAAAAATACAATTCGGTACCAAATTCCTATTCAAACCTGGCTAAAAATCCTAAAGGCAATAATCGAACCAATTGCCCTATATGGCAGCGAGATATGGGGACCTCTAAAAACCCAAGATTTCTCCAAATGGGAAAAAGAAGAAATTGAAATTATGCACACCCAAATTTGTAAAAACATCTTAAAAGTTAACAGAGCGACCCCAAACAACTCGTGCAGAGCTGAATTAGGACAATACCCACTATTAATTAATATTCAAAAGAGAGCTATTAAATTCCACCAGCACCTGAAATGCAGTGATCCGAGCTCTTACCAGGCTGAAGCCCTGCAGTGGCAGGAGCAGAACCTGCAGAAGAGCGCACTTTTACAGCTGGTGCTCAAACTACACCCAAACCAGCACAGCACAATCCGGCCCAACCAAACCAGCACACCACCATCCGGCCCAACCAAACCAGCACACCACCATCCGGCCCAAACAAACCAGCACACCACCATCCGGCCCAAACAAACCAGCACACCACCATCCGGCCCAACCAAACCAGCACAGCACCATCCGGCCCAACCAAACCAACACAGCACCATCCGGCCCAACCAAATCACACAGATACAAAAACAACACTACATTGTCTATTGGAAAGATGCCACTAAAATACAAAAGAAGATGGAGCTGTATTTACAGCTGAAAAGAGATTACAAACCAGCAGAATACCTGAGCTGTGTGAAAGATCACAAATTAAGAAAGACACTAACGAAGTACAGACTGAGTGATCACTGTCTGGCTATAGAGAGAGGACGACACAGACAAAGATGGCAGCCACGAGAACAGAGACTGTGTTTACTGTGCTCGCAGAAAGAGCTGGAAACAGAGGAACATTTCCTACTGCATTGTGATTACTATCACCACATCAGAGCTGCATATTTACCCAAATTCAAACTAATTCAACCAAATTTTATGGCATTGCCAAATGCAGACAAATTAAGTCACATTTTAGGGGAAAATTCCAAAACGATCGAAACAGCAGCAAGATATGTATCAGCCTGTCACAAACTAAGACTGTCAGCCAGTGGACAAACCTGAAGCACCATCATTTCTTTCATGTTCTACAAAGTTTATGTATATATATATATATGTTTTTTGTTTTTAGTAATGTCTTAAATATTTTTCTTGGTTGTGAAAAAAAAAAAAGGAAAATGCATGTACTTATTTACTTCATAGATCTATTCTTGTTTTATGTATTATATAATCATTTGTTTCTTATTCATGTAATGGACAATGCTTTGGCAATACTGTGCAAGTCATGCCAATAAAGCTCATTTGAGAGAGAGAGAGAGAGAGAGAGAGAGAGCGAGAGAGCGCGAGAGCGAGAGAGAGAGAGAGAGAGCGCGAGAGCGAGAGAGCTGCGGACGAGAGAGAGAGAGAGGAGAGCGGAGAGCGAGAGAGAGAGCGAGAGAGAGAGCGCGAGAGAGATGAGAGAGAGCGAGAGAGATAGGGCGAGAGTAGCGAGAGAGAGAGAGCGCGGGAGAGAGCGGAGAGAGAGCGCGAGAGAGATAGAGCGAGAGAGAGAGAGAGGAGCGAGAGAGAGAGAGCGCGAGAGAGAGAGAGAGCGCGAGAGAGAGAGAGCGTCGAGAGAGAGAGAGCGCGAGAGATGGAGAGGCGCTAGAGAGAGAGAGAGCGCGCGAGAGAGAGAGAGCACGAAGAGGAGAGAGAGAGAGAGAGAGAGGCGAGGAGAGAGAGAGAGCGGCGAGATAGAGCGAGAGCGAGAGCGAGAGAGAGAGCGGAGCATAGAGCGAGAGAGATAGAGAGAGAGAGAGCGCGATAGAGAGCGCGAGAGAGAGCTAGAGGCGAGAAACGAGAGAAGAGAGAGAGAGAGAGAGAGAGAGAGAGAGAGAGAGAGACGGGCTCAGACTCAGGCGGGGAATTCTGAGAAGCTGCAGCGATCTATATTATTCCCTTGTTTCAATTCAAAGTTCACTGAACTAATTGTGAACAACACTCCCGTCTTCTTCCCGAGCATGTGAACATGTTCATTTAATATATTTATATTTATATGAAATAGGCTATTGTTATGAAGACAGACGTTAAAATTAATGTTCACATAATAAGTGCCGTCATTCAGGCGGTTCACAATATGATTTAGCGCGTAATATGTTTTAAGAATGATATTCTGTTTAGCGCGCAATATGTTTGACGCCTATTATTCATTGATGCATTAATCAGATTTAAGATTTTCTTTTTAATAATATGAATGTTCATGTTCATTTTTAAAATAGAAATGTCTAGCCTTATGAGCAGTTGATAATCGACGGACTGTTCTGTTAATAAATGCCGTCCTTCGGTTATGTTATATTAATATGTTTCAGCACTCATACTTTACAACCATTAATTTTCTTGGGTTAAGATAGACTATTCTCTAATTAATTAAACAGTTTGTTATCATACAGATTGAAAGCCTGGATGGTCTCTCTCTCTCTCTGTGTGTGTGTGTGTGCGTGCGTGTGTGTGTACATGCGCGGGAGGGGTGCGATTTTCGAATAGTAATCGAATAATACCCAGCGATTATCGAATATTACTTTTGCTTAAAATGCCCATCCCTAATCCACACGGGCACCAACTACCTGCGGAGCCAACAGGACCGAGTGTCTGACTCCCTAAGAGCCGTCGTGGAAAAAGCTAGAGAAACCTTCCCCAACTCAAAAATCACCCTGTCCACTTTACTCCAGAGGAAAGATTTCCATCCCAAAACAATTACTAAAATAAACTCCAGCATTTCCAGACACTGTGCCCTCCTGCCCAACGTCCACTTGGCCCACCATCCAGACCTGGACACCGACTGCCTATATGACCACGTCCACCTTTATAAGAACCTGGTACATATTTTTGCAAAGAGACTCAAAGATGTCGCTCTAAACAGGACCAACCAGACAAGCAGAACCAGCTCTAACCCAACAAGACACACTTCAGGAAACTACATCCCAGCCAATACCTCATCCAGAGCCCCGGCCGGAGCACCGCCCAGAGCTTCAGCACCCAGACCTTCAGCGCCCAGACCTTCAGTGCCCAGACCCTCACCCCCCAGGGGTCCACACAGAGCCTCAGCGCCCAGAGCGGATCCAAACGGACAGAGACTGTTCTATAACAGCCCCATAGCTCCAGCGGCTGAAACCCGTCCACAGCAGAGCCCGGCCCAGCCAGACAGACCGAGCTACGCCCAAGCTGTCAGCGGAGGAATGAGTCGAGCTAACGCTGAACTCCACGACATCCAACACATGCTGAGTATCATCTGCTCTCACTTACTCACACATAGTGGACAGTGGTAAAAAAAAAATAAAATACTAAACAATAAATACTTTTCATTAAATTAATTTGATAAAATACCACTTTTTCCAAGCCGCTTTGTTAGTGTAAGTGTACATGTATTTTAAAATGGATTTGTTGATGTTTTTGAGTTCTTACATAACATTACTTCCATCATTCATTATTTTCTTTTACTCTATTGTGTTTTTGTATCATTCTCTTTTCTCAAAATGGCCAACAAACCATACCAATTATTTTAAAAGTCTGATGAAATCACTTAATTTTTCTACATGGAATATTCAAGGTCTAAACTCCTCAGTCTTTTGCCTAAAAAGTAGAAATTCTGACTTTAAGAACTTGAAGACATAGATGTCATCATCTTACAGGAAACCTGGTGTAGAGGAGATGTGTTCACTGGCTGTCCCTCGGGATACAGAGAGATAATATTACCATCAGTCAAACTTACATCAGTCAAACAGGGGAGAGACTCAGGAGGGATGATCATCTGGATTAAATCTGAACTAGCCATAGAATTAGTTAAAAGAGATCAATATCACCTATGGCTGAAAATACAAAAAGGAATAATATCAGCATCTCAGCATGCTTTCCTTTGTGCAATATATATACACCCCCTCTCGAGTCACCGTATTTCCAAGAGGAAACCTTTCAAAACATTGAACAAGAAATCAGCCATTTCCAGCCCCAGGGAAATGTACTGCTTATGGGTGATTTAAATGCTAGAACCGGAAAATAATTAGATTTCTTAGAATCACGTGGTACCAGATTCATCACTGGCTATAACGACTTGTACCCTTCTTACCCCACCAGAGAAAACTGTGATCAGACAGTGAACGCTCACGGACGGCAGCTGCTGCAGCTCTGCCGAGGACTGGCTCTGTACATCGTCAATGGAAGACTGCGAGGAGACTCTCTCGGCCGTTACACCTACAGCTCAGCTCTTGGTAACAGCACTGTAGATTATACTATCACAGATCTGGACCTTTCCTCTTTGAGAGCATTCACAGTCAAACCCCTGAAACCTTTCTCAGACCACAGCCAAATCACACTCTATATAAAACAATCTGAAACATCACCCACACCAATTAGGACACCATATCAAATGATCAAAATTATGTCTTTCAAATGGACAGAAAACAGCGCCACTAATTACATCAATGCTGTTGAATCTCCAGAAATACAGTCCCTCTTACACTCATTCCAAACACAGGGATACCCTAAAAACCAATTCGGCATCAATCAGGAAGTACAAGATCTAAACAACATATTATACAAGACAGCACAAAAGAGTAATTTGACCACTGTTAAACCAAAGAAAAAACGTCTAGAGACGGACAAATGGTTTGATTTGGACTGTAAGGCTCTGAGAAAAAACCTCAGAAATGTATCAAACCAAAAACACAGACAACCAGATAATCCGGACCTCCGCCTTCATTACTGTGAGGCACTAAAACAATATAAAGCCACTCTCCGGCGGAAAAAAGCACAGTTTTTGCAAAACCAGTTTGAAGAAATTGAAAAATCTATAAATTCACACAAATTTTGGGATAAATGGAAATTATTATACAAACCAAATCAAGAAATTCTGGCCATCCAAGATGGGGAGACGTGGAAAACTCATTTCCAAGAATTATATAGCCCAACCGAAATTCAAAATTCGAATCAAAATGAAATAATTAATAAACTAGACAATTTGGAAAGATCGATTAAAGGGAATCAAAACCCCTTAGATTTCCCCATAACACTGAACGAATTGGAAGATAAACTACGGGTCCTTGAGCCCAAGAAAGCCTGCGGTGTCGACAGCATCCTGAACGAGATGCTGAAACACACAGACCAACGCTTCAAACTGGCCATGCTAAAACTGTTCAATGATGTTCTGTGTGTCGGGTTCTTCCCTGAGATCTGGAACAAGGGCCTCATCAGCCCCATTCACAAGAGCGGAGACAAACTAGACCCCAACAACTACCGAGGCATCTGTGTGAACAGTAACCTGGGGAAGGTGATCTGCAGCATCTTAAACACCAGACTGCTGCACTTCCTTATGAAGCACAATGCCTTGAGGAAATGCCAAATTAGCTTCCTTCCAAAATGTCGCACATCCGACCACATTTTTACATTACAAACACTAATTGACAAATATGTACATCAAAACAAAGGAAAAATCTTTGCTTGTTTCATTGATTTCAAGAAAGCATTCGATTCAATCTGGCATGAAGGACTATACCTAAAACTTTTAGACAGTGGAATAGGGGGAAAATTCTATGATTTGATCAAATCGATGTACACAGCCAGCCAATGTGCGGTTAAAATTGGAAACCAAAGAACCGAATTCTTCCCCCAGGGGCGTGGAGTGAGACAGGGCTGCAGTTTAAGCCCCACCCTCTTCAACATTTACATCAACCAATTGGCCAACATATTAGAACACGCCCCCATTCAAGGTCTCACTCTACATGACACAGAGATAAAGTGTCTTCTCTACGCAGATGACCTGGTCCTCCTGTCGCCCACTGAAGAGGGGCTTCAGGACAGCCTGAATCTGCTGAAGGATTTCTGTCAGTCCTGGGCCCTGACGGTCAACCTCCAAAAAACTAGAGTCATGATGTTCCAGAAACGCTCCAGATCTCAGGGACCAACACACACATTCACACAGAACCATCGAGACCACAAAAACATACACCTACCTCGGCCTGAAGATAACTCCGACCGGTAGCTTTACTTTGGCTGTGAATGAACTCAAAGAGAAAGCTCAAAGGGCTTTCTATGCCATAAAAAGATCCATTAAAATTGACATCCCAATCCAAATTGGGATGTCGCAGACAGACCTGGCTCTCTCGTGAGGACAGACTCTGCTCGCACTGCATGCTGGGAGTGACAGAGACGGAGCTGCACTTCCTCACAGAGTGCACAAAATATACACATATCAGAGACCACTACTACCCCCAAAATGTATCATATATTTCCCCAATTTAATACCTGTAATCAACCCAAAAACTCAGCTTCATTCTTGGAGAAGAAGCCAAATGTGCAATTATTGCTGCAAGATTCGTATCATCGTGTCATCTCCTGAGGGACAGCCAGAGAGAAACACACACACACACACACACACTCACAGCCCAAACACACACTCATTAGACCTACACACATCTAGATAATGTATATAATGGTCACATCTCTAAGTTCAGTTGTTACATGTTTTCTGTATTATATTATTTTATTAATGTTATTTTACTAATTCGATTATTTTTATGTATTTTTTGCTATATCTAGCCATGTGTTTATATAATATTGCCTTTTTATTTAGATTCATTGTTACTATTATTTCCTCTAGGCTTTACTAAATGTTCAGATAAATCATTTTCTATGTTGTCTTAATGCTTTGGCAATACAAAATGTATGTTTTTGTCATGCCAATAAAGCTTTCTGAATTGAATTTTGAGAGAGAGAGCGAGAGAGAGAGTGAGTGATTGTGTACGAGAGAGAGAGAGTGAGAGAGTGAATGAGTGTGAGTTTGTACGAGAGAGAGTGAGTGAGTGAATGAGTGTGTGTGAGTGAGTGAGTGTGTACGAGAGTGTGTGTGTGTGTGTGTGTGAGCGAGTGAGTGTGTACGAGAGAGAGAGAGAGAGAGAGAGAGAGTGAGTGTGTGTATGCGAGAGAGAGAGAGAGAGAGTGAGTGAGTGAGTGAGTGTGTACGAGAGAGAGAGAGAGAGTGAGTGAGGGAGTGAGTGTGTGTGAGCGTGTGAGTGAGTCTGTACGAGAGTGAGTGTGTACGAGAGAGAGAGAGAGAGAGAGAGTGAGTGAGTGAGAGTACGAGAGAGAGAGTGAGTGAGTGAGTGAGTGAGTGAGTGTGTGCGAGAGAGCGAGTGTGTGTGTCTGTGTGTTTGTGCGAGAGAGAGAGTGTGTGTGTGTGTTTATGTGAGCGTGTGTGTGCGAGAGAGAGAGTGAGTGAGTGAGTGAGTTTTGAGTCAGAGAGTGTGTACGAGAGAGTGTGTGTGAGAGAGAGAGAGAGAGAGTGAGTGTGAGTGAGTGTTTGAGTCAGAGTGTGTGTGAGTGAGTAAGTGTGTGTGTCTGAGAGTGTGTGTGTGTGTGTGTGAGTGTGAGAAAGAGAGTGTGTGTGTGTGAGTGAGTGAGTGAGTGCGAGAAAGAGTGTGTGTGTGTGTGTGAGAGAGAGAGTGTGTGTGTGTGTGTGTGTGTGTGTGTGTGTGTGTGTGTGTGTGTGTGTGTGTGTGTGTGTGTGTGTGTGTGTGTGTGTGTGTGTGTGTGTGTGTGTGTGTGTGTGTGTGAGTGAGTGTGTGTCTGTGTGAGAGAGAGAGAGAGAGAGAGAGAGAGCGATAGAGTGTGTGTGTGTGTGTGTCTGAGAGTGTGTGTATGTGTGAGTGCGAGAAAGAGTGTGTGTGTGAATGAGTGTCTACGAGAGAGAGAGTGTGTGTGTGTGTGTGTGTGTGTGTGTGTGTGTGTGAGTGTGTGTGAGTCAGTGAGTAAGTGTGTGTGTGTGAGTAAGTGTGTGTCTGTGTGAGTGAGCGTGCGTGTATGTGTGTGTGTGTGTGTAAGAGGTGAGAGTGTGTGTGTGAGGGAGTCTGTTTGTGAGTGAGTGAGTGAGCGAGTGAGCGCGTTTGTGTGAGTAAGTGTGTGTGTGTATGTGTGCGCGTGTATGAGTTTGTGTGAGTGTGTGTGTGAGTGAGAGAGAGAGAGAGGGTGTGTGTTTGTGTGAGTAAGCGTGTGTGTCTGAGTGTGTGTGTATGTGCATGTATAAGTTTGTGTGTATGTGTGCGTGTATAAGTTTGTGTGTATGTGTGAGAGAGAGGGTGTGTGAGTGTCTGTGTGCGTGTATAAGTTTGTGTGTGAGATTGTGAGAGAGAGAGTGTTTGTTTGTGTGTGTGAGTGTGTTACCTGTGGTCTCTCGGTCTGCACCCGTCTCAAACACTCAGAGCCGTAGATCACAGTGTTCTCTGGAATCACTTCACAGGTATTCACCGCACAACACGCTCCGACGATACACCCGCTGCTCAGGATCACACTCCGGCCCACTTCAGCTGAACACACACACACACACACACACACACACACCTGCTGCTGAGGATCACACTCTGGCCCACTTCAGCTGAACACACATAACACATATTACAGTCACACACACTCATTACACACTAGGGGTTGAACGACTTCTGAATTTGTAAAGTCGACTTTTATGTGATGAAATTCAATTCGAAGTCGACTAGTCGCTGATCACGTCATTAATGAACAAGTAAGTCTGGAGCTGTGACGAACACCTTGTGCACAGCTATAAAATATGACACAGCGCTGCACATGAATATTGCACCTTTAACAGCTTATGTTTATCAGTTCTTTCTGCCGTTCAGTTTCCAGCAATATAAATCACATGTCTTGTGGAGCGCATTCAGAGAATGAATTAGTTTGTAATTTATGTGAGTGAGGCGGGGCTAAACAGACTGTTACAGTTCACTCAGGGCGGGGCTAAGGTGAGAAGGTCTAATCAATCAACTATGGTGTGGTCACTAGAGGCTGACATTTTTTCGGGAATCCCATGGGTCACAGGAATCCCGCGGGATGGGAAACAAAATCGCTACGAATCACGTGATTGGGACGGGAGAGGAAAAAAATGAATCGGGAGTGGGCGGGACCGGGAATAGTAATGATACCCAACTTTACACACAAATATACCTTTTATAGAAATAAACTATAAACTGTATATTTTAATTCTGAACTCAATTCTAGTTGCCCTGTCTCTTTATGCTCTCCTCCTGTTTGCTTTGGTGTGGCTGGTTAAGTGAATGACGCAGTCCGTGATGGACAGATTGTTAACGGCTGGTCTATGTGGTAATACAATCGGGCAGGACATCCAAACGCTCACCTATCATTCATCAACCTCAAATATGGCTTTTCATCTGAAAGATGTATGTAGTAGCAACTTTACATGGCCGCTCAATATGATGTTAACCTAGAGAAGTGTGCGCTATTGAAGTGTTTGTGTGGAAGCGCGTTTGCTGCAGGACAGGCTCCGGTGCGATCACTTGCTCTTAAAATCTCCGTCATTCTTGGTCATACAGATAAAAGTAGCCTAATACATCTTTCGAATCTGTAAAGACTCTACGTTTATTTGTGTGCACTCAGAATAACAACGAAACGTTGTGCTTTTAAGCAAACAGGATGCGCTTTAGGTCTCATGTGAACTTGAGCGAGAAACTTCGAAACTCCGTCTTTGAAAAATATATCTATAGTAGGGATGGGCATTTTAAGCAAAAGTAATATTCGATAATCGCTGGGTATTATTCGATTACTATTCGAAAATCTGTATGATAACAAACTGTTTAATTAATTAGAGAATAGTCTATCTTAACCCAAGAAAATTAATGGTTGTAAAGTATGAGTGCTGAAACATATTAATATAACATAACCGAAGGAGGCATTTATTAACAGAACAGTCCGTCGATTATCAACTGCTCATAAGGCTAGACATTTCTATTTTAAAAATGAACATGAACATTCATATTATTATAAAGAAAATCTTAAATCTGATTTAATGCATTAATGAATAATAGGCGTCAAACATATTGCGCGCTAAACAGAATATCATTCTTAAAACATATTACGCGCTAAATCATATTGTGAACCGCCTGAATGACGGCACTTATTATGTGAACATTAATTTTAACGTCTGTCTTCATAAAAATAACCTATTTCATATAAATATATATATATTAAATTAACATGGGAAGAAGACGGGAGTGTTGTTCACAATTAGTTCAGTGAACTTTGAATTGAAACAAGGGAACGAATAACGATCCCTGCGGCTTCTCAGAATTCCCCGCCTGAGTCTGAGCCGGTGTCTCTCTCTCTCTCTCTCTCTCTCTCTCTCTCTCTCTCTCAGCCATTTAAAAAGCTCAGTTTTGGTTTTAATAGCAAATTAGTCATTATTTTCTTTCCTTTCTTTGTTAATTTAATTTAGAAATATGATTGGAACAAGTTTGATCAGTTTATCCTTCTCAAATAAATAACTAAATAATTAACGTCATAATATTTTAAGAATATAGTCAAAATTACGATCATGAAATCATGTTACATTGCCTGAAGTTAAAGTTAAAATTACACCTGTATCTGCCAAAAAAATAATAATAATAAGTGTGGCATCCAACCTGTCATTCTTCACATTTAACACGAAAAACAACACATATTTTGCATATAAATATAATCAGAGGTGGAAAGTAACGAATTACATTTACTCGCGTTACTGTAATTGAGTAGCTTTTTTGTGTACTTGTACTTTAAGCAGTGGTGGTCAGTAACGAAGTAAAACAACTTCGTTACTGTACTTAAGTACATTTTTCAAGTATCTGTACTTTACTGGAGTAGTTTTGTTTTGAGTAACTTTTACTTTTACTTCACTACATTCCAAAGCATAAGATCGTACTTTTTACTTCATTACATTTCATAAAACATATCGTTACTCCTTATAATACATCACGTGCTCCGAGACGCAGAAGCGGTGTATGATTCATGAACAAACTGATTCTTTTCAATGAACCTCGGTTCGCAAATCGCAACAAACGATTCATTCACGAACTGCAATGATCCGATTGCAGCTGTTCTCGAGTCGAAAACTCACTGATTCAAATGATCCGTTTAGAGCGAGTCTTCTTCAGTGAACTGAACTCACGAGTAAAGAACCGGGAGATCTTGTGAACGCGCGCGCGCGCGCAGGCGCGCAACAGCTGCTGCGAAAAGTAAGTTACTAATGTCGGATTTTTTGGATTAATTATTGTAACTGAAAATAATATTTAGGTCAAAACTGTCAGTTGTTTGTGAACTAAATCTGCTGTAAAGGGTGATCTATTTAAGCCCACTGAAATGCTTGAATGCAGACAGACCAACATCGGTGTCTCTAACGTTATGTTTTAGGTCAAACAACAAAACATTAAAATAACACAGATTAAATAAAATAACTCATGCACGTTCATATTCCCCGCTGCTGTAACGTTAGCAGTTTTATTAAAATGCTATGCATTTAGACCTATGTGACGTCTGTTTTTATATTGTTTGTCAACAGTATACATTTTAATATTGTTTAGATCAACTAGCCGAGTAGACAGATATTAATGTTTATTCATAACCATACTGAAAATAAGTAAATATTGTTAGCTGATTCTAGCTGTCTAGCTAACAAGCTTGCTGGTGCTAAGTTGAGGAAATTTTTAGATATAAAGTCCAAATATCTTTATTCAGCCACCTAGATAGATTCCATCTGAGGGAAAAAGAAAGGATGTGATGTTCAGAACATAGTAACTACAGTAATTATCAGAGTGGGAAGTGATGCCCTCTGGGGGCATTTGGTCAGGGGTGTTTTTACACCACAGACAAGGTTTGAGAAGAAAAAAAAATCATTATGAAAATATAATTATATTTTCCTTAAAATGTTCTTCCTAATTTCAGGCCTAATTCTCATGTCATATATAACTGACGTTCTGCAAAACAACAAGTTCTAAAACACTTTTTTCTTCCTGGTGAAGATTAGATGTGAAATCTGTTTTCTCTCAGGTACATGGCCGTGTAAGCTTCACAGCGAACATTACTACATCACTCTCATCAACGTAGTCCATATCAACAAAATATATATCTTGACTCTATATAGTGGTTATTTTGGGGAAAACCCAGCTATTTTGGGCAGTAGGATTATAAAAATATGTGCTAATATAAAATTAAATAAAGTAGTCTATATAAAATTGCAAAATAAATCTGTCTATCAGTACTTTTTTACTTGAGTACATAAAAAATTTAGTACTTTTGTACTTTCACTCGAGTAAAATTGAAAAAGCAGTACTTTTACTTTTACTGGAGTAATATTTTATTATACCTATCTGTACTTTTACTCAAGTACTTGATCTGTGTACTTTGCCCACCACTGACTTTAAGTAATTTTTTTAATCTGTAATTTTACTTTTACTTAAGTATATTTTGTGTGAAGTATTGTACTTCGCTACATTTTAAAACACATTCGTTACTGAGTAAAAAAAAATCGCTCCGTGGAAACAACTGCAGCAAATAATGGGCAGAAGAAGAAACTGGCGCTAAAATCACAAGAAAGATGCAGACGAACAAGACCGGCGTTAATGGTGCAGACCCCGCTGAAAACCAGACCCCGTCGTATTCTGCTGAAGTTGAACTCAAAGGAAATGAAGTGAACCCCTGGCCATATATTCATGCTCTATTATGCAGTGTAAGCTGTGTTTGCCTCGGGAGACCGAACTAGCAGCTTATAAATATATCGACATCAACCCTTCGCAAGCATGTAGAGGTAACGTAAGGTAAATACTTGCATCATTGCATTGGTGGTTAAAATGAAGTTTTGACGGTTTAGCAAAAGGTTTTGCACAAATGAGCCAAAAAGACAGTGGTGCAGGGTGTGCAATATCATCTGAGATAATATAGTAATTGTTGTTTTAACGATGTGCGATTTGACATTATCAGTATTTTGCCAAAAACCAAACAAATCACTCTAAACAGTGTGTCGTGAAATCTAGTAATGTTAGATTAGACTAGTCCGCGTGCATCTGGAGTGCTTTCTTTCACTGCGTGATTCAGTCTGTTAAAATGCGTTTAGAATGATCACAAAATTGAAGATATAGAAGCAGAAAATGTATATATTTATATAATTTAATATAGTAAGTCAACATAACATGAATGCCGTTTTTCTCAAAAAATCACCATGATTACATCGGCCTGTAGTTTTTCTTTTTACAACAGCTCAAAAAACAAGAAGTTAATTAAGAGACTTGTGTTTTAGACACCATATTACCTGTTTTTGCTCTATTTCGACAACAAAAATAATACCAAACACAGTTTTGCGTCTCTGACTCTGAGCAATGGCGTGTTTTGTTTCTGAATGAATTAACCGTTTAAATGATTCGGTTCAATCGCAATGACTCACTTATGAGGGACTTGCTGACACCTACTGGTGGTTCTAATTTAACATTTAAAGTATCTTTTGATTTTTGTATTTCAAATGACTATTTAACA
Source organism: Oxygymnocypris stewartii (assembly GCA_003573665.1). NCBI lineage: Eukaryota > Metazoa > Chordata > Actinopteri > Cypriniformes > Cyprinidae > Oxygymnocypris > Oxygymnocypris stewartii. Next base: position 318,762 of record QVTF01026130.1, on the reverse strand, counting down.
TTTGTGACCCTGGCATGGAGCACAAAACCAGTCTTAAATCGCTGGGTATATTTGTAGCAATAGCCAACAATACATTGTATGGGTTAAAATTATACATTTTTCTTTTATGCCAAAAATCATTAGCATATTAAGTAAAGATCATGTTCCATTAATATATTTTGTAAATTTCCTACTGTAAATGTATCAAAACTAAGAGCTTAATTTGAACAACTTTAAAGGAGATTTTCTCAATATTTGGATTGTTTGCTCCCTCAGATTCCAGATTTATAAATATTGTCCGATCATAACAAACCATACATCAATGGAAATATGATTTATTCAGCTTTCAGATGATGTATAAATCGCAATTTAGGAAAATGGACCCTTATGGTTTTGTGGTTCAGGGTCACATTTTATGTCTTATTTATCAAAACATTATTTCTGCATTTGTAACTGAGGCTAAATGCATTCATGTCAGTGTGTAATACATCTATGCCACTTCAGATGAAGCTTCTGCGTTTCCTCTGCATTGCAAAGATTAATTTAGTTGATACTAATTTAATTTGCCTGGTAACAGCCCAAATGTCTTATTATTCTAATTAACCGATTCCTTTAATTAAAAACACCTAGTTTGAGATTTATAGGCCCATATCCCAGGAGTGTCAAACTCAAGGTTCAAGGTTCAAGGTTCTTTATTATTCGTCACATACACAATCATACAAGTATAATCAGTAGTGAAATGCAAGTAGAATTGAAGAAAAATACAGCATTTACATGAGGAAAGTGAGGAGAAAAAAAATAGCCCCCAGACTATGCTCCTTGGGGAGTACAGTGTGAGAACAGGAAAAACTCCTCAGCAACACAAAAGCACATACACGACATAGCCACAGGGGAAGTGAATCCGGCCCAGCAAGCAGCCATCTGATCCCGCAGCCACTGATCCGGCGCTGGTCAGACCCGCTTGGGCCACAGCCCTAAAGAGTTTAGTTCCAACCCTGCTCCAACACACACACTGTGTAGTTTTCAAATAAGCCTAAATGATTAGTTTAGCTGTATCAGATGTGTTTAATTAGGGTAATATCTACACTGTGTAGGGCTGTGGCCCTCCAGGAACTGAGTTTGACACCTTTGGTCTATCCCATTTTTTCCTCCCATTGTTAAAATGTAACTAAGTACTTTTTACTCGGAGTAAATTTTAAATGAGCTACTTTTTACTTTTACTTGAGTAGATTTTTAGACTGGTACTTTTACTTGTACTTAAGTAAAATTTCAGTAATGTAATGGTACTTTTACTTGAGTACAATATTTTTTTACTCTTTCCACCTCTGAATATAATATATCAACCAGTGGAATATTACGTTATTATTTCAGCAAAAAACTAATAATTTGAATGCAGGGATCTCGTCATGGCTTCATTAATGGGAAACAGGACGTGAAGGCGGCAGAGAAGCACTCAGTGGAGTGCATCGTTTTGTTAACTTTGGTTTATTATTTTGAGTTGTTTGGGACGCTGTAACAAACGGCCCTCTCGCAATATATTGTTTAACAGGTCTATTGTTCACGCAATCAGGCTGCATGTATCAGAAGTTCGTTCGCCGGGCGTGGTTAGCGCTCACACTATAGTGTGTGTGTGTGTGTGTATGTATTGTGTACACACTATGTATGTGTGCCGCGCCCGAGTGCCGACAGTGCAGTTTGTGTTCAAGCACGGAACAGAAGATGCTCTAAAATAAAACAAACAAATATCCTGTTGATCTGTGCATCTGTACTCCAGTATATAAATTCAATATAGATTAATTATTGCTAAAGTTACTTGCCAAGAGAGGTAGTTTGACATACTTCATGTATTTGCAGCTCGCGCGTGTCAGAGACGCGGCTGTCTGTGCTCGCGCTGTTCACACAGAACAGAACACAGCGCGCATGTTCTGAAAGGAGCTGTCTTTCGCGCCCAAATGCTTTTTAATCGCTTACTTTTTTGAACAAACAAGGCTTAAAAACGCATGCAAATGATACAATTTAGTGACCACCTGCAGTGGCCCGATCTGGTATGTGACAAATCCGAGCGTCCTTCACGCCATCGGACAGTCTTTATTGTCAAGCCCTGGTACACCTTTAGAAAATAATCGCACAACCTAATCGATATTCTATAATTAAATAGAATATTTGAAAATCGTGACCCATCCCTAATCTATAGAGAGTGAAATATAAAAAAATATATAAATAGAAGACGTGTGTGTTAGCATGGATGATTTAAATGAAATTTAATCTGTGCAACACTGTGCATAAAATGGCTTTCAGTTCAATATAATAACAAAAAACGACATTTTGGGTTTTTAATTCAACTAATAAGGTGGGCACGCTGTGATCTGTACTATATTTTTACTGTAATTGACAGATTTCGGCAAAAAAAATAAAAAAAACAACAACACGGGAGTGGGAGGGAATGGGAGTCATTCTTCCGGGAGTGGAACGGGACGGGATTTCCCCCCCAGTTTTTTCGTGGGATTGGGACGGGAAGAGATTCATTTTTGTGGGAGTGGGATGGGAGAGGTTTGAGAATTCACTCCCGTGTCACCCTCTAGTGGTCACATCACACTGAGATCGGCTCAATGTGAGAAAGGATTAAATGAGATAAAAAAGAAAAGCACTGGGTGGATCTTTATCATTATAGGGTGGTTGTGTTCACACTGCTAACACTTATTTGTTCAAACAGCTCGTGACACGTCCGATGACCCCTTTAAACACATCACTCCCCCCCAACACACTCCAGACGCTCACCTTTAGATTCGATGACGTTGTTGTCCCCGATCTTCAAGGCCTGAGACACTGAACACAAACTCGAGTTAGATTGAGCTGCAGAAGCCTCGTGCTGAAACAGAAGAACCCGAGGAGCGCAGACGTACCGCAGCCGACCTCGAAGACGTTGTTGATGCCAATGCTCATGGTCTTGGGTTCAACATCCTCTGCGTCTGGAAGCATGTTCTCAGGATAACTGCAAACAGACACCGGGACTCTCTCAGTTAAACCTGCTCGTTATATAAAGCCATCGCGTCTGTTAGGAGGACTCGGATTAGCGCTGACCTGTTGATGATCAGGGCCTGCTCCTCGATCAGGTTCCCCTCTCCGATCACGATGGGTCCGGCCTCCGCCACGATCCGAGCCTTCGGATGAACCACGGTCCTCGCTCCTGAACCAGAACCATCAGATAAGCAGAAACACTTGCTACAGTAACATATCAACAGCACTGATCATTGTTTTGACTGGCGTCGCCCGCTGATGTTGGACCTAGGGGTCGACCGATTATCGGCCTGGACGATATTAAGCATTTTTACGATTATCGATATCGGCCATTTTCAAAACAGATTTGCCAATATTTTTTTTAATTTTTTATTATGCAAACATACTATTTACAGGTGACATTATTTATTGGTGAATAAATAATACAGGTTAACTTATTTAATGTTTAAATTAGTGGTGGGCCGTTATCGGCGTTAACGTGAGACTCTTATCGGCGATAAAAAAAATATCGCCGTTAATCTATTCTCAAAGTTGGGTTGGGAGCTGGGTCTATACTACGCAAGCTATGATGACTTTCACCCTGATATTTTAGCGCGGATGTATACCTAGCCGAATTGCACTGTAGGGGGCGAGAACGAGTCTTCGAACTAGAGGCTCGCAGTCCGTGATGGACAGATTGTTAACGGCTGGTCTATGTGGTAATACAATCGGGCAGGACATCCAAACGCTCACCTATCATTCATCAACCTCAAATATGGCTTTTCATCTGAAAGATGTATGTAGTAGCAACTTTACATGGCCGCTCAATATGATGTTAACCTAGAGAAGTGTGCGCTATTGAAGTGTTTGTGTGGAAGCGCGTTTGCTGCAGGACAGGCTCCGGTGCGATCACTTGCTCTTACATCTCCGTCATTCTTGGTCATACAGATAAAAGTAGCCTAATACATCTTTCGAATCTGTAAAGACTCTACGTTTATTTGTGTGCACTCAGAATAACAACGAAACGTTGCGCTTTTAAGCAAACAGGATGCGCTTTAGGTCTCATGTGAACTTGAGCGAGAAACTCCGTCTTTGAAAAATATATCTATAGAGAGTGAAATGTCTAAAAAATAAAAATAGAAGACGTGTGTGTTAGCATGGATGATTTACATGAAATTTAATCTGTGCAACACTGTGCATAAGATGGCTTTCAGTTCAATATAATAACAAAAAACGACATTTTGGGTTTTTATTCAACTAATAAGGTGGGCACGCTGTGATCTGTACTATATTTGTACTGTAATTGACAGTTATCGGCAAAAAAAAAAAAAAAACCCAACACGGGAGTGGGAGGGAATGGGAGTCATTCTTCCGGGAGTGGAACGGGATTTTCCTCCAGTTTTTTCGTGGGATTGGGATGGGAAGAGATTAAAGTTTGTGATGCATTTTGGAAACAGGAGATGAGCCCCTGGTCTAATGCGCCACCTGGCTTGAGAAACCCGTTCTCAAAGACTTACTTTTAGTCATTATTTGGGTAGCACACATATTCTGAATGCCTTCGGCAGAATTCAAATGAGCCATTTTAATCTAGATTAATTCCAAAATTAATCTAGATTAATCTAGATTAAAAAAATTAATCTATGCCCACCTCTAGTTTAAATGCACTATTTGGCTCGATGCAGCCTGTCTGAGCTCAACACTCGGTCTAGAGCAATCTCCGCCCACCGCTCATCTGATATGTAGAGAGTCACGAGAGCAATCTCCGCCCACCGCTCATCTGATATGTAGAGAGTCACGAGTCCGACCAATCAACGTGGAAAACTGAAGGCAGTCTCACACCGAAAGCACTTGATCTGGAGCTGCGTCAGTGATCACGCATCAGTTGTCTCTCAAAGGTAAGGCAGCAGCAGACGTTGCTAAAGTTGCAATAAATCACAATCCACTACACTGAAGTTGCAAAACACCTCAATATAACCTATGATGTCCGCGATACAGAAAATGCGGGCGGAATCGCGGAATGTAGTCATATAATGGAATTTACCGTATAACGCGGAATTTGTCGAAGTTTGGATGAATTAATCAAAAGTAGGTCCATACACTTAAATCGACTCGCGCTATGGACTAGTATCTATAAATATTAAGCCGCAAAAACACTATTTAAATATGAATCCTGCATGTTCTGCATCTCTGTTAATGAATGACACAGACGTGCGGTTTCATTTACTGCACACATACATACTGAAGCGCGTGCTGCTCGCGGTGTTTTCAGCGTCTGCCGTCTCACTAAATGAGGACATAAATACATGAACAACATCCCCAGAACTGCTCGGAGAGTCACTTCATGAGCATTTGACCGTTTCATTTGAGTAAAACGATCGTCATATCATATATACATAGGCTACAGAAACTTAAAAGGTCCTCATGGCAACCTGTCAAAATATAAGTTCGGTTTAGCCGAATATATTACTATATACGTAATACAACTACAACAATTATTACAACTTTTGTTGAGAATAATCACACAATACGCTAAATACGTTTACTTGAAGTTTTACAAAATGTTTACAGAATGCTTCTGGGTGATCCCTGCACTTATGTTATTATTAATATTACTGTTTATTTAATGTTGTTGTTATTAACAGTTTTCAGAATTAAAGACATGTTTAAAAGCATTTAAAGAACGTTTTTTGTCAGAGCTCTTGTTATTATTAATTTTGGCATTCATTTTTATTTTTACACCAGACACGTATATCGGTTCAAAATATCGGTTATCGGTCTACTTGATCTGTAATAATCGGTATCGGCATCGGCCCTGAAAAACACATATCTGTCGACCCCTAGTTGGACCGGCCAATCAGAGGACAGGAGCGCAGGCGTCTTAGTGTTATTAACCCATGACCGACGATGTTTGTGTATTAGTACAAACTGAAGCTTCACTGAATGTACCGATGGTCACGTCTCCTCGGATGTCGCTCTCCACACACACGACGGCTCCGGCTGCGATCTTCACGCTGAAACACACACACAACATCAGCTTCACACAGAACACCTGAGGAACACAGACTCTGTGCTGAAACACAACATCAGCTTCACACAGAACACCTGAGGAACACAGACTCTGTGCTGAGACTGAAATACATTCAAAGACATGATCTACTGACTGCTGACAGTCAAACATGACTTTATGATCTCGGGCTGCTGGAGGAAAACAGATAGAAACATGATATTCCTGGAGCTATATACACAGACTGGATCAGTGTGTATGATTACATGATTAAATAAACACTCATCATATATAAGCAGATCATGAGTGAGAAATCATGTGATCAAGGCATCTTCATTAGGAAAATAAACTTGCAAATACATCTGCAAACTTTATCTCCAGAGTTTAAACAGGTTTACTGATGATTTTTCTCTAGTGACGATCAATCTGAACATCAATATCCCGATTATAAACATATAATAGTGCGTTACACTACTGGTCTTTTCCGCTAGATTAATAATAATGCATGTTAATAGAGATGCAGGTATCATTTATTGATCTAGATCTCAATATCATATGATGTTTGTCCGGGTGTGTCCGTTTTAATGTGGATTTGTTTGGGTTTATAATGACACTGTAACGTTACCGCAGTATGGGCATCGTTGCGGCTGTATTCGCAAGATTTATCCGTAAAAACCGTGACAAAGCGCTGTTTTTGAAACATATTTACCTTTTCTGCCCGGTTTGTTTTGCGTTCGGATCCGCCATCTTCTCGCGCTGCTCGATGACGTCAGCGCTCGACTGAGCCGCCTGGCAGCGATGAGGCCGCGAGCGAGCGATGATGTCGCACGCAAACACACACGCACGCGCACACACATACACACGCACCAGAGGTCAATTAATACCAGTAAACAACATATTAGAGTTTCAATTAAAACCAATATAATTTCCATCAGAAACATTAGAAATTAATTTGCTCATATTTCACCGTAGCATCTAAATAAACGCGTGATGATATTTTAGCACATATTTAATGATCTGAACTTCACTGAGTGGACCTCAATCAACACTGAATAACAACACGTTACAGTAGAACTTCTCTCATATCACCGATTCGGTCTCTGTTTAATAATGTGGAGCTGATCTAATACAATATCTACTGTATAAAGCAGTGGACCAATGAACACACAAACCACATCATCATTTTATTCTCATTACTGCTGCTTTCAAACCAGCGAACGATTAGTGCACAACATTGTGATGAAAATGATTGTCATAAAACAACTTATAGTTACTATAAACTATAATATAGTTACTATATATTGTTTATAGTGCTTTATAGTTACTACAGAACACACAGCCAAACCCAACTGTACATATAATATTCATAAAGAGAGAGAGAGAGCGAGAGAGAGAGAGAGAGAGAGAAAGCAAGCTAGAGAGAGAGAGTGAGAGAGAGAGAGAGAGAAAGCAAGCTAGCTAGAGCTAGAGAGTGTGAGAGCAAGAAAAAGAGAGCGAGAGCAAGAGAGACACAGAAAGGGTTAGAGAGAGAGCAAGAGAGCGAGAGAGAGACAGAAAGCTAGCGAGAGAGAACGATCGAGAGAGAGAGAGCGAGAGAGAGAGACAGAAAGCAAGCTAGAGTGAGAGAAAAATAGAGTGAGTCCTGCTGAGTCAGATAAACTCAGTGAAAGCAGCAGCGACTGGCAGAGGCTCAGGAGACCATGAGTGCATTTCATTCTGTGTCATTCGGAGCAAAGCTGCACTGCAGGGTCAGAGTTCAAAGGTTAATTTTTGGTCAGAAGAGCCGAAGCAGATGGACAGACACAATCATCTCTGGAGGAACGTAAGTCCTGTCTTGAAGTCACCTAGCAGTGATTAATTAGATAAAGTGTGTACATTTAGATTGTTAGCTGAATGTATTAATGACTGGGCTCTCACTGGAGGCGGTCGCTCTGCCGATGGTGTCTCGAGTGGCGGTCTGCGGCGGGACCCATGGAAATGAGCTTGCAGGAGTATACCTTGTGAGAGAGAGGCTGAAGACGAGGGCGGATGGGACAGAGCCGGGTTCCGTGGTAACGGTGTCATCGAACCCACGTGCCACGCAGCTGTGCGTCCGTTACGTGGAGACGGACCTGAACCGCTGCTTCACGCAAGCTGCACTCAGGTGAGACTCCTGTTTACTCTCAGTGCTGAAGCCTGAGTTCATTTAACTGCATGAACCACTGCTTCACGCGAGCTGCGCTCAGGTGAGACTCCTGTTTACTCTCAGTGCTGAAGCCTGAGTTCATTTAACTCCATCAACAGATCATAGATCTGTTGTTTAAATTATTTACTTGCTGCTAGGAAGGAATATTTCGTTTCCTACCTATTTGTAGTCTGCATTGTCGTTGGTTTATAGTTTTGATTGCACTTACTGGTAATTATAATCATTTTCGCCTCCATTGCTCCTTGGGCAAGGTGTTAGTTTCGTCTCGAGCTATTAGCACTCTGTTAGGCTTATTGGCCGGGCTAATCAGAAGCCGTTCACAGCTGTTTTCACTCTATTCTCTTAATTAGACTGTGTATTTATTTGATGTCCGAGGCTGACACGGAAGCGTCTGCGGAAGCGTTCAGCATCCTTGTGTGAAGACAGACAAGTGTAAAGACAAGCGACTTTTTCCTGCGCGACTTTACCCGAGCAACACACTTAAGTATCATTTCTATCTTCCCTCACACACTCTCCTTTCCTATCTTCTATCATGTGTTTCAAAACCATTCCGGTTGTCCCTCGACCACGCTCTAACATCACACGCAGACTGCAATGTAATCCTGCTAACCTGCACCCCATCTCTACATCTTCTACTACACCTCTTTCTTTCTCTATGGCTCTCTGGAATTGTCAGTCAGCTGTCAACAAAGCAGACTTCATTTTCGTTTTTTTTTTACAATCCACTCTCAGCATCTTGGGCTTGACTGAGACCTGGATTTGTCCAGAAGACTCAGCAACCCCAGCTGCCCTCTCTAACAATTTCTCTTTCTCTCACACCCCACGTCAGGTTGGCCGGGGTGGGGGCACTGGTCTACTCATTTCAAATAATTGGAAATACTCAATCCACTCGCCCCTATGCAATTACAACTCATTTGAATCGATTACTGTAACGGCTCCTATAAAACTCCAGATTGTGGTAATCTACCGTCCCCCTGGTCAAATTCTAGCCCCCTTCCTAGAGGAGCTGGATGGGTTGCTGTCCTCTTTCATGGAGGATGGAACTCCACTCTTAGTTTTTGGCGATTTCAACATTCATCTAGAAAAGCCTTATGCTACAGACTTCCATTCACTCCTAGCTTCATTTGATCTCAAACGCCTTACCACTACTAGCACAAATCATTCAACCAACTTGATTTAATTTACACACGCGATTGTACTGCAGATAACATTCTGGTACAACCACTACATATCTCTGACCATTTCTTCATTAAATTCACATTACACTTTGCTACCCGGGTGCCACCAACCCCCTTACCGGTTACTTTTAGACGAAACCTACGCTCCCTTTCTCCCTCACATCTTTCCTCTGTAGTATCCTCCTCTCTTCCCTCACCTACACATTTCTTATCTCTGGATGTGAATGCTGCTACTGATACTTTATGCTCTACTTTAACCACTTGTCTAGATTACATTTGTCCTTTCTCCTCCAGGACTGCCCCTTCTAACCCCTGGTTATCTGATGTTCTTCGTGAACATCGGACCAGACTCCGAGCGGCAGAGAGAAATTGGCGAAAATCAAACGAGCCGTCGGACCTGAGTATGTATCAATCGTTTCTGTCATCTTTCTCTGCTGAAGTCCACACTGCCAAATCGTCACATTTCCATAACAAGATCAACAATGCTCCAGATATCCGTAATCTCTTCAGAACATTTAATTCTCTCCTCTGTCCCCCTTCACCACCTCCCACCACATCTATAACAGCTAATGACTTTGCAACTTTTTTTACAATCAAAACTAAAACAATCAGTAGTCAGTTTTCACCTCCACACACACAGGACCCCCAACCAACTAGATCCACTGCTCAAACTCCCATCTTCTCCTTCTGTCCCCTCACTGAAGCGGAAATATCCAAACCTCTCCTCTCCAGCCATCCTACAACATGTCCTCTAGACCCTATCCCCTCACACCTTCTCCAAGCAATCTCTCCCGCACTCTTACCAGCACTCACACACATTATCAACACATCTCTCCTCACAGGCATCTTCCCCACTGCATTCAACAGGCTCGGGTAACCCCACTGTTCAAAAAACCTACATTAAACACTTCTCTTTTAGAAAACTACAGACCTGTCTCTCTCCTTCCATTCATTACCAAAACACTCGAACGAGTTGTCTTCAACCAGGTCTCATTGTTTCTTTCACAGAACAACAAACTGGACCCTAAACAGTCAGGTTTCAGGAGTGGCCATTCAACTGAGACTGCGCTACTCTCGGTCACTGAAGCCCTGCGAATTGCAAAAGCCGATTCCAAATCATCAGTCCTCATTCTGCTGGATCTGTCTGCCGCTTTTGACACTGTCAATCATCAGATCCTCCTGTCCACCCTCTCATCACTGGATATCACTGGGATTCCACTTCGCTGGTTTGAATCCTATCTCACTGGTCGGTCTTTCAGGGTGGCCTGGGGAGGGGAGGTATCCAAAGCACATAAATTGGTCACTGGGGTCCCCCAAGGATCGGTTCTTGGACCCCTCCTCTTCTCCACATACACTACATCACTGGCTCCCATCATACAGGCACATGGCTTCTCCTACCATTTCTATGCTGATGACACACAGCTCTATCTCTCATTTCGACCAGATGATCCAACGGTAGCTGCACGGATCTCAGGCTGCCTGGCAGACATCTCGGCATGGATGAAAAAACACCATCTACAGCTCAACCTGGCAAAGACTGAGCTTCTTGTCTTCCCTGCAACTCCAACTCTACAGCATGATTTCACGATTCAGTTAGGTTCATCAACAATTACCCCATCAGCTTCGGTCAGAAATCTTGGTGTAATCTTCGATGACCAGCTGACCTTCAAAGAGCACATTGCAAAGACTGCTCGATCTTGCAGGTTTGGACTTCACAACATCAGAAAGATCAGGCCCTTTCTGACAGAGCATGCTGCACAACTTCTTGTCCAGGCCCTTGTTATTTCTAGACTGGACTACTGCAATGCTCTTCTAGCTGGACTTCCATCAAACACAATCAAACCTCTACAAATTATTCAGAATGTGGCGGCACGACTGGTCTTCAACGAGCCCAAAAGAGCCCATGTTACACCTCTCTTTGTGTCCTTGCACTGGCTACCAGTTGCAGCTTGCATCCAGTTCAAGACACTGATGCTTGCATATAGAACAACCACAGGCTCAGCACCCACCTACTTCCACTCACTATTACGAATCTACATCCCCTCCAGAAGTCTGAGATCTGCTAGTGAGCGACGCCTCGTGGTACCATCACAGAGAGGCTCAAAATCACTCTCCAGAACATTCTCTTTCACCATTCCTGGCTGGTGGAATGATCTTCCCACCCCCATCTGGAATGCTGGATCCCTGTCAATCTTCAAGCAACAACTGAAAACTCATCTCTTTCAACTCTACTTGACTACTTGAAAAAATATATATTATTTCACTTTTTCAAAATCTTCATCTTTCTCTCCTTCCCTTGCTAGCTTGTACTTATTTGAACAATGCCTGAGACTTGGTGTTATTGGCACTTCCTCTGTATGTTTGCCTCTTCAAGATTAATCGCTTTGTGTACTCCCCAATTGTAAGTCGCTTTGGATAAAAGCGTCTGCTAAATGACTAAATGTAAATGTAAATGAACAAATGGCATTTCAGCTCGCCATAACGGGTGGAGCCGACTAATATACAAGTCAACCCTAAACGCTATTGATCCTCTTGAATCGATTCAAATGTGTAGCAGGAGTTCAAGGTATGGACAGTGGTTCACCTCTTATTTAAAGAGTAGGACTTTTTCAGTAAATATCGGGTTGTTTAGCTCACTATCTCTTACGGTGTCCCACAGGGCTCTGTTCTTGGCCCTATATTGTTCTTGCTCTACGCTTCCCCTAGACTCAATTATAATATCAACTATCATGCCGATGACCTCCAACATTACCTTCCAATTAAACTTGATTATGACTCTACTTTACAACATATTTTCTCATGTTTTGATGAAGTGAGATCTTGAATGGCTAATATTTCTTTGCAACTAAACGCTGACAAAACTGAGGTGCTTCTGCTAGGCCCCGCTGCACTCAATAGTACTCTTACAAGTAGGTTAGGTTCCCTTAGCAGCAACTTAAAACACCATGTAAACAAATCTAGGGGTCTATTTCGATTCATTACTACAATTTGACAAGCATGTAAACACGGTTGAAAAGAGTAGCTTCTTCCATCTCCGATCTGTCGCGAAATCTTTCTCTATGGAAAAGATCTGTAAATTGTCATCCGTGCATTAATCTCTTCCAGGCTGGACTATTGTAAGGCTCTGTATGTCGGTCTTCTTCGATGCACTCGATCTAGGCTTCAGATGGTGCAGAATGCAGCGGCCAGATTGTTGACAGGAACAAAAAGAGGGAGCATATTACTCCTGTTCTTGATCATTGCACTGGATCCCTATCAAATTCAGAGTTGATTTTAAGATCCTACTTTTGTATACAAGGCATTGCAAAAGTCAGCCCTGGATTATATCTGTGATCTTATCCAGCCATATACAACCTCTTGTAACCAGCTTCAGTCCCTCGTTCTCGCTGTAAACCCAAAGGTGACTGAGATGTTGCTGCCCCTAAACTCTGGAACAGTTTACCGCTCATTATCAGGGTCTCTCTATCACTCGGTGTATTTAAATCAGTTTTAAAGACTCATATTTACACCCTTGCATTTGAGTGATGCTGTATACGGTACCTTTGATTTACGTTTTTGTGTATATATATATATATATATACATATTTGAATTTTTCATCTTTTTTATTTTAATTTTGATATTTAACCTTTTATTGTAAAACACTTTGGATCAACGATGGTTGTGTTAAAGTTGTGCTCAATACATAAAGTTCGACTTGACTTGAATCGCCCTTTTATCAGATTTTTCGACTTATAGTGACAGTCATCGACTTGCATGCAGCTTTACAGCACGGCATTCTACGCAATACTAGTAACGGGAGTGCTCCCTTTCAAAAACGGTTTCTCGCAGTGCATCCAATGCACAAATCCAATAGTGCCATGCTATAATTAAGTGCAGAACGAAGCCGCTCTGCGAGCCTAGCCACGGAGTGCCTGTAATGAGGGGCCCTAAAAAGCATGAGCAAATAATGAGACCCAGGTCCTGAGGCATGCATAACTAAGGCTGGCCACACGCGAGACAATTTTCAAATGGTATTTTTTAATTTTTTTACAGGTGTTTTCTGCCTCTATTGGGACAGTAGAGAGCTGAAAGGAAAGCATTGCGTGGAGAGGGGGGGGGGGTGGGATCGGCAAAGGACCTTGAGACGGGAATCGAACTCAGGTCGCCGTGAGCACAGTTGCGCTATATGTTGGCACACTAACCACGAGGCTATTGGCGCCGACCAATTTTAAAATCTTAACCAATGTCAAAACCATAGGAGACCGCAGACATGAAGACAGTTTCTACTGAGTTTTAGCCTTATAATCCTCTGAACGCACACACGACGCATTTCAACCAGACCACGAGACCGCACACTTGTTGATTGCAGGAATGATTTCACAGTGACACGTGATCTCACGGACACTCGCGAGATCTAACGTGACTCGAGAAGAAAATCAAATGGAGAATAATCAACATTGTCAGCTTGCTCTCCTGGCACAGGTTCTGTGTCACAGTGAAAAACAAGGTATAAAAAATAATATTGGAGATGTACTCTGCTTTTGTGGCATGTTTGTGGCTGCCACGTTTCAACTGTAGAAGCACGCAACGTCCAGTAGGTGACGCTTGCTTGTTCTCATTGGCTCTCACGGGTATGACTTCAGAGGTAGCTCGAACAAGAGTCCTAAATATCTAACGTTCAAACATGAGTTCGGGGACGCTCCGTCTCGATAGGGAGCAGTTAAGTAATCATAATAACATCACATGATAGAGGATTTTTTTGTACAAAACATTTTTGTGGCAAGCCTCAATTCGGTCCACACCACCGGGGTGCAAATCGGGCTTAAAATAGACTAGTGTGTGGCCAGCCTAAGACCTTTTCCACTCACAAGGAGATCAAGGAGATTAGGCGGACATGATGAAGGGAAATCCAAGTTATAAAATCTAGTGAAGGTAGACGGCAAACACCAGCCAGCAGCCACACAGATATTATCAATAGAAACTCCACTGGACCAAGCCCAGGAAGAGGCCATTCCTCTGGTGGAGTGGGCCCTCACTCGGGCAGGACCCTGTAAGTCCACTGAGGTGTACGCTTGGGCCAAAAGTGTCAACGATCCACTTCGTAACAGGCAGCCCTTAGAGCAGCCTCCAAAGCAAACAATAACTAAACAAGACTTCACAATGAGAGAATGTGTGAGTGCAGCTTAAAGAGTCCGCTTGATGGGAAACAGATGTGAGGGTAATTAGTTCCTGGAAAGGGGATCATGGGAAATAGAGTTCAGGAATAAATAGTCAGTTGTTTAGACTTCAAATAGGGGGGTTGTTAAAGGTGCAATAGCTGATTGTCTTGACATTTTTGTTGTGCTGGTTGAAAGTCTCTTCACATCCAGATAGCAAAAGTTAAGTGGTCTATATATGAAGAGCTCTTTTCCAAAATGCGATAAACACCAAATTTAACAAAAATTAGTTTGTCATGCCATTTTGCTGTGTACTGAACCTATTCACTGTTCCATCAGTGTTTCATGCCAAATCGCTATATTTCCTTGTTTAAAATGTACTGCAAGATGCAGTTCTTTTCCAAACCGCTATAAGCGCCGAACCTGTTTTTAGCCTAAACGCGATATATCCTCATATGACTGGACAAAGAAAATTACAAAAAAACAACAAAAAAAGCAGGTTCGTCACTCAGGTGGCGCGTAATACCCACTGTGGGATGTCAATGTAACAGATGTGTATGCCAGTAAGGGCTGTGTAAACCTCCCTCCCCTGACCTCAAAAAGAGGCGCTCTAGCGACTGACGGCTAGAGGCTGTAGCCTTTGGCGTTCCTTGTTAGAGCGCCCGCTTCCCGCACCGGAAACCCGGGTTCGCGACCCGCTTGGTGTGATGGTGCGGACCCGGGGGGGTTATATCAACACAAGGCTGGTGCGACCGGCTTATAGTATGAGTCCCTTATGTCATATGTTGCATGTTCTCTTTTTTTTTTAAGACATAAACCAACATAAAAAAAAGGATGGATTTGTAGCGTTTTGAAAAAATAAAATATAAAACTTGGAATTTATAATCGACAATATTGTTGTTTAATTTAACAATCATTGTTTAACATGTTCAGACTGAGCCAACAGACCATTTTAACAGGATAAATTGAATATTAACACAATTTATGGGTCTAGGTAAAAAAATGTCCTTTTCTCTAAAACAATTCAAATGGATTTATAGCGTTTTGGAAAAGAGCTCTTCATATATTTATATACTCTGTGGAAGGTGTTCGTCTGAGCGTTTTGATTGGCTTTCCTACCTGCCAGTCAACATATGCATTTGCATACCTCTGCGCACCCGATTCTTCTGGAATTTGCTGCTGGCTCTGATGTCTTGGTTACACATGAGATATAACTTGTTTTGGGTAATATAATGGGCAGTCTTTGGTCTCGTAAATGTATTATTTGCTCCGGAGCATAACTGTTAAAGAGACGACTTGGTGTGTTTGTGTGCAGAGAGAGAGTAAATCTGCGGTTTCTCTGCGACAGAATGAGTGACGGTAGTTTATGAGAGCTGCCAGTACACAAGCATATGAGCGAGACTCACTAAACTTGAGCCAATGACAGTGTTCGATGCAATATCACAGCACATGCCAGATTCATATGTTGTGTGTTTGTCTGCAATTTTAACTTCAGTACAACTGAAGAGTTGTTTGTCATTCTGTCTGTCTGTCAGCGCACCGGTCTCCGAGGCCTCGCCGTACGAGATGATCCGCTCTCAGGAGCTCAACGCTCTTCTGGGTCCTAAAGGAAGCGCTCATGCGGTCGACCTGCTGTGTGACCTCCACAACACCACTGCAAACATGGGGCTGTGTCTCATCACGTACTCCGACTGCGACTGGATCGTCCTGCACATCTGCAAACACCTGCAGGCACGAACAAATCAGCGCAGTTCCCTCGCATGGTTGATGTATTTGATGGTCAAACATATTTATGTCAGTATGTGTGTTTTCAGAGAGAAATGGCCTCCACTCCTGTCAGATACGTTCACTTTGATATTCCTCTCAATGAAGCCTATTCTCTGGATTCGGTGGGGAAGCACGGATTTGGTGAGAGTTTGTCCTTCACTCATCCATTCATTCTCCGAACAATGCTAACTGACTAGTTTATCAGCATCTGTCTAGCATCACATACCAACAGAAATGAGTCCTGTTGCTCTCTGCAGATTCAGTTGCTTTAAAGGAAACGTTCAGCAGTATTATCATCATTTAGATGAGCTCTTTTACCTCGACCCTGCAGTGAAATGCTGATTCAGACACTTCATGCAGTTAATTTATAGATGGACTGAAATGCTTGACTGGGCTGGACTTTGCTATGAATCATATCCATTAAATAGACTCTAAACATTTATTCTGAGACTAACATTGCTGAAACGCTTGTATGCCGCTCTCTTATCACCACCAAACACAGCATGAACCATGCATACATCATCTATACATAAATCCATCTAGGGGTAGCATGCACGCATGATTTCGGGGGGCCGGGGGGGGGGTCAAACGTGTCATGTGACACACAGTAGCTGTGAAATTAATATCCTACTTGCATTCGTACGCACATCTGCACTTGAGAGAATTGGCCAGATAATTCAGTCAGCGAGCGAGTGAACAAAACGAGCGATGACTCATCTGAATGCCTCTGATTGGTTGTTGCATTCATAAGCTCAACAGAACCGTGTGTGATTGGTTAAAATGCAGCGCTGTACAAACTCGTCTGTCTCAGCCAGCGGGACGCAGATGTTATGATGCGCAGAATCATCACATATGCAAAAATATTATTCAGCTATGTTTTGTCTTTTGGAAGCTGCACTCAAATCCCATTTGGCTCGGTACTCTCACTTTGAATGGGCATGACGCCTCTGAATCCATCACAGCAGAGCCATGCTAAATGTGTTTTTCTAATTGCTACTCAGCGGCTTCGATTAATACTCCCCATTCAGCATGATCTTTTATTAAGCTTGACTTCTCTTTTCCTCTCAGCGATGGAGATTGGGCCGCAGCCTCACGGCGTCGTCCGGTCGGTGATATTCAGCGCCATGCACGAAGGAGTTCAGCTGATGCTGGACTGGATCCGTCAGTTCAACTCGGGTAGGTTTTCAGCCACAAACCGCTGCAGAAATCGGTTGGCTGTGTGTGTTTTCATGGTCTCTGTGTTCAGGGACCCTGTTTGAAGGAGGATGGGTTGATGTGTACACAATGGTGAAGAACATAGACTATCCACGAGACCCTGAAACACACGAGATCATGGCCGCGGCCCATCCTGACCTACAGGTACAGAAAGATGATGATCGGAAAAACTGGTCCGATCGCAGAGTAAACACCTCGTTCTTATCTCTTCCCTCGGGCAGGACAGAGATTTCTGCCTCCTTCATCCCGGAGACCCCATGTTCCTGTCTTTCTCCGGAGAAACGCTACGCTACAAAGGGAACGAAGCGCTCTATCCGTTCTTCATAAATGAGGGAGCGTACTACGAGAAGGGCGTCGCTCTTTCGCTGGCGAGGAAGAGACGAGTACAGATTCCTTCTGTCCGCTCAGAGACACCGATATGAAGAAACACAAGCATGAGCTCAAGAGGAGTTTATTATGAGAACACTGCATGTGTCAAAAACAATCAGATATGGACACAGAGATCACCAACTACACTGGTCAGATACAGTATCCCACAATGCACCTGACACCACCGTCCATCTCCAGTGTGATGAATGCACGGATACAGCACCACACATAAATGTACTGTATATAAATATGAATAACAATGTCAATGAATTAAAAAGCAGCACGCTTTAGGATTGCTGGATTACTGACTCTTGACTAAATCTCAAACACCAGATCTGTTTCTAATACAGAGGGAATCTGAGTTCAGATCGCACACAAACGCTGAGTGACAGTAGATCAGAACTGAGACTATAATACACAATCTTCAGTTTGGAGTTTAGACTGGGTTTCTGTTTATATATCGGTTACACAGAGTCATCATACACCAGCATCAGGGTCCACACTAACACTGGCCAAACATGGGCCATCCTGCGCTAAAACACTTTTAACACATTTATAAGCAATAATTAAAAAACATCTGAAAGGTATGTATTAAATGAACTTCTGTTAAAGAACCGGGCGTGATTCCTAGAGAGGACAATTCACCATCAGAGACACGCTTATCCTAAAGACAACACATCCGTCTGAAAACATGCTCAATACAGTTTATGGTTGGTACGGTTTTTCTCCTTTTATCCCCCAACATTGCAGAGAGTGAATTTTAGATTTTAGACACACACACTCTCTCACACACACACACACACACACACACACACACACACACACACTCTCTCACACACTCACTCACGCACACGCACACACACACACACACAATCTGTCATTCTCAGATCAAGATAGTTTCTCTCACTAGCAAGTGTCTCTTCAACACACTG
>QVTF01026130.1:0-295000 GCA_003573665.1 Oxygymnocypris stewartii | reverse complement strand
TTACCTTATCGATAGGGAGAACTTTAAATTTATTATAAAGGGGTGCCGAGGGTGCATATCTATTTGAATGAGAAATAAATCTAAGATATTTCTTCTGTATGACTATTAATTTCTTCAGGTAGGTAGGATAGGTAGCTGCCCAGACAATATTGCAATAATTAATGAATGGAAACAAAAAACTATAATATAAGGTTAAGAAAGCTGAAGAATGAACTAAAGGACAAACCCTCCTCAATATACCTAACATTTTAGCTGACCTCTTAGATACGAAGTTGATATGGTTAGACCATTTAAGACCACTATCTATAATAACTCCCAAAAATCTGGTATGCTGAACCAATTCGATTTGAGTGTCATTAATAAAGATCTTAGATAATTATATAGGGTAATGTTTGTTAGTATTACAAAAAATCATAAAGTTGTATTTTTTTATATTGAGAGTAAGTTTGTTCCATTGAAACCATTCCACAATGTATGATAGTTCCTCATTGACCGGTTTGATTAAAATATTGAAGTCTTGGTGAGAAGCTACAAGATTTGTATCATCTGCGAATACTACTGGAAGGAGTTTGGTACAAGTCATGGCCATATCATTAATATAAATTAAAAATAAAAGAGGCCCCAAAATTGATCCTTGAGGGACCCCAATCATAATTTGTGACTTCATGGAGGTATAGCCTTCCAGATATACATATTGCTCTCTATTAGCTAAGTAGCTTCTAAACCATCTCACGGCAACATCCTCCACTCCGTATCTACTAAGTTTGGCAATCAAAATATTGTGACTGACCGTATCGAATGCCTTACTCAAGTCCAGGAAGACTCCAAGAGCAAATTTTTTATTGTCAAGAGCTGAAGAAATATAGTTCACAAGTTGAATAAGGGCATGCTCAGTAGAGTGTCGCTTCCGAAAACCATATTGATGTTTATATAAAATATTGTTGGCATCCAGGTGATTTAATAATCTCGAAAAGACAAGTCTTTCTAAGATTTTCGATATACACGGGAGAATTGATATTGGCCTATAATTGCTAAATTCCTTAGAGTCACCGGTCTTGAAAATTGGTATAACCCTAGCAACTTTCAAATTCTGAGGGACAATTCCAGTTTTCAGAGACAGTGAGAGAATATGAGTGAGAGGTTTAATAATATAGTCAATTGTCTCTTTAATAAGAACACTTTTAATGCCATCATGACCATGGGCTGCATTTTTAAGTGAAAAAATAATATTACGAACCTCTTGAACAGTTGGTGGGTCAAAATTATAGAATGGAGGATATTGACCTTTGATTAAAGAACATGGATGTATATCCAAACCATTAATGTTAGATGCTAGTTCCAAACCAACCGATACAAAAAAATCATTAAAGCCATTAGCAATATCAACAGGGTTGGAGAGAACCCCCTTCTTACTGTTCATTACTACAGGGGCAGTAAATGGGGATTTAGTACGGTTCAATAAGTGATTAATGAGGTGCCATGTTGTCTTAATGTTTTTAGAAGCCTGTGCAAATTTATTTGAATAATAAGCTTTCTTTGCTTTTCTTACTAAAGATGTGAATTGATTTTTACATTTCTTATAAGTTTCAGCATTAATTGAAGAAGGGTTGAGAATAGACCTCCTATAAAGTTTATTTTTTTTCCGAGAAAGCTTTTTTAGTTCATCAGATATCCACGGCTTCCCCTTAGAGTATTTATTTCTAGATTTTGTGCTCGTCAACGGAAATGATAAATCTAAGGCCTTATTAAAATATTTTAAGAATAAACTGTATGCACTATTAACGTCTTGTGACACAAGTACCTCAACCCATATGATATTGCCAATGGCAGACTTAAAATGATCAATGTTATTTCTAGAGAATTTACGACATTTATTTGGCCCATTCTTAGGATAGCTAGACATTAGTTGGCGGGATTGGATAAACTGGAAAACAGGAAGGTGGTCAGAGATATCACACATCAGGAGGCCTGAAGTGACCTCAAAATTGTAAGAATTAAACAAAATATTGTCAATGAGAGTAGCAGATGAGGAGGTGATTCTAGACGGTTTAGTAATAAGAGGAAAAAAATTAAAAGAATAAAGTGCATTTAAGAAATCAACTGTTTGTGGTAAATCACATTTAAATAAATTAATATTGTAATCACCAAGTAAAAAACATAATTTGCTCTCTTTGGTTATTGACTCAAGTGTTGATTGAAGTGCATCAATAAATGTGTTATGGTCTGAATCTGGTGGTCTATAGATACATCCGATCAGAATGCTCTTGCCATTGAATTGCTGACAAGATGGAATTTCAATAAATATAGACTCTGTGTTAGTGGTGTCAAATTCTGTACTAAGATCATCTCTAGCACCAGCATCAAAGGAATTCAAAACATATAAAGAGACACCCCCCTCCTCTTTTGTTTTTTCTACAAGAATGAAATGATACATAAGTAGGTAGGGGGAATAAAGAAAATACATCATCAGTCAGCCAAGTCTCAGAAAAGGCCAAGACTGAGAAGGAAAAACTTAAAGTAGACAGGAAAATTCTCAATTCGTCATGATTTTTAGACATACTACGAATATTCCAATGGAAAGTAGAGAAAAGATTTTTAGAAAAGTTTATGGTTTGATGCAGTGAGTTTACTTGCCCTTCAGAGTATTAGTTACAAGACAGTTTTAATAAGTTTAAATTAGGTTGATTTACATCAGGATTAAAGAAACTATCGTAGATACCACAACTGTCTATATTCTGCTCAAACGAATTAAAAATAAAAGAGTTATCGTCCAAGTTGGGCAAGTCAATAGAAGCCATAGAAATTAAACTGGCAAAAGAATCGACACAGACTCACGTGAAACTGAATATTCCATCTGTCCCAGAGAATTAAATAATCATCATCCACAATCAACAACACAAAAAATAAAAATAAAAAATAAAGTAATAGGTCCGCCCATCCACAGTTCATATTGTGACTCAGCTCTAATCATCTTTTATACACGTTCAATTCGTCCATTTCCTTCACCATCAATGCTCTTTCCTCTTCTGGTGTTACACCAGTCGTTCGGATATAAACTTTACCATTCCGAGACCAGGTCGCTTTAATCTTTTTAGCCTTTTTCAGTTGCCGCGCTTCATAAGCAATGTTTCCGTTCTTCCTCGTTAAATGTTCATTCACAAACACTCCCGTGCCTTTTAACTTGAACCCCTTTTGCAACAAGGCGATCTTGTCCTTTCTGTTGACAAAGCGAATTATGATTGCCGGGGGGATAGGACTATTTTTATTATTCCGAGGGAATGTATGACAAGCCGAGATCTGATTACTGCGAATGGAAATATCCTTACTACCGAAGAATTGGATAACCTGGAATTCCAGGGTCTCCGTCTCAGCAGTTGTCATCAGCATTTTGTCCTGTAAACGTTGGACGTCACTGGATTTTAGTGGTACTTTTCTTGATTCTGTATTTACCACAAACTTTATTGGTAGTTTTTGGTGTGTCTGTAAAATCTTTAGGGATTGTTTTAGGATTAACTAATACATTTTTTTTACATTTCAACAGATTGTTAAAATGGATGAAAAATCCCTCCTTGTGATAGACCCCCTCGGTAATGAAAATATGTACCAGAGAAAAATTCTTCGGAATTGGAGGTGATGTAAAACAAGCCTTTCTTACTGTTTGTAGACTTATGTATTTGAATATGTTTCTGAACTTATGACTTGTACAATAACAGAAATGTTTTGAAGACAATAAATGTCAGTGAAGGCCTGTGGACGATCCAAACTGAAAAACACAATCTTCAGCAGAACGGCTCTAGTTGTGGAGTCTTAATTTTGATGGTATGGATATTATTGATATATGTTATTGGGGTGAATGTGTGTTACTTTACACCTACACTGACTCTTTGTAGTTTGCAGAGCTCAATCTCCAAGGTAGAAGTATCTGCGTCGCTCAAACAGATACAGAGGTCTCAGCCGCAAGAGTCAAAATTGCAGCAACTCTTCTGGAATACAAAGGTATCCATGAATTATCCTTATTACATGGCTTGGCTGAATTCCAATGTAGAATGCGGTCTGTTATTTCTTGATAACAGACCGCTGCGAAGTATAACAGACCGTTACCATGAAAAACAGCGCATTGCTATGGACGCAGCAGGATTCTAACCGTAGAGACGGAACGGACTATTTTCTTTAGCGGAAGCAATATAATCGTTTTTAAAACAATAAACTCCTTTTTTAAATCAATATTTTGTGTCAAATTATTGATTTATTTGGTAGGTAGCCATGTAATACGCGGGATAATGTATAGCGAGGCGGTTTTTATAGCACAGGGTTCCCGCGGGTCCTTAAAAAGTCTTAAAATGTCTTAAATTAAAATCCGGGTAATTAAGGTCTTAAATTGTCTTAAATTTACCTGTAGGTATTATTTTTTTTGCCGGTGCGTTTAATGGCGATGGGAAAGCACAGTGGCCCACCGTAAAACATCTAATAGTTGATTAATTTTAGTATGGTGTGAAATGAGAGTCTCCGCGATTTAATAGCTGTTTACGGTACGTCGGCTACAGACGCTGACGTCAGGCTTCGTGTCACCATTACGCGGTTGTCGAGGTGAGGTACAAAATGCAAAGAAGATGGGGAAGTGCAAATTTAACGACAAGTGGATGGAAGAGGATGCATTTAGGAGGTGTTTGGCGCCGGTGTTCCGACACTCTGTGCTACCTCTCAGAATGAGCTACCCATACACAATGCGCATGCGCAGTTCCCTACTACTCTTGGAAACCCTCTATCTGAAGACCCGCCCATAAATTTGAGCTACCCTGTCTGAGTTGTGAACGAGTGCGTAAGTAAAATCTATTTAGCTTAATTACAGTTGTGTTTTTTTGTTAAATTGAATCGCTCCCATTAAATATGTAATAATTTATTCAGTGTCTAATAATTTCTAACAACAAAAACGAGTTTTCTTACCAAGAGGGTGCTACTTCAAAAAAGCATGTGGTTTTGACGAGTCCCCGATTTACTAAATAAAATGTGTCTTTGTCATACTAAATATAATACATTTTCACTGTACGTCGAATCTTTTACATTAAATATGTGATATGTTTCCAGTGTCTCTCATTCCAACGCTTAAGTTTATCACAAGGGTTTATTCTCCCTAAAACGCAAGCAGTCTTGAGGAGCCAGTGATTTAAATTGATCTTGCTAAATTAAAATACTATATTCAAAATCGAATGGCTCCCAGTAAATGGGTGATAATTTCATCATTGTCTGTGATTTCGATGAGCATAACGTTATCAAAAATGTTTTTGTCATAAGCCCGAGACAATGCACGAATTTCGGCTGTCCCAAACCGTGAAACAATTGCGGTGAATTCTGATTCACCATCAGTCTTTCGTCTGTGACAGCCGAAAATTGTGCAGTGTTGTCTTGGGCTTTATAGTTCAACACTCTTAGGCTACTATATTAAAGTTTTGTGTAATACTTTTAATTTTTACACAAGGTAGTTGTTGACGTTTTAAGTGGGCTACTCTTCAAAACAGATTATTTGTGAGCCTGTGATATTCAGGCTAAATATGTAATACGTTTTTCAGTCATTCATTTCACTATGATTTTAAGCTTTGACATGGTCTTACTCCGTCAATATGAAATATATAAATGTTATCATGTTTTTATTGTTTTATTGTGTTAGTCAGCTGTCATTTTTGCATATTAACTCTTCATTCATATATATATATATATATATATATATAATTTATTTTGTTAGCACCCACACGAATAAAATACTATAGTAATTTATAGTAAACACTATTGTTTTTAACCACTATTGTAGAGTGTATTATACTGTTTATTATAGTATTTACAACATTTTATTAATGAATGCTACAGCATACTGTACTATTAACAACAACGAACTGATAAACTGTAATAAATACTGTAGTATACTTTAGTTTTTACTATAGTGTATTGTTGTATAATCTTCCCTATAGTTGTAGAAAACTTAGTACAGTATTGGGTAAAGTAATTTGTTTATATTACTATAGTTGTTATATTACCACAGCATCTATAGAATTACCACAACAAATTAATTAAAAAACTTTACTATAGTATGGTTCAAAAACACTGTAGTATTTACTATAAATTACTATAGTATTTTTTCATAATTTATTGTATAATTTTTTACGGTTGTGACATAACCAATAAAAAACAATAACTGTCTGTGTGAGTAATCTGTTTACTTCTGAATTATTTTATTATCTTCTGAAAGCATTGTATAGTATCATGGAGAGAAGATATGAAGAGGTGATCGCTCTCCTCTCTACAAATGTGTACCCAACACAATATAATAAAACTGAACATCAAAACTTGAGGCGACACTCATCAAAGTTCAGAGTCTCAGGTTAGTATGAAGGCAGTGTTTTGCAAAAAGTTTCCAAGGTTAAGTTGTATTACATATTTAGTCAATTTAGTCAATGTTACAGATGATTTGCTGTATTATGGGAGAAGGAAGGCAGTTAAAACCAAGGACGAATGCAGGGCATTGTTCGAGGAATTCCACTGTATCCCTTTGGGAGGCCACAGTGGGGTATTTAAAACTCGAATGCCTTGTGTGCCAGGTATTATTGGCCAGGGATGACAGTCGACGTTGAGAAATGGGTAATTCATTATATATTAATTATATATTCATATGCCATTAATTAATATGCCATTCATTTTATTATTTTTAATACTTGGAGAAGGTTATTCATACTTTTATTACATCTTGCTTAAATTATTGTATCTCTTCATATTTGGATCTTACTTAGTTTTCCCTTGCACGTTTTATAGTCTCTGATGTCTGGTATTATACGTTCGATGTTGTGTTTCTTGTGCGTCTCTGCCTGCCTTGTTTTACCCCGTTTTGGAGGATTAAAGACTGTTTAGTTTTTGGCCCACGTCTCCTTGTTCTTCATTTTGCCACAGAAGGCAACCGTGACAACCACACTATATTGAAGATATGATGTAATATGTATATTTGTGCTCTTGGCAATGACAAAAGTAGTCAAACCTGTTCAATAGAAGGGTTCTGTCTCAATAATTTTGTCCATATGTCATACCTTTTCTAATGTTTTGAATTGGTGCATTGTGTTTTGTAAGGTAATCGATTATACATTGATGAGTTATTGTCGAGATTAGTACAATTTATTTGACCCTCTAACTCTCTCAATTTTAATTATATTTTATCTATCTGTCTTATATATATATATATATATATATATATATATATATAAACACACACACACTTGACTTGACCCTCTATCAATTTCATATTTATTCTCTAACTGCTAGTTTCTTGAAAAACTAACACCAGTTTTCTTTATTCTATTCCATCTACTTGTTTCTTAAAAAAAAAAAAAACTAGGTTTCTTTTTTCTATATTCAATCTACTCAATAAAAAAATAAAAAAACAAAAAAACACCTTGCTACATGTACTGCGTTAACTGAGACTTGTAATAGCACTTGCATGTTGTTGCTCTTTTGTTGGTTTTGATTGCTTCTATATTGTCCTCATTTGTAAGTCGCTTTGGATAAAAGTGTCTGCTAAATGACTAAATGTAAATTTTTCGATGACAAATAAATATGGTTTATTGTTGTAGCTTGTACATAATTTTTATGGGCATTATTTGTCATATTTTCTAGGTGAGTGAATGTGACCAGTGTCAAAGGGTGGGAAAACCTCTTATACTAGAGAGCACACTGGAAAGTTAATTAAGGTTAATTAAAGTTATTAAGATGGTAGTTCATTCTGATAGGTTTTTAATAGCTGACAATATGTGCTACCTCTGTTTCTCCATCATTTATTAAGATGGTAGTTCATTCTGAGAAAGAAGCTCATGTCGTTAGATTGACACAACAGCTTGAACTACTGGTAGCACATCCTGAGCGGGTAGGACAGATTGTCAGAACACCGGCTGAAAACAACAATGAGGGGGCGGGGCGTCTTTGCTGCCATGTTCCCCGATTCGCAGCTTGCAAAGTCATTCACCTGTGGTGAAAATAAAACTGCATATATGGCATCGCTTCATTCATCAAGAAGGAGCTATCGTGCAGCGTTAGTGAGAAACCATATGTTGTCATGTTTGACGAAAGTATGAATAAAACGACAAAGCAAACAAATGGACCTTCATTTGCGATTCTGGACTACTGATGATGAGACTGGCACACACCACGTCATCTCCCGCTACTATGGGTCGGAGTTCATGGGTCACTCCAGAGCTGAGGACATGTTGGGTCATTTCAATGTAAGTAACGCTACGATTGTGTTTGAAATCCCATACTATTGTTCATACTAAGTGTGGTGTAAAATTGAGTAACGTTAGTGCGGTTTAAAGCTCATATGCTAGCGGTGTAAACACCAATACTCCCCCGGTGCTCAGTGCGCCCACTCCGGGCAGAGTCGGCAGAGGACTGGTTATGTGCTCCAGTCAAGTCACAGGTCTATGGTCACTTTGACAATCTAACAGGTAACAACACATTAGCTCAGAGTTGTAACTGTTGGTAGATGTGGTTTATTTTGTTTAAATATGCCGAATTGTGATTGTATGGGTTGTTGGGCAGATGTAGCTGCTAATGTAATGTTAGGCTGTCACTTAATGCCATAGCAACAGTAAACATTCACGTAAGGGTTAATGAGCTGTAAATAGAGATGCAGAAACAAACTTTGTTGGAAATACACATTAGATATGTTGTATTTGATCACAAAATACATGATTTTACCAGTTAGTAAACCTATAGAAAATAATTAGTTTAATTTGCAAAATTCACCATTACATTTAGAGAGTTTATATATTGCACAAAATTGATAACAAATGGAAAACTTTAAGTTTTGATTTCCATTGTAGGAGGCAATACATTGAGTATTCCAAAGAAATTATGACATTTTTGGGTCTTAAATTATATTTGTTGAGGTCTTAAAAAGGTCTTAAAAAGCATTACATTTTACTTTTAAAATTGTGCAAGAACCCTGTAGCAAATACAACACCTTCAGGCTGATTCAAGATCCCTCCGCTTCGTGTCGGGCTGCCGATCAGCCTGTCGGGGTTGTATTTCGCTATAACAACCGCCTCGCTATACATTATCCCTTACATGTCTGACTTGTCCTTTGACAAGAGACTATATTCAGGATAAATTGTGCTGAAGTTTTGCAGCAAATTTCTTTAAATTAACATTGCTTGTATTGCACTATTTTTGTTTTTCATTTAAGATGATGTGGAAGATCTCTGTGTTTCCTGCAACATGTTGCAGTTTGATGCTGAGGAGGATTTCACAGAGATGGTAATAAGACAGTAGGTTATATACTGACAAACTGGCAACTTTCACTATCCATCCACTCAGCTTTTTGTCTTTATCTGATGTAAATCAATTCTGATACACCCGACAATTGCAGAGTCGTCTGAGTATTTCTGCAGATGACAGGTCTCTGACTTAAACTGGAAGTCTGAAGAGTACGGTCCCCTGTGGTGCTCCTGTGCTGCTGACCACCTGGTTTGACACACAATCCTTCAGTCTCACAAACTGTGGTCTGTTTGTCAGGTAGTCATTGATCCAGGTGATTGTTGAGGGCTTCACCTGTGTCTTCTGGAGATTCTGACAAAGCAAATCAGGCTGAATTGTGTTAAATGCACTGGAGAAATCAAAGAACATGATCCTCGCAGTGCTGCCTGCTTTGTCCAGATGACAGTGGGTTGGTTGAAGCAGGTGGATGATGGCGTCTTCAACGCCAACTCCACTACGATAAGCGAACTGCAGGGGGTCCTGATATGTTCTAGTTTGCTTACTCAGGTGGGGCAACAGGAGTCTCTCCAGGACCTTCATGATGAGGGATGTCAGGGAAAACCACCAACAATAACAAATGCATGATTATATGGTGCCATGGCTTTGCAATCAAAAAATGTCGTCATAATGTAAGTCAATGGGGCAAAAACAGCCACGAACAGTAAATGAGGGAGAAAAAATGTAAATCTGATGCTGCTCAAAAACTAAAAATGCATCAAAGCCAATGTTTTTACTAATCTTGGACATGCCCAAGACTATGATAAAAATAAAAACAATTCCAGTCCACAATCACTTTTTATATTGAAAATAAGTAATTTTGTGTTTTTTTCCCCAAAATCAGTGACATCATTTATGAACTTGGCAATTAAGGAGTAAAAATCCTGAATTTTCTTATTTTTTTTTTTAGTCTGGGGTTGATTAACAGATTTATGCAAAAAAAAAAATGGTAAACAAATATTTATCAGAACCATTTTTACAGCAGTTAATTTAGTGGATGTTTTCTTCCTGAACATAACGAAAGGGTAGTGAATTTGAACAATGCACAAGGGCTAGACAACAAATTTATTAAAACAAAATACTAAAATATTTTACTCTTATCCTCCTAGATATTGCAAATAATGTCGGCGGACCAGGAATTTAGTCAGCTGATCAGAGGCCAATACAACTATCTCAAAGCCTTTCATTATCTATAAGCCCTAAAAAACTGCTCTGATAGAAAGAGTCCACCAGTTCGTCTTTCACAACTAGCAGACAGACTCTACACTTCAATATGGCCAGCTCTACCTAACAAGGCGACTGAAAGGTGGATCTATGGAAATGCCAGAAACTGGCTTCACACAGGTGTAGACATCCATAGTAAGCCTATGGAACCGAAGCCTAGTACACTAAACCTAACCCTTACAGATTTAAGGAGAGAGGGATCTAACCCTGAATCCACTCACACACTAAACTTACCCCTCAGAGACTTGGGGAGGCCAGCATCTAGACCTGAACCAACCCACACCTTAAACCTACCCATCATAGACTCTGGACAACACAGAATCTAACCCGGGAACTGACTCTCACACTAAACCTACCCCTTACAGGCTTAAAGGCAATAAATAGCCCTCAACCAATTTGACAACCTATACAGGAGTTGCGGAAGGGCTGTTCCAGTCAAAATTCTTTGATGGAGTGCGATGCCAGATCAGGATTACTGGATTGTTGACTGAAGGGTTGGCAGTCTGGTCATGTTCCTCCAACAATACGGTTGTATGCTGGCCTTATGCTAACTGTCCTAAGGACTATGAATTCCTGCCATGATGAATTGATTCCAACCACGATGAGGGTAAGTATGCATGTTTCATTGGGTACTAACACTTGAATGCATGCTTGTTCACGGAGTCAGATTGCTCCTCCTGCTTAGACTACTGAGAGTGAGTAGTGTTTAGGATTGTATATTTGTTTGGCATGTCTGTGGGAATTTATTCAATCTTATTTATATAGCTCCAATAACAATTAAAATGTTCTCAAGCTCTTACAGAGTCACTACCTCTTACAATTCGAGGGGTGGGGGGTGAATCTATATACATATCAGAAGAATTTATATACATATCAAGATAAATATTGGCATACATGCTGCATATGTGCATGATGTGTACACGATTCCAAAGAACACAGCGTACAGTGTGCTCATAAGGTTACTATTCCAGGGATAGGGTGAGAAGAACAATATAGCAATGCCAATAATTGCATACATTTATATTACAGCTACATAGGGTTGGTACACAGTATGTAAAGGTAAGCATTTTTACAATTATGATATGCAGGAGAAGGAAACATACGGCTGTTTGAGTTCCTACTAACACCAACGCTATACTATTACTAGCATATATTGTGAACTCTGAAATGACTGATGATTTTGTATGTTATAGTTCCATCTGCGACACTGTCCAAACCAACTCTGAATTGCAGGCATCACCAGTTGATGGTAAAAACACTGTAATCAAGTTCATGTAATCAAATGTTCTGTTAATTTTGGTTACATAAAAATAATAGTTGGTCTATTTCCATTCGTGTAGCTCCAGCCTCTCCAGGACTAAAGAGGAAGACACCTGTGCCCCTTCCAGCAGAACTGACGTTCCTCGTGAAGGAGACACCAGCAGATAGGCCTGAGTCAACTACAGGTATGTTTTGTTTTTAGTGTAGGGCTGATGCTCAAATACACATCAGACAGGGTTTCCATTGGGCATTAAAAGTCATTAAATGGATTGCACAAAAATTACGGCCTTAAATATAATTAAAAGTAATGAAATGTAATTCTACAGGCATTAAAAAATGTTAAAGATAAAATGTTTTGGAAGAGAAAATTATCAGTTTATTTTGAATATAGCTTGTTCATAATGATTTTTTTTTTTACATTTGCAGTGGCTAAGAATGTATATTGGTGTGATTCACACACGGAACCAGTTTGGTAATTTCCCTCTACCAGTACAAAACTGTCGTAACACTGGATGTTTGGACAGCAGCAGACTGGCACATGGTGGAGTAAAACTAAGAGTAGAGAATGTAAAGTCGGAATGAAATTGTGTAGTGCAGTTGAGTAATTTAGGCGAGAAATGTCATTAGTTGTAAATGATAATTGTTAATGCATAATGTATTGACAGTAATAAGGTTGCACAAGTTGATGCCCGCGCAGCCAGTCTGTGAGAGAGAGAGAGACTCATGGAGAAATCAAAACAAATGAGTGCAACCGTACACACAAAGAACAAACATACTGCAGTAAAAAATGTTTTTTTTTTTTTTTTTACATATGATGCAGCATAGTTAAGCAACATGAGATGACCAAAAGAGAGTGCAATTTTCTGAACATCACCATGATTTCAGATTTGACATTGATTTTATTCATTCAATAAACATGTAATAATAATTAACTAATCTCCGAGCAGCACAGAGTGGAATACTGAATATCATTACTTAATAAATCAGCTTTTTTGAATTAATAATTTGAGTCAATGAATCAGTGATCCATTCATAAAGACAGGCACTTGCTTGAAGGGGGCAGATATCACAAATATGCTGATATGCAGAAGAAAAATAATTAAATATTTATAATAATAAGAAACATGATTAATGATTGAGCGCCAATAATAATAACAGAGCAGCAAATCAGTATATTAGAATGATTTCTGAAGGATCGTGTGACACTGGAGTAATGATGCTGAATATTTTGCTGTGATCACAGCCATTAATTACACTTTAACAGATAATCTCATAGAAAACAGTTATTTTAAATTAAAAATGATTTGTCAATATTACTATTACCGCAGCCTTGTTGAGCAGAAGATACTTTTTTCAAACATTGAAAACCTTTGAACGGTTATATATTTATATTAATATTAAATATTTATAAATAGGTTGTGTATGGCAATAAAACAAAGGCATTAAAAAGCGTTCTCAATCAAATCAATCAGATTTGATGATACCTGCAAAAATCCTGTCAAATTTAGTTCTGTATCATTTTCACAAACACAACCAACATTTGTCATCATACGATGATGCTAATAGTCTGTACAAATGCAAAAAATAAAGACTGTACTTCATTTCAGAACTCTGCACAAGCGCTGCTGGCACCTCTGCATGCAAAGCACTTGCCTTTGAGGACAGTGGTGAAAATGGTAAGAATGAACAGCATGTAGACAACCCCTTTATTTTGTGAACTCCTGTGACACTCCTCTGTTGTCTTAACTGCTTTAATCATTGTATTTATTAACATTATTTCCATATTAACTATGCGATATATAATAATAATCAGGTGATTTCATTATTTTTGCCCGATCTATTTTTAAATCTTAAACTTCTTTTTAAATCCTAGTTTCCGCAGCTCAGCCACCCGTTCCTGTTCTCCTGCCTAAGCAGGACCATGACATGAGCAACTGGAGCTGTTCTCAACACCAGAAGCTGTGGATGAGAATGGAGCTTCAGGATCTTGGGCTGTGGCCTGGGTCTCGTTCAGTGCGTAACCCACAATTTCACTGTGGCGTCTTCCTCCACAACCTGAGCTTGTTGACATGTTATCTGAGCTACCATCCCCTAACTTCTTCCAGCTCCACCCATTTTTCTTCTGGAAGCCCGAGAGTCATGTCATGGTCAGAATGAGAAACAGTTACATCCTTCCATGTCTGCATGGATGTCCTCATCCACAGGTTGTCTCTGCAGGATTGGGCAGACCTCGGGTCATCTTGTCCTCACGACTCTTCTGCAAGGCCTGTCGGAAGAACTGGTTTGCTGATAATCCACGATGGCTCGAGAAGCTGCCCAAGCGGTTTACAAACATTATGCCTGCATTCTTGACCTACAAGAAGGCCGTCTGCAAGTCTGTGATGGATGAGCTGAGGCGCAATGGCAAGTCACCTACCGATATGGCAAACCAGGTGAATGAGCTCATGCACCTCAAGTATGAGCGAGCTCATCTGGCATACCTGCATGCCATAGAAAGCATCAGGGATGCTGAGGCTGGCATACATGGACAGAGAACCATTGGGCAGTTCCTGAGGAAGGAAAACACGCCACGGGCTTTCGGATCATATGATGACCAAGATGGCTGGTATGGAGTCTCCGTGTCTAGTTTCTACCTGACTGACTGCTTATTAGATAAGTTCAAACGTCAAGAGCCAGCCATCTCCAAACTCCTCCAGGGCACTTTTGGGCAGGTCTTCAGGTCTGACCACACCAGGAAAGTTGCAAGAAAAGTAACGCTGGCATCTGGGGTCATGTCCAGTTATGCTGTCATGAATGAGAACTGGCTGATTGTATCCTGGGTGATGTTTCAGTTTGAGACTGAGAAGTCCTTGGAGCCGATGTACCAGGGACTGGCCAAGAGGTACAGCGATGCTGCAGTGGAAAAGGCAGGCTTCCACTGGATGGACAGGTGAGAACAGCCATCTTCTGTTATCCATGCAAACCGCCAATGTCATGTCTAATACAAAACATATGTTTTAAAAAACATATCAATCCAAGGCACTTGAGAATTTAGGGTAAATTATATAAAAAGCCTTTATTCAGTCATGGCTTAAATATTTTTTTTAAATCACAAGACAAAAAATTTAATAATTATATGAAGACAACCTATAAAAAATATAGTTTAATTACATTTTGATGTGATATGTTTTCTTTATATTAATAAAAAATAATAATAAAAAACGAAATAAATAAACATTGTTCTTACATCTTTGTGCCTTCCATTTAGGGATTGCTGTGCTCCATTTAAGATCCCAGACTGCATCCCTGGTGAACATCTACACTGGGATGCCTGGAAGACTACCCCTTCCATTGTTGCTGGGGCCACCTTCTGGACCGCTGGAGAACTCCTGTGTTCCAACAACATCGTAGTGAAGCTGGACTTGTTCCACTGCATGAGGCTTTTTCACAGGAGTGCACCTCTGAGCATCACCCTCTGTTTAGCACTTTCTGCCAGCTCCTCTCCGCACCCTTCTCTGTGGTGGATCAGGAGGACCTAAGTAGGTTCCAGGATGCCTATCGGTTCTGTGGTATCCATCCAGCCAATCCCACCAAACAGCACATACGGGAGCATTGCAGGACCAAAATACCACAACCCACAGAGCTGCTGGACAGAGTGGAAAAAGTACTGAAGCATTTTCACCTGGCCATGGACCCCAACAATGTCCCACTCTTCAAGCCATCCATGCTGAAGAAGTGGCGCATACAGAGAGTGCACATTCTCCGCGGTTGCCTCAGTGACCCTGAACTCACAGAGGGCATAATATACCGATATGGTGGAACTCTACAGCTCAATCATGTACCCGGTGAAAGCGCCAAAGTCCCCATCTGGATCCCTGTCAGAGGTACGTCACAGCAGGAGGGGTACCACCTCCACCAGACCCAGTGAATCACAGGGACTCATGTTTCCACGGTTATATAGCGTGTGTTATATAGCGTGTGTGCGTGTATGGAGACATTGAAACGTGAAACCGTGTTAAATGGGGAAAAAAAGTTATTTTATAAAAAAAATAAAAATTCATACAACAATGTCACGGAAAAACTTCAAAACAAGAAGGTCGGAGTATAGCATTTATAAAAGAGTGCAAAAATAGACGACGTAAACCAAATAAGGGTCAAACAGCGTAACGTTAATAGAAAACAATAAAGCCAAAGACAAAGAAAACTAGGGTTTGAATGTGGATAAGCTAACAAAGGTTAACTTGGTTTATATTAAACAAGTTTTAATATAAAGAAAATGCATCGAATATACGCGTAAAATGAGCGATGCTTGTATTTTTTTCACAAAGTATTGTTTAAAAATAAATTAGGAAAAGTACATTTTGACAAAGCTAGAGGACGGAAAAAAGACATCAGTCCGTTAAATAAGATTTAAGATATAGATCAAAATCTAGGTTTAGTCTAATCTTACAAATGAGAAAATAAATAAAAATGCGTCGGACGCGTTTGTACAAATTTTGTAACATTACAATTTAAAACTACTTTTGACAGAGTTAAAGGAACACGTATCTATCCAACATCTAAAAATAAATAAAACACCGTTAAGAACATTCTCGTTCCAAGTCTTTTGAACTAATATTACAAGTTAAATATTATAGAGATGCCTTACCGCGGTGTAAACAAAATAAAAATCAGATCCCTGAGCAAGAGTGTAAGACACGAAAAAAAAAGACAAAATCAGAGGCGTCAAAAGATAGTCTATCATAACTTAGCTGAACGGAAAAGTTAAACAAACTAAAAAGTCCCAAACGGCGTCCGTCGACATGTCCACGCGTGTCCGTCTCAAAACTCAGAATGGCGAGACATCCGGTCCTCAGACAGACCACGCCCAAAGACCATCCCCTAACGCCGGAGGTATTCCAAAACGGAGATTTAGAGTAAAGTAAAACAATACAGTTATTTTTAATAAGTCTTTTACATGTCTTAATTAATTAACTCATTCAACATCATTCACCTAAATCTTTTCACTTTAAAAATAGTTTAGTAGACCTATAGTTTTACTTTTAAACAAACAAGTCCTAACCTCTGGGGAAAGTTTGTTTTATTTGTTTAACAACACATTTTCCTTTATTTACCCTTTGCTTTTTGTCAATCTTACGATACGTTATAACAGCTAAAATGCAGGTATGCACATACAAATATTTAACAGGAATGAAACCAAATCAATAACTCTCTGATTTTCTTGCCATAAGACTTGTTATCATTTGAAACATGCGTGCAGCATGTCAACTTTTTTACATCACACGAGATGCAGATATTTCATCTCAAGCAGTGCAACGAAGTTTGAAGACGGTCGTGTCAATATCACATTTCACGCAGCACGAGATGCGAGTGAAGTTTTTGTGAAGGTTTTTAGTCAGGCGATCAAAGCAACTCCGTTGCATCAATTTATGACACAGGCTTATGAGTTTTGGAGGAAAGCGCAGAGGTGTAAACGCACACACATACGCACACGAGCGCTGGAACGGGTCACCGTCCGGTCATGGGATGCATGCCCTATTGAACCTCGTTTTATGACAAACATCTGCTGAATTAAAAAATTAGGTTAAGTTTTAGAAAATAAAATACATTTACTAACGGAGTCATGTTTACAGAAGTGGTGAATGTGACTTCAAGTTGAAATTTAGGATGAGATGAGTCCGATAAATAATGAGATGATACACAAACTTAAATAAATAGAGAAAGTTGTTTATTTTAATAAAAGGCTCTGATGTAGGAAATTGATGTTAAATTTGACTTAATTTAGTATCTAGTTTTGTTATTTATTTTTTCACTCATATATATATTTGTACCCCTCTCGTCGCAAACATAAGCTGTAAATGTAAACATTTACGCACACACACATACGCACACACACACACACACACACACACACACGGTATTCCCGGCCGACGCATTTCGTTAGCCTCTGGCTGAAGTTGATGCTGAAATCCTTATGTGATCCGAACCGGCCAGCTGCGTATAGTTATAATACAGTGACAGCCAATCAGATTGAAGCATTTCAAACAGCTGACCAAAGAGCGGAAATGATGTCACAGCCAACCGATTTTTTATGCATTTATTTGGATCGTGGGTTTGAATCCCACTCACGCAGGACTGAAACCACTATTTCACACAGCTTTGTGCTTTTTATAAAACAAAATTGTAAAATATAACAATACAGCTGCAAAATATTTGAAATGTGTTGAAATTATGAAAACATGAATATTATAATAATGGTTTCATTAAACATGAATGGTTTCTACTAAATGGCTTTTGAAATGAAAAAAATAGGCATTTAAATTGAAGTAAAATAAGTAATATTCGGGAACTACATGAACATTGATTAAATTATGGGATATTTTAAGTCACACTTAAGTTAAATGTTCAATTAAGTGTTTCAAAAACCATAGAAATTATCAAGTATTTGTCCTATGAAAAATACCATATAACACAAATAACAACTCATGAATCAATTTGTAATTTTCTGTTGTTTTTATTAAATGCTATAAGCACGTTTTAAGATCCAAAATAATACAATAGAAAGAAAAAATAATTGTGACTATATATAGATATTACAATATCACACTGAAAAATAAACTATTCAAAATGTACAGTATATACACATAACTTATACTCCATAGTATAATGAATATATTATTAATAATAAAAGAAACAGTAAAATAATATTAATATAACATTCCATGGTTATATTAAAAGCATGAATGGTTATATTACATGTCTTTTGAAATGTAAATGAGGCATTTAAATTGAACTCAACTTAGTAATAAATAACAATTATATATAAACAATGACTGTAAACAAGAGAGCACCATGTACAAACTTGCAGAACAATAGAAAAATGAACCCTGTTGCATATACACATGTAAATCATTTCTTCCTTTCTTCTGCCCATCTCTGCCTCTCTGCCTCATAGTAAGGAGACTTCTGAAACTCATTCCACTTCATCTCCTTGGCCATGCCCTTGTCTTGGTAGAGAGACTACACTTTAGATGGGCAGTAAATGTATTTCCCTGCCACTCCAGGGAAGCCCGTATCGATGTGTGGGCTGTTTGGACCCTGTTTAAGGACCATGTGGCAGAATCTGCACAGGCGGCCTGCTTGCTGGTTTCCTCTTTTTCAGCATCTTCTCCTCCACCCGTTTTTTTGTGGCCTCCAGTTCTCTATGGAAGAATTCTGTCATTGCAAATTCTTCAAAAGGCATTTTGGGATTAGAGAGTCTCTCAGCAGCATAACTTTGATGCATCTTTTTGGAACAATAGAAATAGCGCACAGGCCCTTGCTGGTGGAAAAAGTGGATGGAGGATCCATCAGACTCATATGGAGACTTGGGCTGCCCACAAGCAAGACATGTCTTTGTCTGCCTTTTCTTCTGCTCTGGTTGATGCTGTTGCTGCTGCCTCTCCAAGATGCTCTCCACAATCTTTGTGATGGAGTCTTGTGTCAGAGTTGTGGACAAGGCAGGGGCAGGTGGGTTCACAATAGCTGGCTCAATGGTGACCACAGGAACATTAGCCGTCTCACTCCCCTCCGTTAAAGAGTGCCACAGCTGCTGAGTCTCCAGAAGTTTTTCCTGGCTTGTGTTCAAAGAAGAACTGGTGTTTAGAAGTTTTTCCAGGTGCTTTACATAGCGGGATATGTGCAGCTTGGTTGTGGGGTGCAGCAAGCTATTGGGATCTTTGGCAGACTGATGGACCATGTTTGCATAGTCTTGATCCACAAGCTTCAGGATGTCCTTCTCCCCATGGTACTTCTGAAGCAAGCTGTCGATAGCTTCTTTCATGTGTGGCGTCCAGCGTGTGTGGTCCAACACAAAAACCCGTCCACCCATCTTCATGGGTCCTGTACGAGCACTCCTCGGCAAGGACCTCAGCGGGAGGGGCTTGGCCAGTGAGATTTCTGTAATACAATAAAGCAATAATAGTTCCTCAGTTGATCATGTTATTACGTTAAAATGTATGTCTAAAAAGATTATGTTAACCTACCCATCACTGCAGAAGGTTCTTGGATGTCTTCTGGCGGCACCTCCTGCTTTAGCAGTGCACAAGCAGAGAGTGAATGACCGATGGATGGTGCTGATCCAGGGGATGCTGTGCCGGATAGCGGTGTCCGGCTAGAGAAAGGTGCTGTGTCTGGAGGTAGAGCTTGGGCAGGAGCGGGTGTCTGCACAGGAGGCAGAGGCACACGAGCAGCTGGATCATCTCTCTTTTGGGTTCGGTGTTTGTCCCAATCCAGATGGACTGGACGGCAGCCTGGCTCTGTGTACTGTAGGCCAAACCTCTCTCCAGTGTCTCTGTCAGAGAGATGAAGCATAGGGTACTTCTCATGCTCAGTTACTCTCTTGGAGGCAGAATTTAACTCAACCATTAGAGCTGGATCAAACACAGCAGGGAGG
Source organism: Oxygymnocypris stewartii (assembly GCA_003573665.1). NCBI lineage: Eukaryota > Metazoa > Chordata > Actinopteri > Cypriniformes > Cyprinidae > Oxygymnocypris > Oxygymnocypris stewartii. The sequence continues at coordinate 274,818 of QVTF01026130.1, read as the reverse complement.
ATGACAGCTGGCTGCTTAAGGTCCAGCAGCCGTTAGAGAGAAAGTTGGCTGCTTTGTGTCACATAAAAATTATTTATTACCCTCATAAAATACCACCCAAACTGGACACCTGTTTGTACAGCCCCCACCGTTCTGTCTAAGTCCCCTCACGTGGGGCTTAGACGGATAACCCCACGTGGTATATCTGATGCGGGGAGGAGGTGGTGTGGATTGTTTTTGTGTGTTATTGAAATGTGCTTTTTTAAACAATAAATTGTGAAACTGTGTAAAATGGGGAGAAAGGGAAGTTTTTATTAAAGTTTTTCATACACATACACGTGAAGGCATCGAATATACACGTAAAATGAGCAATGTCTATTTTTCCAGAAAGCGTTGTTTAAAAAATAGGAAAAATGCAGTGTAAGATAACAAATAAAAATTAAGACACGTTAGTTAAACAACTAAGACAATATTAACATTAAGAAAATCTCGTGGTCTAACATTAAAAGTTAATAATTGAATTGTCTTATCTTACTACGGTATGAAATAAATAAAAATGTGTCAGACGCGTTTGTTAAAACCTAGTAATATTGTAATTCAAAAAGTAGTTAGTTTGAAAGTGTTAAAGAAAATACAAAATCAAAGTAAATAGACAAGGAAAGCGGGTAAAACGAAGGTAAAAAGCTTAATACATTTACCAGCGATCTAAAAAGAAAGACAATCTCAGAGACGTTTGTTAAAACACCGCTGTCAAAAGATAGTCTATCATTAGGTTCGTTGAACGGAGAAGTTAAACAAAAAAAATTAAAATAATAAAGTCATTATCACCTTCTCGGTGGCCGGACGGATGTCCGTACACATCGACAGTCAAACACGGAATGAGCTCCCAAGCACGGCGGGGGCAGAACACGCCTACGTCCCATCCCCTAGATCCGGAGGAGGAGGCACCAAAACGGAGATTTAGAGTAAAGTAAAACATTAAAGTTATTTTTAATAAGTCTTTTACATGTCTTAATTAAGCCATTCAACATCATTCACCTAAAACATGTATAACTTGAATGCGTTGTAAGTCGCTTCGGATAAAAGTGTCTGCTAAATGCATAAATTTAAATGGAAATCATTTCACTTTAAAAATAGTTTAGTATGACTAATTAACTTTTAAACAAACAAACAACCCCCATAGGTTGCGGAAAATGTTTTGTTTTAAAACAACTTTTGAACAAAGTTTTGTTCAAAACCAAAGTTATTGTCACAGGTAAGACTTATAATGTTATATAACGTGTTATATAGCGTGTGTGCGTGTATGGAGACATTGAAACGTGAAACCGTGTTAAATGGGGGAAAAAGTTTTTTTATGAAAGTTTTTTTTTTCATACAACAATGTCACGGAAAAACTTCAAAACAAGAAGGTCGGAGTATAGCATTTATAAAAGAGTGCAAAAATAGACGACGTAAACCAAATAAGGGTCGAACAGCGTAACGTTAATAGAAAACAATAAAGCCAAAGACAAAGAAAACTAGGGTTCGAATGTGGATAAGCTAACAAAGGTTAACTTGGTTTATATTAAACAAGTTTTAATATAAAGAAAATGCATCTTGGTTTTATCATTCAGCTGTAGCTGAAATTCTATAACGCGTTCAATTTTATGCATCATCGCAACTATAGATGCTGGAAGAGCTCATTGAGCTGTTTAACTGTAGAAAATGTAAACAATGACGCGTAAAACTAGATCGACAGACCGAGTGTACGCGCCTAAAACAAGCCTGGAGCCATTCTAACACTAAGTGCGTCCGCGGCAGATAATGTGTTATAGCACAACAGTAAAACACTGGACGTGGGAACGACCAAATAACTACAAGTCCTACTTATAGTTTTACGATGAAACTAGAAAAATATACGTGTGACCTAACAGTGTTTAAAAATACTGGACACGTGCAGTTAGATGAAGACACGCAGAGTAAGCTAACACAACGAAACATGTCGTGAAGCAAACGTATAACACGACAAGCGTTCTCCAGGACTGACTGACTGACTTTTTTCCTTAAGATTTTGATTTCAAGAACACACACACACACATACGCTTTTTACGAAGTATACGCTTCTTTCGCCTTGCGATGTTACAAACCCCCGTTTTTGCGAGATCTACACGTCTGAAGTATAAGTCTGTAGAAAGAATCAACAGGTCTTATAAAATCATTGATTTGACTTAACATTAAAACACAATCCGCACGAACGATAAATCAGACGCTCTTAAAATTGATAGTGCGTGCACAAAACTTGTGTAAAAGGACGGATGATCGCAGGAAATCACAGGAAAACAACTGTCAAACTTTTATTTTTGTGCAATTTAAGTGTGCTACACACAGGTGAGCGGGCCTGCACAAGCCACCTGTAGTAACACACTCTCCTCTACTCGCACTAGACACTTTCACACACCTACTGTGTGTACATAACCCCACAAAAGACTGATTGTAATATACGACTGTAATGTATGTATGTTTACTGGCTCATGCACCACAAATCACCTTACACTGTTCCCCAGCCAGCTGCTTGAATGTCTCTCTTTTGCACATGTACAGTATTTGAAGTCATCTGCACAGTTGTACAGTTTGTATTTTTTGTTTTTTAGTTTATGTATAGGTAACCACTTTTATATATATAGCATATGTATAGTCAAAGCTGACAGTAGGTTAGTTGCGTATAGGTTTATACTGTTTTACTTTGTATTGTATATCTGTATTTATGTAGCACCGTGGTCCTGTGAGACACGACATCTCATCCCGCTGTATGTCCACAGATGTTTTAATATATTTAATATATTTACACAGTTTTAATATAAAATATAATAGTCTGTTACCAATTTTAGATGCGTTTATTATGAAATCACACAAAGAACCACTGAAGAACGTACTGTTTGCTAACACGGAATCCAGCGTACCGCCGGCGGGACACCTGGTGGTGACGGGGTAAAGTCGTCAGACACAAAAAAATAAAAAAACAAAAAGCTGAACATGTCATATATCTGTGGAAAGCTGAGATTATTGTGATTCCAATGATGTAGACCATTTTAAGATACAATAAACACAGCAGGTACAATCAGTGTCTTTCCAACAACAATCAGACCACCAACAACTAAATAAGCAACAACAAAACTGAAGGAGCGCACCTTCTTTTAGTCCACTGATCCATAAAAGTTCGACACAAATGGTGTTGTTTCACTGTACTGGGTCCAGGCTATCCAATTCCGTGCAATATTTAGTCCATAACACATGCATTTGTTGATAAACATCCATGGAGTGTTGAAGTATCATTTCAAATTAGCCGATGGAGCTATCCATTCTTCTGTGTTTTCTATAATGTAAAATGTAAACAAACTGACGTTCCGTATATCAAAATGGCCGCTGAACTCTGCCCTCTTGATTGACATATCATTTGAGCCAATAAGTGCATCTTAGAGAGCTATACAGAGAGAAAGAGCCAACGAGCGTCCTGCGTTGGAGATGGGACCACCTTAATTTGAAGGACCGTAGATCGAACCAATTGCATTAGAGTCTGCAAATGACGGTCGTATCTGATAGCCAATGAGCTTCTGAACAGATGGGTGTGATGCATTAGGGGGTCGTTTCGATCTAGCTTGCTCAAATGTGTGTGCGCAGAGATATCATGGAACCGTGTGTCGGATTGCGTAATCATGGTAAACGAACATTATAGGCTTATTATGGCGAATAAAGAGAACGAGAACGTTGTTAAAGGTCGTTGGACACTAAGAAGTTGTTGAAAATGTGCTCAGGCATGACAAAGATTAATTTTTTGACAAAGAGCGACTTTTCCTCCATTGAAGCAGAGGGGATATGTTTATGGATGATGTTCCAGGCGACTATTACGTTCAAAAGTAAGTATTTTATTACATTTTATAATTATATTTACTATAGATCATACATATAAATATGTATCTTATACATATTTCACAGTATATGTTGAAGTATTTGTTTGTTTGGAGATCATTCCGCTAACTTCCGGTGTGAGTTGGTTTGTTTGTTGACGTCGTGGCGTGCCTGTTATATGGTTTATGAGGTAACGTTAACAAATTTGTATAATGACATGGGTATGACAAGTATTACAAGGTTAAAGTGATTTATGAGGACATTTTCAGTGTCCCCATAATTCAAAACGCTTATAAATCATACAGCAGTAAGGGTAAAATCTTTTCGAGGCAGGGGCAGCTGCCACTCGACCTTCCACCGCTATGTGCGCCTGCCACACGAACCAGCCACAGCTAAACGCTCCAGCCACACGCACCAGTCACCAGTATAGCAAACAGGTGGTGCGACGCTTACGCCGGTTTCACACTGCAAGCGTAAGCAGGGCGTATTTTTTTCAGGCGCCCATGTTAACGGATGAGAGCGTTCACACAGCACGCAGGGGCGGCGCGGCAGCGCGTAGCAGGAGCAGAGCAGGAGCGGCAGTGCCGCGATCGTTTCGGCGCAGAGTCTATTTTTGCTGCGCTGCTTACGCTCAATTAAAGTGACAGGACATTATTTATGATCGACACGCAAAAAAAATACATATTTAAAGTTTGTAAATGGGATGTAATGTATTTTAAACAGTTACCATGAAGTTCAACAATTTCTTAGCAAGTTGTAATATATATTGTGTAGTTTATAGGCCTATATGTTGGCATAGAAGCAGATGTCATGCTGACAACAGGCATCATCAACAAACGCACGTGACAGCGCCCGGTGTAGCCAGACGGGGGTCTTCAGAGTACACCTGGAAGATGACCTAATGGACGACACTCGTCTCATCGTAGAAGTGGAAAAACTAAAAGTTATTTATGACCCAAAACATTTAATGTATAAGGACTTACAAGCCAAAGAAAAGGCATGGGATGCAGTGGATTGATCATTTGATAATACACGAAGTGACAAACGAATAAATACATATTCAAATACGTCACATAAATATTACACATGTAGCTACGCCAAATAAGTCTATGATGTGGGTGACTTGTTTGAAAGTGTGTTTTTTGTGTGTTTGCTAATATCCCTATTAAAACGTTTACACCAGTGGCGGCTGCTGATCTTTTAAAGAGGGGAAGCTCATTTTCGGCCTAAATCATAAAAATTGTCCATTTATTTATATGTAAATTCTGCCCTACGTTCCTTTTCAAGAAAATGCTCTGTAACCCTGTCGTACCAACTAGGCGTCTTTTCCAGTGACTTGACCAGTGTCCTCTCAATGGCCAGCAGAGCTAGGCTGCTTAAACGGCCTTGGCCCATTGTGTTACGGGTGTAGGACTTGAGCCGCTTTAAACAGGAGAAGCTCCTTTCTACACCTGCTGTGCAGTTTGCTAGCTTGGCTAGTTCAGACTATATGAATTAATGAACAAACGATCTAATATATATATATATATATATTTAACTCAACGGGAGGAAATGTGGGAATTATGTTAAACTGAAACAATGAATGTGGTGTGAAATTGTGTGAAATATACGATGAAGATTGCAGCAGTTTGTCTTTCGACTACACATGCAAAATCCGCGATGGGACTGAGTTGGAAATGGAGACACAGAGTGATACGCGTCATAATCTGAAGACCACGCCCACGCCCACACCAACCGTCTCTTTGCATTGCGAGAAGCTGCCGCCTCCTTGTCATTTATTTATAACAAAAAAAAGTCTAAAAGCTGCTTTGTGACAATGTGTATAGCAAACAAGCTAAAAAAAACAATAAATACGTTTTTATAAGCTGTCGACCCCAAAAAACGAGCGTTTTAGGACATAAAAGTGGATTAAAAAGAGATGACAGACCCTCCAATCATCACGCAGACGCTCGGAGTCCGGGCCAGCCCACTCCTCCATTCATCCCAGAGACGCTGAGCGTCCGTGGGCGGGACATAATCGCAGCATTATCCAATGACCGTCTTGTTACTAAGCACTGAAAAAAACTGTTTAAAGCAGCCCCATTGAAGTCAATGGACGCTGGGCTTCAACAGAGTAATGCACTGTACGCTACGGGAATGAATGAGAAGGAAATCGAGTCAGCCGACCTAAGTAGCTGATTCTGAACGAAATTGTATTCGTTCGAGATGAACGTGTTTAACGCATTTTTAGTCAATAAAATGTTAACATAATAGTACATATATTTGACCATTCATTTTTTGACAATTATAGGGGAAGCTGAGCTTCCCTTGCAGTCTTAAAGAAATCGCGGCTGGTTTACACATAGTGTTAATAAAGACATTTACGATGCATGTTGAAGATGTTAGCATGGAGATTTCTTGTAAATCTGCTGTTTATGAGTATGTTTATCAGATATTGCTTCGTTATTAAATAAGCGTTCGTCAGCAGGCGTTATGAAGAGGTTTGCTAATAAATGTTAAATGTTGAATAAAGATGCAAAATATGTCAACATTGTAGATGTAATCTTTTGACCAAAACTTCAAAGGCATGTAATTCTCCTATAATTAATGTGTTTTTTTTTTTACAAAGGACTAGTCATTTTGCGTTGGCAAATGGTACGTCATTTTTAATGGGTTTTTTTTTGTATTGAAAGACAAAAAGTACAATCTGTCCAATTAGTACAACTTTTTACAATCTGTAAATAACAATCAATACAAACAAACATAAAGAACAGCAGCTTACAGTGTATATGTGCAAAAAGAAACTTCTGGTTACAAGTACAAACCTTTAAAATATTGACCATATTCAATATAAACACAATGTATAAAATAACTATAACATTTCTGCTATGGTCAGTTGTTGTTTTTTGCTGTTCTGTTGCCTGGGGGCACCCAAAATCTACGTCGTATCCTTCTTCGTAATCTCCGTAGTAACAAATACAATTCTTCTATCTACAAAACATACTGCACATAAACACAGATGCACATGTACAGTGTAAATAAAACAAATACAGTAATATAAAGTATTCTAATAATAAATCACGACCATTTGTTTTTAAAATTAGATTCGAATTTGCCCATTCTGTACAGAAGACGCTGTTCAGCCGCGCGCTGCAAACGCTACCGGTGTGAAAGGACAATGGGCGCGCGCTGCTCCTGCTCTGCATACGCACCGCTTCTGCGCCGCTCACGCTTGCAGTGTGAAACGGGCGTTAAACTTGGACCTCATCATTGAAGTACCAGAAACAGCCCACACTCTTCATTGAAAATTTTTTCATTGTCATTCATTCAAAGGCTATATGGTTCCAATAATATTTTAGTTCAAAACTTTAAGTGCCATTGTTTAAAAAAAATGCTTGATTGACTGATGTTTCACAGACCTTCAGCTTTCAAATTTCATGCCATTTGTCATTTCACAGTATGTTCACTAAATTACTACAAGTCACAGTTCTACAATTTACTCAGGTCAATGACATATTTGTATGAAATTCAAATTATTTTCAGTATAATTGTACATAAATAGGTTAAACAAATCCATTGTGATTTATTTCTGAGAACTGCAGGCAGACAATACATTATGGTACAGTACAAACATTTGGAACTTATTCCCTTATTCTGTCCCTTATTTCCTTAAAGAATAAACACTTATTTTATGCAAGAATGAACACTATTTTCTTAAAGAATAAAAGATAAAGAATCACAATTATCCCTTATTTTCCATTTATGAAGTTAATTGGCAACCCTAATGACGACGTAATTATCTTATTACTCCCCTGACAGCAGCACCTTACTCAAAAAAATTAAATAAAATATAAATAAAAATAGAGATATGCGAGCAAAAAGTAAAAGGTAAAAATGGATAATAGAAAGCGCAAAGGCAGCACTGAAGGAAGTAAAATAGTTCATAAAGTCATTACTGCTGTGCTGTTGGGAAATGTCAACACCTGTTGATGTTTTATTTTTTGTTAATTTTGCCACTGTATCGAATAAATATCTGGGGTTATGTTTGTTTTCTTTTAAAATAGACGAAAAGTAATCAGATCTAGCCGTTTTAATGCTTTTTTAATGCTCTGTAGGATAGGGTACTTTCCCGTCAAGCCATATGAAATACATCTGGTTATCCTCCAGCTGCGTTCCATTTTCCGGGCTGCTCTCTTTAGGGCATGAGTGTGCTCATTATACCACGGTGTTGGACTCTTTTCCTTAATCTTCCTTAAACCTTCCTTAAAGGAGCAGCCGTATCTAAAGTGCTAGAAAAGAGAGAATCCATAGTTTCTGTTACATCATCAAGTTTTTTTGTGCTGTTGGATATGCTGAGGAATTGAGATAAATCAGGAAGATTACTTACAAAGCAGTCTTTTGTGGTAGAAGTGATGGTTCTACCATATTTGTAAGAAGGAGTTGCATTTACAGCTTTAGCTATATGAAGTTTAGACAAGACTAGATAGTGATCTGATATATCATCGCTTTGCTGCAGAACATCAACACCATTAACATCAATTCCATGTGACAGTATTCAATCTAAAGTATGATTTCGACAATGAGTAGGTCCTCACACGTGTTGTCTAATCCCGATAGAGTTCAGAATGTTTAAGAATGCTGATCCTAATGCATCTTTTTAATTATCAACATGGATATTATAATCACCAGCAATTAAGACTATCTGCAGCCAGCACTAACTCTGATATAAAATCACCAAATTCTTTAATAAAGTCTGTATGGTGCCCTGGTGGCCTGTATACAGTAGCCAGTACAAACATCACAGGGGATTTATCATTAATACTTTTATCTAGATAATGTTATATGAAGCACCATTACTTCAAATGAGTTATACTTAAAGCCTGTCTTCTGAGAAATACTGAGAATATTGCTATAAATTGTAGCAACACCTCCCTCTTTGCCTTTTGAATGCGGCTCATTTTTGTAACAGTAATTTTGGGGGCAGACTCGTTTAAAATATTATATTAATCTGGTTTTAGCCAGGTTTCTGTCAAACAGAGCACATCTAGTTTATGATGAGTGATCATATCATTTACAAAAAGCGCTTTTGTAGAAAGGGACCTGATATTCAATAAACCAAGCTTTAACATGTATTCCTGTTATATACATTTGTAATTTGTTGAACATCGATTAAGTTGTTACTCATAAACTGGTTTGGACGTTTTTTGTATTTTCTAGTTTGGGGAACAGACAGTCTCTATAGTGTGATAGCTAGATGAAAGGGTCTCTATGTGCTGAGAATTAACTGGCTTCTGTGACGAGAGGCGGCTAGCAGACGGTCGGTTTAGCCAGTCTATGTTTCCTGACCTGAGCCCCAGTTAGTCAAGTACCAACTCTAAGACTATGTGCCATATCAGGGTGAAACGGCCTCAGACTAAAAGGCATCAGATCTCATAGACTTCGGACAAAACTAGTGATGTGTTGTTTGCGAACGAGCCGGCTCTAAGAGCCGATTCTTTAGTTTCTAATTCTAATAGTTTCTAATAGATTCTAATAGTTTGTGTGTTGGTAAGCAATGTTTTTGTGTGTGTGTTTTCATAAAAGCCTTATTTTTATGCATTTTTTTGTTACAAAAAAAAACATGCGGCTAATCAGATGAGAGTATTCTATTACTCTGATTACAATTACGGAACTGTGATTGTTACTGTAAATAAAAATACAGTATTTAATAGTTACTGTTATTAAACTTAGTCAGCATACTGTTGAATATATTACAGCAACTTGCCAATTGCTGCCAGCAAGGTACTGTAAATTTCAGAGTAATCTTTTTACAGCATGATCGTAACTTTTGAAACCTTTGCCTGAGCCCTTATTTCAACTGATTCCTCTCCTCGTGCTGATCACATTCTTACATAAAGACTCTGCCCATTACAAAAGTGCCCATTTTGAAAAGAACAACAGTACCCCCCCCCCCCTTTTTTTTTTGCTACTCCTTCTAATCTTTGGAAGATGATCTTGGATGGAGCTGCACAGAAATGACTAAACAGGTTTTTGATATCCACTTTTGTTCAGAAGTTATGATGTTGCAAACTTAATGTCGACCCTAATTGGTTCAGAGGCAGTATCTCAGCAAAAATTGGATCAATTTGAAATGAAACTCAGTATGCTTCATCAGAGACATGATCTAAGGATCCATGCCAAATTTAGAAAAAGTGCCACCTACAGGCAAACTTTTAACAGTTAATTGTCAGATCATGGAGTCATGATCTTGGTGTCAACGGGTTCCTTGTATCATGCCAAATCTATGCCATTTTGAAATTAAGCATTCATTTGACAACATTTTGACTTATCAGTTTGAAGACAGCCCCACCTAGTATTCTACATATATATGGATTTTTGCAGAAATCAACAAAGGTGGCATGACTTGACTCTTCCAGGTCTGCATTGTGCTTGCTGCACCTTCAGGGATTGGACCCGAATCGCTGCTTGCAGCTATATTATTACAATTGTTTTTATGTCACAATGAATGACCTAAAAGTTACAGTATCTGTAATTTTATGCATAACAGTGTCTGTTAAATTAAAAAAAGTAGGTTTTTTTTAAGTTTGAGGTATTTTTTAAGATAGTTATTGTGAATAAGATAATGAAAAAATAGAGGATGTTTGTACAAATTATTATTCTTGAAATTATATATTTGTATTTATTTATTTTGTGTTTACTACAAAACGTACTAGAACAATATACTATAAACAGGCAAATAGGCATAAAGTTCAAGCAATATGGTTTGAAGAATTTGAAAGATATATCTTGCATATCTGGATTGTAAAATATCTGTTTGAACTTCCCCTTTGTTCACAGTATCAGCAGAGACACACAGGACTGTTTGTACACCATTACTACAGTAACATCTGAAAACAAAACAAACACACACAAAACAAAACCCTCCTCCAAAGCCCTGGGATAAAATACAATAATTTTCAGTTAATACCACATTAACATTTATGAACTCACTTTTTTTTAATAATATCAGCAGGACTGTGTGAGGGTTAGGTCCAATACATGTCGTTGTCTTATGTTTAAACAACTGTAGTATAATGTTCTCAATATTCAAATGTCTGTGATTCCTGTGACATATAATATGCATATATCATTACACATAAAATATCTGCACTAATGCAGTAATCTCTCTCCCCCATTTTTGGATCTGCGGGTTCTAGAAAGCTGGCAGCTCTTAAACAGAATCACATTTTTATCAGTGTCTAATGGCAACTCCTGCATACACCACATCGTCCTGCTCTTGAACACTCTAGAAAACACAAACATACATTTACACAATACATGTAGTTATCAAGAACATAACTGATCATTTATTAGAACTCATTATACACATGTACACAGAAATGACATTTCTTACCGACTTCTGTGCTTTTCTTTTGTAGAATGTCGGATCAGCGTATGTGGTTTCTTCACCACTCTCAACTGTGTGACAGATGTGTAAAAACATAAATACTCATAAATAGATATTTGAGATAAATAGATAGATATTGTCTCTTTGTTTCAGTGGAGACTCGGGGCATGCTCCCTTGTGAGGTTTATTTATTAGGTTGTTTTTGCAAAAAAAAATTGTGGTATCATGCACACATGCAAAGTTGGTTGATAACATACTGCAATAAAGTAATAACCTAGTGAAAAATTACTTGTTAACATATCTTCTTTAATATAAATGCGTCTTTAAACATTTCTACATATTTCTAGCAAAAAAAACATATAGACACCGATTCATGGATTCAAGCTGAAAACAGCATCTGCAACAGCAACAGTGTTTGTCAAAGTATATGTTGTTCATGGGCAACCAATGAAGATCACTGGCTGGCATTATGCAAATGTGTTACATTGTTAAGTAGATATGAAAATTTATTCCGATTCCAGAATCGGATACTGAAGGTTAGGAATCGGATACTTTTTTTCTTCTTCATCATCTGTGAAAGCCCGAACTAGGGATCTGCCAGGACCTTGCTCGCTAATCTAAGCACTCCAAAGTTTGGCCAGAGATTATTTTACTATAAGGAGATGAGAGGGCCTGTATTACTTACTATTGGAGAAAGCGTAATGGTCAACTTGGACCACGTTAACCAATTCTTCATCATATCATGTATCGGGGGATTTTTAAACCGCTGTAATTCTACCCTGAAATGTGGGGTCAGTTTTGGCCTTTCATTTCAGACATTATATTATCAATCAGGATTCAAAAGAAATTAAACAATAGACTAATTCAGCTTTTATGAAGATAATGATCTGAAATGATAAAATACCAGGAGGATATAAGACAGTATTAATTGTTTTAATCTTAAATAATCAGTCAAATGTGTCTGGCTGTGTGGGAGGAGCTACTGGACCAGTTCATTCACATTCACTGCAGAGTTTCTCTAAACCACTTCACTACAGACCAGCAGTACAAGTGACTTTTTCCAGAGCGGCAAGACTGATTATTATAATATTTCTGCTGTGAAACTGCTTAGAGAGCTGCTGAAGAAAATGTTTGATATGTTTATTTTCTTCTTGTTCTCATGTAGTCTGGCTGGTAAGTATTTTTATGGCTTCGCTTTACATTATCATTCGTTCACCTGCACATAATTCTGCTCTGTATTATTTCAATCATTTATGTGGCCTCTAATATTTTTTACTTGCCTATAATTGTATAAGTTTTATCAGACTAAACCTACCCGTGTACTTCTGTCCCTTTCAACGAGAATACATTGAATTTAGTGTAGTGATGTCTTGTTTTGCAATGACAATGTTTAAAACAGTTAAATACTTCTAAATGTGGTGGATGTTGATATTCTGAGTAAATGTTGTGTTTGTTGATCAGGTGTGTTTGCTGGTGATGCAGTGAAGTCAGTGACGGAGGGAGAATCAGTCACTCTAGAAATTGATGTTAACACAGTTAAGACAGATGATCAGATAAAGTGGATATTTGGACACTTTCTCATAGCTCTAGTCAACAGACAGAGCGGAAAGAAAATAGTTAATGATGATGTTCTTGATGGGAGATTCAGAGGGAGACTGAAGCTAGATAAGACTGGATCTCTGACCATCACAGACACCAGAACCACAGACTCTGGACTCTATAAACCACAGATCAGCAGCAGCACACAGACGCATCTCAACACATTCAATCTTACCGTCTATGGTGAGTAGAATACATATATACAGTAAAACAGTAATATTGTGAAATATTATTACAATTTACACACTGTTGTATATTAAAATATATTTTAAAGTGTAACATGTTGAACCCAAATGTTTGCAATATTATACACAACCGTTCAAACGTTTGGGGATCAGTTTTTTTTTTTTTTTGGGGGGGGGGGGTGTTTTGGAAATAAATTAATACTTGTATTCATCAAGGCTGCATCAAATCAGAAAGTGACAATACAAATATTTATAATATTACAAAGCTTTCTATTTTAGATAAATGCTTTTCTATTTAACTTTCTATTTAACAAAGACTCCTGAAAAAAAATGTACACACTGAAAAAAATGTTTTCATTCATCCGATTTAAAAAAATAGATTCACATCTATATTTTGTAACTTAAGTCAATGAAAAATAAATCACTTTTTAATTTACTATTATTTTTAATATTTACTATATTTCTGTCTATAAAACTATTTCATAAAACCTGGCACAAAGTATATATTTTTTGTTGTTGTTGAAGGAAGTCAATTAATTTAAATTCTAGTTTTGATCTAAACAAAATTATATAGATTTAATCAAAACAAAAAATTCACATTTAAGAAATAATATTACAAATTATTTATAATTACTACAACTGCCTTCCAGTCACAGCCTTAGATGAATTCAGCTGAAGATAAAACACATTAAATCTCTGAATATCTCAGCAGAGGAGAATTAAACAACTCCACTCGATGAATTTACTTTTTTAAATTAATTGAAAATTATACTTTGTCCCAGGTTTTATAAAACAGTTTTCATAGGCATATAAAATATTATTTAGTGCAAGTTATTTATTTTTAACTGACTCAAGTTGTAAAATATAGATGTGAGCCATTAACCTATTTTAGTTTTAATTGGATGAATGAAAAAAAAAATTAAGTGCACAACTGTTTTCAACATTGATTATAATAATACACATTAATTAACCACAAAATCATCATATTCAAATTTCTGAAAGATCGGGATCAGGATATGACACTGAAGACTGGAGTAATGATACTGAAAATGTATCTTTGCATCACAGGAGTAAATTACACTTTTAAATATATTCAAATAGAAAATAATAATTTCAAATTGTAATAATATTTCAAAATGTAACTGTTTTTGCCTTATTTTTGTTATCAAAATGCAATCCTTTGCAAGTACTCCAGAGTGCAATCTGGACGATTGGGGCGGGGCGACACGTTTTAAAAACAACATGTTTTATTGGTTAAAATGATGCCACCATCATGGAGGTCAGTGTTTGCTTTAGTTGAGCTCTTGACTCCTATGTTAGATCTTTCTCTGTAACAATACATGTGGTGTTGTGAAGCAGAGAGATCAATGCTATGCAGTGAACAGTTATTAGCTTTAATAGCTGGTTTGTTTATTTCACTTATATGTTTAGGTTTTGAGTAATCAATCATTTGAAACTATGGCATGCAAGGTAAGTGTTGCTCTAGTAGTTACTAACCATTGATCTGAAGCTCAATGCTGATGCTGTCATGCAGTGGCGGCGCTAGGGAGGGGCTAGCAGGTGCTTCAGCTCCCCCAAGAAAGACCAAAGCACCCCTATAGCACCCCCAAATATTTTTTTTCTGGAAGCAATTTTATACAGCCTATATTGTAATAAATAAATAATTTAAAACAACAAATAAAATAAAAATATTTTACTCATTACGTATGCGTATCATATATGTGACGTGATGGGTCACGTGAATTAGCTACGCTGTCGCGCTCGCGCTTTTTATAAAATATAATATGGAGCGGTTCCTTCTGCCAAGTAAGCGATCTCGTAATTGTAGTTTAGTTCCTAGTGAAAATGAGAACATAAACGTAAATTTGCCCGATGTTGAGAATGTTTCAGATGTTGATTCTGAAACGGAGGAGTCCGCTGACGCATTTGCCGCGGATGCAGAGACTGCAGCTAGTACAACTTCAAGTTCCATTCAAATTAGCAACACAAGGTCAAGTGTTAAGGGGCCTATGGATTTAAGCCAGAAACCAGACGGAGGACCAAGGCGCCCTATCCGTAAATACCCAACCCACCAAACTCTGTCCTTTACTTTCTGATGGATTAGACGTTCTCCTTTAACACTACATGCCGCTCCAGCAGTACAGTATTAATACCACGTGTAATATTTTATCTTCCACGCTTTCAGAAAGTAACACTTATTATAGTGATTATAATTACAACACAACTGTGGTAATGAGATATCAGACATTACTGTCTTAAAAAATGATACAATTCTTTATCTTGCATTCTTTGAAGAAGACTTCATTACTTTTTATACTGTATAGCCATAATTTAATTTGTACATATCTTGTAGAGAAATATGATTACCATGGTCTGTCTTAATGGTTTAACAATGCTTTGAGAGGATGTATTATTTTTCTTTGAGGGTGATCATTATTATATTAATAACCCTAATATAATCAATAGCAGTGATGTTTGACAAATCAAATGAGTACGGGGAGGCTGCAGACCTGGATCAGACAGTTTTACGCCTCTGTGGTTCCTGATGTGTCCAGTACAGGGAGAATGATATACTGTGAAATAACATCATTCAAATCAACGCACAACACTTACTCATTAATACACGTCCCATTCATAGATGTTGACTTTTTTTGTTATTTGAATTTAAACGCTACATTAAAATAACAGATACATCGTGTAACGATGCACTAATGATATACGTTATAGATATGATTTTCACTGTTGGTATTCATGCATAACCCACAAAAGACAACTGAATTTCAATTTAGTTTAATGTTATTGTGAACTGAAAAATTAATACACATAGTTGGATCATCTGGACAATGTAATGATGTGATCAACTGTAACGTAGTTACCATAGGTTTTCATATCGATTGTGTGATAAAGTTACATTCAGATAATAACCACATTTATCCCATCAGACACACAGTGTAATGATACGGGTCATTGGTAAGATATCTTTTGTATTCACTAGGGTGTCATACAGCTACAGAACTGTATTTAGACAGACAGAATTCACCCCTTTCTAAAAATCCAAGCCATCTGAGAAGAAAAAGAGAACTTTGTTGTGAACAACAATATTTTATCAACACTATTTATTAATGACACACAGCGATGACCCTAGGCTAATATTATTTACGTGTTGTTCTATCCTGTCTAAATGCTCCCTCAAACGGATAAAAAAAATAATAAAAATAAGTTGGACAGTTCTAAAGAGAATGGTTAATTGTAGATAATGTCAGGATGTCATGTTTGTTCATGATTCCTTTATATTATCCCTGTAATATGAATATAAACAGGCTGCACTAATACATTTAAATATTTTAATTACATTTCAGTTTTCTGAATATAGTTTGTCAAGATTAGAAATGGGGGTATTGTCACGTTGAACTTTTAACATTTTGTGGAACATGTACATTTCCTCAAGCAGATAAAATGCTAGAGAAAGCACACACCTTTGTGAGGCGCAAGTTAAAGAGAGCATGAAGAAAGAGTATAAATGCTCACTCACTTAAGTATGTTTATTATTTCCAACATTTCAGCAGCAAGCAGCCTTTGTCAAGATACAGCTTACTAGAAAATAGAGAGCATCACAAATATAATCAACAATTAATCACAGAACAACATCGCAATTAACAGAATTACCCAGCAAACAATTACAATAATCTCTTAACTTTATATGAATAAAACAAGATACCCCATAAATAATTGAGCACCAAAAATCACAAACATGATAAAAACATATTAAGTATAAATAAACTTTAATTAGATAATCTAATTTATAAGAAACAACTCAAATCAAATCAACTTTTTACATTCAAACATATGGGAACAACGTTTTTAATTTATCATGTTTGTGATTGTTGGTGGTCAATTATTGATAGTGAATAATTAGTTTTTAGTTTACCTCTTTTTCGTCTTGCTTCTAGATTTGATTTAGGTTTGATTCAGTTCTGATGGCTCATATACTGTGCGGCCTCCCTGTACTGGACACATCAGGAACAACAGAGGCGTAAAACTGTCTGATCCAGGTCTGCAGCCTCCCCGTATAGAATCAAATAGCACGTGTATTTTGTGGTGATATGGCTCGTCCTCTAGTGGTCACTGCTGTATTAGTTTCTGTATTAGCAGGCTGAGGCTGTGGGGTAGTGAAAGGTTCGGCCGTGTTGAAAGATATTCATCACTGTTAATAAAGCTGTCTGTCAGGGTTAGAGATGGGTTACGAGTAGTTTCTTTTGTACTGAGCAACAGAAACATTTTTCATGCACTCTTCAATACAGCACCATCTGCACAAGAATAAAGCTCAACATAAGCCTATACAATTTAAATACTAATAAAGTGGGCCAATATATAGACTGTCTTTGTAAACGTTTAGACTCACTTTGTTTAATCCACTCACTGTACAAAACACATTTGTGGTCTTCAATCCTGCTATAGGCAAACTGTACATTTTAAATTACACATTTAACTCGTTTCCCACCCGTGTGATCAGAAAACAGTGTGAGCAGAATTTATTTATTCACATCAGATATGCGGGTAAGTAGAAAGTTCACCATATTATTCTCCCAGTTCACTGGTCACGTACTTTAATGTCTGCTGAATGAAGTGGATGAATTAACGTGTCTTAACTTTTTTTTTAATTGATGCTTCAACAGATACATAACAAAATTGCCAAGGGTGTATATATAAAAATAAAATAAACACCAACTATATATACACATATAAAACCACAAAATAACACTTTTTCTTCCATTTAGATTACTTTGTTTAAACAAACAAATCAATAAACGTATTGTGATTCATATGCATCAGTCATATGTGAATGAAACGGGTGATATTTATGTAACAATTCACAGTAAAGTCCCCACACTGCTCAGTGTTCATGTGTTTCCACACTACAGAGTGTTCAAGTACTATTGAAGCAGTGTGGGTAGTTAAGAAGATAATTATGTGATGATTGACCATTAATGATGAACAGCTGCTGTTATCAAGAATCATCGAAGGAAGGAGAAACACAAGAACTACAACTGACTTCAGCCACAGCTGAAGATGAACTCAAAGAACTACAACTGACTCCAGCCACAGCTGAAGATGAACTCAAAGAACTACAACTGACTCCAGCCACAGCTGAAGATGAACTCAAAGAACTACAACTGACTCCAGCCACAGCTGAAGATGAACTCAAAGAACTACAACTGACTCCAGCCACAGCTGAAGATGAACTCAAAGAACTACAACTGACTCCAGCCACAGCTGAAGATGAACTCAAAGAACTACAACTGACTCCAGCCACAGCTGAAGATGAACTCAAAGAACTACAACTGACTCCAGCCACAGCTGAAGATGAACTCAAAGAACTACAACTGACTTCAGCCACAGCCGAAGATGAACTCAAAGAACTACAACTGACTCCAGCCACAGCCGAAGATGAACTCAAAGAACTACAACTGACTCCAGCCACAGCCGAAGATGAACTCAAAGAACTACAACTGACTTCAGCCACAGCCGAAGATGAACTCAAATAACTACAACTGACTTCAGCCACAGCCGAAGATGAACTCAAAGAACTACAACTGACTTCAGCCACAGCCGAAGATGAACTCAAAGAACTACAACTGACTTCAGCCACAGCCGAAGATGAACTCAAAGAACTACAACTGACTCCAGCCACAGCTGAAGATGAACTCAAAGAACTACAACTGACTCCAGCCACAGCTGAAGATGAACTCAAAGAACTACAACTGACTCCAGCCACAGCCGAAGATTAAATCAAAGAACTACAACTGACTCCAGCCACAGCTGAAGATGAACTCAACTGAAATAAAAGACATTAAATCCTTTAAGATCTGATTAAACAACTCCACAAACAGCATCAGATTGACTTTATTTGTGTCAGACTTCTAGAAGCTCGTATTGAGAATTAACAGAGGTTTAGATGCTTTATTTTGTTTGAAATCACCATCAAAGAGACCAGTGTCTCCTTTTGTTGTGCTCTTGACATTGAAATGTGTTTATGACATGTAATATTTGATATGTTTATGTTAATCGTGTGTTCATACAGCACACACTTAGCTTTGCCACTAAAGCCAAGAACAAGAGATGTGGGCAAGTGATCCACCGACCTCCAATCAAGTCCAATATCTGATTATATGGATGTTGTATTACTGTATTATATATATATACACAAAACATGTAACACCCCCTCCCGGGTCTACACCATCACAACTCGTTCTTGTACCGAGCGGGTCTCGAACCTGGGATTCCGGCACGGGAGGCGGGCGCTCTACCAAGGAGGCTAAAGGCTACAGTCTCTAACGTCAGTCGCTAGAGCGCCTCATTTTGAGCTCAGGAGAGTGAGGTTTACACACCGCCCTTACTGGCATACACATCTGTTACATATATATATAGCTTCAGATCTTGCAGTATTGTAAATATCAGATTATTTGAATAATTTACTAATAAATCACTTTGGATTGCAACAGATGACATGTTTTTGTGCACAAAGACATCAATAATCAGAATATGAATCTCAACAATGGTGCATAAAAATGCTAAAATGCTGAGATTTTTGCTTCATCTATTAAAACAAGTCGGTAAGTTCACATGTAAATCCCAAGCGATTAGAAACTCATATTAGAACAGCACGAACAGCAGTCAGGTTTTAATCAGGTGTTAGTAATTTCAGTTCAGTTATTGTGACCAGCTCCGTCAGCGGATGATGAGAAACACTATGAAGGGTTCAGCTGATGATCGTTCGAGGTTTCCCTCAGATCTGGGACTTTGGTATTCTCCGGATGAACCTGCAAGAAAACATGATTTTTCAGACCAGTGTTTACAGAATTTCCCCCAACTCTCAAACTTGGTGCCGTACACACTTTGATGTTAGTAAAAGCACTATACGCCTGATTCTGAATGGATCTACAGCACTCTACACATAAACAGTGTGATATTTGTGTCTATGGTTCCCTGTGCAATGCCTCTTTTGTGGTTGGCCATAATACCTGCAGATTACAGAAATGCTTCTCTATCGCTGCGTGTGCTGCTCCTCACAGCACAGATCATGAAAGCAGAGTAAAGTTAATTCAGTGCTGAGTTAATCAAGCTCAGATCCTCTCGTTATAACAAAGCGTAGACACAGTGTAAATAATAGCTTCAGTGTACAGAGCTCCATTCATTATAACAGACGTTTGTGAGATCCCCATGAACTAAGACGAGCGATAGTTCTACTTGTATTGAACTTATACAACAGTTTTATACATTTTTGATTTTATGCAAAGGTTAATATTAAGGGGCCTACACTTTAGGATCAGTATCGTCTGATTGTGCTTCATCAACGAAACAGATCACAGATGAACCGCTGCACTTCTCCAACAAACACAGCGCTGTTTCGTTGATGAATGAATCTGTGTTTTTGATCAAATCGAGTGATTCAATGATTCATAAAGAGAGTCACATTCGTTCCTGAATGAATCAGTCGATTGAATGAATGATTCAGTGACCTGTCGTCGGTTTCAGTTTCATCTTTAAAGTATAAATTAAATTGTATTTAAAACCTTCATCTCATAACATTATTATGAATTTAAATGCATTCATGCCACCTCTGAGCCTCGTTAAACAGTAAATATTAATTAATGCACCCTGTTTGTGCCACCTCAGTGCAAAGATGAATTAATGCTGATTTCATTTGACTGGTTACTTATTCTTCCTGATTGTGCCGAATTATTTAAATTGAATTTACTGCTTAATTAACATTTTTCATAGTTTATAAATATAGATTTGACACAAAAGATGACAAAAGCCCCTGCAAATCCCTTCAACCCTCAAGCATCCTTCGGGATGCCCAAAATATATATATCTTTTCATAGTTTGCTTAATCTGAGCAGTACAAGTCCTGGCTACTTTCCCGAAGTTTGTCACCTGAACACACACAGACACAGACACACACACACACAGACACACACACACACACACACACACACACACACAGACACAGAGCAAATCAAAAAAGGACTCAATTCAACAGTTAAGTGGTTGAAACAAACCCTCCTTAATTTGTTCTTCATGCACAAAAGTGGGCATCCATAGGAAATGAATGGGAAATACTATAATCCAGAGCATTGTTTTTTTTTGTATCCAATGAAAATCAATAAATCCAACACAATGCAGATCATACATACACATAAATGAAGAGGTGAGCCTGTAAAACATTCCCAATGTGACACACACACTTTCAAAGTCAGATCAAAATCCCACTACAAGATGTGTTACAGATTCAAATCAATCTGTTAAGCATGATACTTGTTAGGTTTATTGTTTATTCGCACCGGTTCGGTTCCATCTGACTTTGAGATATTGATGTTTGATATTTGTTGTTGGAAATAAATGCTTACTCCGTCTCTTTACAGCACGCTCAGATTTGTCTATGAGCTGATTTTGACATATTTGTATAGAGTCTCACCCAACACAAGGGTTTTTTATTTTTTATTCTACAATTTAACTTGTGATACAATCTAAAATGTAAAAGGTTAAGTTCATTCAACAATATTTGATAGATTTCAGCCTATATGCAGCCATTGAGTACTACAGCCAAATAGTGTCTACTGATAGTTTATGATTTGTCACCAAAGTCTCCACATTTCTAGGTTTTGGCTGTCTGGAGCTGAGTTTACTGAAATTACTTTTTTTTCTGAAGTTAAAGAACTATTAAATATAACATAAAAATAAGTATATTTTACATAATAACATTTTACTTTTAGAGGAAAAAATTATTTGAATATTAAATAACAAAAATATGATTTTTAAAGTTGCTTTTAGAGGAAAAAATGATTTGAATATTAAATATAACATAAAATTAAGAATATTTTACATAATAAAATGTTACTTTTAGAGGAAAAAAATATTTGAATATTAAATAAGAATATTTTACATAATACAATTTTACTTTTAGAAGAAACAAATATTTGAATTTTAAATATAACAAAATAAGATTTTTAAAGTTGCTTTTAGAGAAATAAATAAACGAAATTCACAAAACAAGCACAAAGTAGGAGTTTTTATTTTATCGAGGACAGTTTAATTAAAAAAAGGATCCCACCTGCCACACGAAGCATGCTTGAGGTATAAATATTGCCTAATAAGTGAAGGTTAATTTCTGTCATTGATCAGGAGGTATTCCTAGTTATGAAGAAGCACGAGAGCATCAAGTCCTGAAGAATGTAATGCTACCTTTTGTTACGGAGAGACCTTATTTGTCGTCATCACTGCTTGACTGTGTTCCAGTTGGTTTTGAATGTATTTCTGATCCAGCCAAGTGAGTGTACTCGAGAGAAAGTGCTCATTTTAATGTGTGCATTGAAAATATGTTTTATCAATCCGTCTATTTTATTTGCATTATTATTTATTTAGACTCTTGTTTCTAAATCTCATGCATAAATCATATAGTAAGTCAAGAGTTTATTTGATAGAAAATGGCATGTTAAAATTTGTGTGAGTGGGAAAGATGTGTATTTAAGATGGCCGTCTCTACTAGTATGGGAGGATAAAGAGCTTGTTAATGAGACTGTGAAGCATGTGACCCCAGCCTCAGTGAACTGGAGAGGAGCTAGTACTGTTCTCAGTACTTAGCAGTTTAGACTGTTTTATATCAATCTGTGGTGCACATATATTTAGGCTTACCTTATTCTGCACACTGACCACATGAAGAAGAGTCTGTTAGCTGTTGTGTCCCGATGCTGATGATTCTGGCCTCTGTGTTTTTGACTCTCCTGTAACAGACAGCATCGCAGCAGCCTTTCAGTCGCATTATATTATGCATGCCTTCTTTAGTTGGTGTTAAAGGGGAAGTCTAAATGTACACTGTTAAAGAGTTGGATTCTCATGCTAAACATGTCCAAAGTAAATAAAGAGTTGGATGTAAGTGTATTTCTGTGCCACATACACGACTGCTATGCTTGTTATAAAGGGTGCAATACCTTGCATGAACAGATCCACCACAGCGAGAGCAAGAGCTCGTTCGGCTGCACACGGCCTGCTCCAGAAAGATGTGTCCTTCTGTCCTGTGTTACACAAAGACGCTGATATGAAACACAGATGGATGTGGTAAAGCTGTAAATGTGAAGTGTTAGTTCATAGTCAGCCTGTGAGCTGAGAGATTTGTACTCAAGCATTACATCGATGTGCTCGCATGTTACAATAATACGCTCTTGACTTTTATCATGAAAATAACTTCTCAAATTAGCTATTAAAATAGGAATAAAGTTGTGTGTGAGAATCAATCTGAAATGAATGGAGAATATCTGCTGTTATGAGACACAGTGAATATGTGTCTCGGCTGCAGAAAGCATTCAAATATCACTGCTCAGTTATTAAAAACTATTAATGTAAATACTGTTGTTTAGTGCCCTGTTGATTTTTACTTGCTGTCAATCTACACTCATGAGTGAGTCCTAAAACAACTACCCAGAATGCAATGCGCAGTTATGTATATTCCCATTCTCTATAATGTAAACATGAACGTGTAGTAAATCAATCGTTATCCAGAGATGATGTGACGGTGTATAATGTGTGTTCAAATACATTTGTTTAGATGACCATCAATATTTATAGATAAAAATACTATGGGAGTCAATCCGGACCAGCAACTGTTGGTTGAACCATCCCTTTAGATAGATCATGATGATATAGAAGAAACTTACATCTTGTTTTAGCTTGAGATGTGCGTCTGTTTTCCTCTCATCTTCTGCCTGAAAATATATTACATTGATTTTTAGAAATAAACAAGTAGCATGTACTAAAGCAAACGAGTGACGTTAAATATTTGCTGTGCTGTAACGCAGCATTAATGTTTTATCATAAAGTGAGAATGATGACCGTGATCATAATGAACAAACGACACCAGAGTTAATTAACATGAGCAGAAGAGAAGAAGGTCAAATAGACGTCTGAAAGCATGGAAACTGATTAAAGACTGTTAATGCCTTAACAATAGCAGACAATGAAAACGAGGAACAGTAGTAAGACCTCACCTCTTCTGCATCATGATCCAGAAACACTGAACACGGTTAAATGTGTTGAACAGCTCTGATAGTGACGGGATACAGACGTGCAGATTCTGCTCTGTGTGGATACAGCTCAACAACTGTTACAATGAAGTATTAGTTTCATATATTCAGTCTGCATGTTGAGTCTCATCAGCTGGATGAAGCGGTTTGTTTGCAGCTGTTCTGCTGTAGTGTTTATTCTGTATTGTTCTTGAGATCTTCAGCTGGAGCACACGGATGATCAGCTGATATCAGCGGTTTGTGTAGCAGCTGTTCTGCTGTAGTGTTTATTCTGTATTGTTCTTGAGATCTTCAGCTGGAGCACACGGATGATCAGCTGATATCAGCGGTTTGTTTGCAGCTGTTCTGCTGTAGTGTTTATTCTGTATTGCTCTTGAGATCTTCAGCTGGAGCACACGGATGATCAGCTGATATCAGCGGTTTGTTTGCAGCTGTTCTGCTGTAGTGTTTATTCTGTATTGTTCTTGAGATCTTCAGCTGGAGCACACGGATGATCAGCTGATATCAGTGGTTTGTTTGCAGCTGTTCTGCTGTAGTGTTTATTCTGTATTGTTCTTGAGATCTTCAGCTGGAGCACACGGATGATCAGCTGATATCAGCGGTTTGTGTAGCAGCTGTTCTGCTGTAGTGTTTATTCGTATGTTCTTGAGATCTTCAGCTGACACCGGATGATCAGCTGATACAGCGGTTTGTGTAGCAGCTGTTTCTGTCTGTTTATGTTTGCTCTTGAGATCTTCAGCTGTCACTGATATCAGCGCACTGTTCTGCTGTAGTGTTTATCTGTATTGTTCTGGATCTTCAGCTGGAGCACACGGATGTCAGCTGATATAGTGGTTTGTGTAGCAGCTGTTCTGCTGTAGTGTTATTCTGTATGCTCTTGAGATCTTCAGCTGGAGCACACGGATGATCAGCTGATATCAGCGGTTGTGTAGCAGCTTCTCTTACTGCTCTGCTCGTACTTCTGTTTGATCGTCACTGTATATTTTCTCTCCTGTTGTTTTTATTCTTCATCTCTCTGTCTCCAGTGTGTCAGCTGCATCCTCAGCTCCACTGAAAGATAAGTGATGCTATGCTTTTCTTTTATGTCTCCTTTCACAAGAAAAGCTTGTAGACCAGGAGTGAGAAAGTCTTTCATTAATCCATCAGCTTTTAATGGAAGTGTTGAAGAATCCAGGAACATCAACTACAGACACAGGTGTCGTCTTGTTGTTTTCTCTCTTCCTTTCTCTGTCTCTCTCCTCTAAGTCTTTCTAGTTCAGATCTAGCTTCATACTCTGCTCTGACTCTCTCCTCTGTCTCTTTTCTCACTCTCTCAATCCCCTCTTGTATTTGTTTCTCTTGTTGTTTTCTCTGCTCTTCCTCTCTCTGTCTCTGCTCTTCTTCCTCTCGTCTGAATCTCTGAGCATCTTCAAACATCAGGTTACTGTAGTGTCCTCCTCCATTCTGCTCTATCATTGAGTCAATCTTCTGCAGGAGATCATTCACCTGCTCTCTGTTATTCAGATCTTTATTGTTGAAGACGTGATATCTGCCTCCACACTTCTGAACTAGATCTCTTAATCTACAGTTCTCCTCAATGAGTTTCTCTACTGACTTATCTTCCAGCTGATCTCCATGAGTGAAGAGAATGAAGGAGTATTTTAACACCCCCTGACCAAACATCATCTCAATGATCTGAGGAATCATCTGCTCATGTTCAGTGAATCTCATATTCACAGCAAACACAATGATAAAAGCGTGTGGTCCAGGACTGGATATATAAACACTTCTGGCTATCTCCATCATTAACTCTTCAGGTTTCATCTGTGTGTCAAAGAATCCAGGAGTATCAACTACAGACACAGATCTGCCTGAAACAGTGGCGTGAGCTTCTGAACATTCACAGGTTACTGAATTCATTCTCATCACAGAGTTAAACTCTCTCTGTCCCAGGATTGTGTTTCCAGCTGCACTCTTCCCAACTCCTCTTTTACCCAGAAGAATAATCCGTCTGGATGGGAGACTGTCAGCGGGAGCTTCTTGAGGTATTTTCCTCGTTAGTGGATTCGGCTTCAATGTCTCTAGGTCTTCTCCTTCATAACAGAGAAAAAAATACACTCATGGCAAATCATTTTAGATTAAAAATTGTCCAGAATAGTTAATATTGGTATAAAATACTCACCCAAGCTGTTCATGAGTGGCTTAAATATTTTTATAAACAGCTCTTGAACTTGTCCAGCTTGTTTCTTTGCCTTGTTGTTGAACACGTGGAATCTCTGATCATATTTCTGAACGAGGTTCTTCAGTGGCTCAGACAGATTAATATATTCATTTATAGTCATGTTTTCTTCCTCCAGTTCGTCTCCTCTGGTGAAGAGAATCCAGGTTTTCTTCAGGCGCTCGTCTCCCAGCAGCTTCTCAATCTTCTCCACAGTTTTCCTCTCTTTCGCAGTGAATCTGTCAGCTTTGATGACCAGCAGAAACACACAGGGACCTGATTCACTTCTCTGAAGAGTCTTTATAAGTTTATGTTGAATCTCATCTTCACTCATGTCTGTGTTAAACAGTCCTGGTGTGTCATAAACAGAGACCCATCGTTCACAGACAGCCCCAGACTCCACAGCTACGTCTCGTGTGACTGACGTAGAGCTCTTCGTTGATTTGAACGCTTCTCGTCTAGGGATGGGTATCGTTAAGGTTTTAACGGTATTACTACTCTTATCGATACTGCTTATCGATCCGGTGCTTTAACGGTATTCTTATCGGTACTTTTTTGTTATTTATATATATACATACATACATACACATATATGTATGAAATATATATTTCTATGATAGATTAGCAGCTTAATTAACATGGCTTTATATTCTGAAATGTTAAATAAATATTTCATTAAATAAATATAAAACATCAATTTGTAAATGCAGCAGTGTGCAGGCATTTTTTGTGTTTTATATACATAAGATAAGATAGAGTAAGAACATGAACAAAGAAACAAAGTTAAACAAACTGACAACGCCCGAAGCTTGGAGCGCGCCGCGCACGCACACACACACACACACACGCGCAAACACATACACACACACACGCGCGCGGGAACAGGGGGTGCTGAGGGTGCTGCAGCACCCCCTGTTTTTTTCTGTGGGCAACTGTAAACTGTTGTGAATAAAAAAAATATATAGGCTAAATTTGTTATAATAAAGATTAATTTAAAAATGTATATGGTTGCTCCGATGTTTATAACATTTAGTTTAAATTGGCTATTTTGCTGTCTATTTCTATGTGATCTTCGACATATTTACCATTTGCCCATTAATTTAACAGTTGTAAGAATTAAAGTTATCAAAGTTATTAAACTGATGCAGGGCTATTTGATGCGCACGTTGCGCACATCCTGTCAAATCACGCACGCAGCACTGCCAATGCTTGCTTTTATGTTTGTGAATGCTATGATTGTGTTGAAGAATTTGTAGGTTGTGGCTTAAAAGCGGAACATGGAAATATCATGGATGTACTTTTTTTTTTTTTGTTCTCAGCGATATGAGTCTTTCCCTTCTCCCAAAACAGCTTATAGCTAAAATAGTTCAGTTTTGTATGTAATGGAAAAGTGATTAGACTATGTTTCGCTTTTTTTTTCTTCATAAAGTTAATTTAGAAAAACCTTGGGAGCATTTTTTGTTCGTTAAATGTTTTTTTTCTTTTAAGCAACGACCAAGCGGCCAGCATCAGAGTTGATCGCCTATGTTTGATTAATTTAGCCTTATCAAATCATCACGACTTGACTAAAATAAAATCGATAGATAGGCCTATAAACAGTTCAAGCATATCACAGTGTTAGTTTAAATGTTTAACCTATATAAATGTGCAATATCCAACAGTTTGTGTGGAGAGTGAAAGCTGAAGCGAGCTTTACAGGACATGGAGGATTTTTTTATTACAGTAAAAACAACTTAAAATACGCCGTGTGATTTTTTTTCTTCCTCATAAAGGTAAGAGTAATATATCATTTTGAACTGTAAAGGGTCTACTTTTATTTGTGTGCATTCACAATATCAACATTGTGCTTTTATAAAATAGGAAAACAGAGAATGCACTTTCTGCCGGTTTTAAACAAGAGCGCTTCAATGATGAACCGAAACTGGCACAGAGATATGATAAATATATCTATAGAAAGCTATAAAATACTACTTTAAAACTAAATAATTCAAAGCAAAGCAAAAACTCTTCATTAGCCTATGTAATCCGTTAAGATGCATATATTTCTCCAATGAGGAGATGGCGAGTCATTTTTCCCCGTCACCTCACCATCTAAAATATAAAAATAAGGGAAAGCCTAAAACAGGCCCGATTATAATTTGCGTTTTATTTTATAATTGTATTCAATAAAAAAAAGTATGTAAATCTTTGTCCTGGAAATTTAAAGGATTTGTTGCAATGCAATTTTGTCTGACTGATGTGAATTATTTATTCGCCTATCGTTTTAATCCATGCAGCAAATGCTTTAAAAACAGCTTTAAAATTACTTTATTGCTAGATGCTTTTAAAAAAACTTTTCACTATACATTTTAAGGGTTTTTAAGCTTGAATGTAACTTGAATGTAAAACATTGTTATGAATTCATTGTAGCCTATTCCCATTTGTAAAATAGCTAATTGTTGTCTAACACGATCTCATGAAAGTGCGTAGGCTATAGCACGATTTTCTGTTTCTATTTGGCGTAATATTTATACGCAGAAATTGACTCCCCCCCCCCCCCCACAGTACCCCCTACATAAAACACCTTCCCGCGCCCCTGGCAAACACACACACACACACACGCACACACTTCAGCCTGAGGAACAGCGTCTCTCGTGTGGATTGTACTTCCAACATTTCATTATCAAACATGTCCAGCAATTTAGTAACTGTAAAGACGGCATTTTACAACAATCGACAGACGATTGATCTGATTCTGACGTTAAGTTTTGGTCAGGGAGGAACGAATGCGCGCCGCTGTGAAGAGAAGGAAGTTGTGTTAGAAGAAACACGGCTATAATCTTTAGAAGCTAAAAAAACATTAAATAAACTCAGTTTAATATAACAGCCACAGGCCTAAAGTGTAAGCATGTTTTAATGGTTAGTTCTCTTCTATCATAAACAGGGCTTATGTTGCGCGTGCTGAACTCATCCACGTGAGCGATCGCGCTACTGATTTGGGAATAGCAAAAATGCATCATAGACAAGAGTTTGAATATTATTGCATATAAAAACAGCTGGTGACTCTGGCGGGATATAATTTGCAAGTTAATGTGTATATATATAGCAATAATAAATGTATGTGTGTTTTCTTAATTTCTCCAGTACCGATAGCAGAACCGTTAACGTCAGAGCTTATCGATACTCCGGTCTTTTATAATTTAGCCCCGAGACCGATTAAATACCGAGTTTCGGTACCCATCCCTATTCTCGTCCCAGTATTGTGTTTCCTGAAGCACTTTTCCCAATTCCTGTTCTTCCCAGTAGTACCAGGTTCAAACCTTTGATCATTTCTGCCATTATTGATATGGGCTCTAAAGCTTAAAAAAGTGTTGCAAGACAAAAATGCACACGCACAGTTGTGTTAGTCAGCAGATGGTGCGGTCTTGCACCAGACACAGATATGAATCTCACTGCTTACCTGTTAATCACACAGTCAATGACTAACTGTTAACATGTCTTTGTGGGAACGGTCTTCCTTGTTTCATCTACAGATAAGATGAATAAATACAATCAAAACTGTCATTATATTTGTCTGCGCTCACAACAAACAGGATCAGGATGTGTTCACTGCCATCTAGTCTCTGTAAAGCCGAGTGTCATGTCCACTTATAATCGTTTTTGTGAACTTAAATCAAGACCAATTTGAGAGAGTAGCTGGATTAATGATGCTTTCGATGCTTACACACTATGCTCTGAAGGACCTGGATGTCTGGGTGCTTAGGCTCAGCTGTAGTGATGAGAGAAATATTGATATTTCAGTATGTATCTGAAATGTTTCAATGCTCCTTTTCGGCCGTATCAATACACTGACATCAGCCGTGTATTCTCGCTCTCTCTTCTTGACACCCGTCTCCTGTCAGCAAAAAACAACACAATGCCAATAGTATGATATCGGTATCAACTGAGGGTGCTCTTGCTTTCGTTTCGGGGTGATTAAATCTGACTATCATGTTTTCATACTCAAACACTAATGATTTGTGATCAAAGAGGGCCACAGGACACACAAACTGGATCTGAGCAACAGTGAGGCCTAACAACAATTTCACATCAACTCCAATCGCATTCACAAATAATCGGACTTGGACATACAATGTAACACATAGCGCTCATGCTCGTTTATAATGTCGTGACTATACCCTTATTTACACAAGTCAAATAAGAGCTAGTGGAAAACGTTATTTTAAACTTACCTTACATGAAAATATCGTCCGAGGTAATGTTTCGGTTTCAAGGCCTAGCATAGGAAGCACAAACGGACAAAACAGTCTTCTTCTTCAGATTTGATCTGCGAGTGGCACCCGACTGAGATGCACTACCGCCGCCTACCTGCGGGAGACAGATACAACACGGACCGATAACACACCTAAACCGGACTTCTTTTGTTGAAAAACGGTTACTTTCTGGCTCAGTTTCTTACACGGCAGCATGTTCACATCCATGTCTTTGTAAACGTTTGGCTGTTTATTAGTGTTTCTCCCCTTTTGCTTAACGTTACCCTTTTTAGTCACTCCAGGAAAAAAGGTGTAGCCTAGCTTCAGATGATAATCAAACATAAAACGTATTTGTGAATCCTACTGCTCATGATATCTGTCACTAAATGAAAATCTCACATTATTCAATAAATGTGTTCCTGCAAGAACAAATATGACGAAACCACTGTGCCAAGTTATTTATTTACATTTAGTCATTTAGCAGACGCTTTTATCTGAAGTGACTTACAAATGAGGACAATAGAAGCAATCAAAATCAACAAATAGTATGCAAGTGCTATAACTAGTCTCGGTTAGCTTTATACAGTACACGGAGTATGTTTTTTGTAGTATTTACAGTACAAATGCTTATTTACAAGAAATATTGGGATTACTGTAGACCAGTGGTTCTCGATTCCAGTCCTGGAGAAGTATGAAGAGTGACTTAAAATACCTCTGTAAATAACCACAATGTGAATCCACGTCTCAGTGCCCCATGAATGGATCATCACAGCAGAATACCCCGTTAAGTCCACTTCGCAGGGCACTTACGATTAAACAGCACACCTCTGACGTGATAAGAGAAACATACTAACTGTGGACTGGGATTGAGAACCGCTGCTGTAGACTCTACGCAGTACATATAAATGATACATATATACACATATTACAAATGTTACACGTAGTTGTAACATACACGTCCTGCAGACTTATTCAGTTATAATGCAATCCACACCTGTCTGTAATTATCACCTTGATGCTCAGGTGTGTTTGATCAGGGCTAACATAGATATACATATTACAAGAACGTGATTAGGATTTGATTTTGAGAAACTTCTGCCAGATCTTTTTCATTATATTGGGATGAGTACAGGTCTGTTCTGCCTCCTGTCTGGCCTCTCTGTGCTTCGTTTCATAATAACGCTTGTACTCTGTGATTTTACACTTGTTTAGTCGTTCTAACTCTTTGATCTTCTCGTCTTTCTCTTGCGCAGATGCTGTTAGTGTCTCTATTCTCTCTTGCAGTTTCTTCATCTCTTCAGCAGATCTGGCCTCCAGTTCTCTCTGTAAGTCTTGTAGTTTCTTCTCATATTCTCGTTTCAGTTCTTCTTCTTTAGTTTTCAGCAGGAGCTCCACGTCCTGGTAAGAGTCGCTGGTGTAATGTTCACCTCTATTAGCTGCGACTACAGCGTCTACTTTCTGCAGGAACTTCAGAACCTGACTCCGATCCTCCATGTCTTTGTTATTGAAGACGTGATATCTTCCACCACAGTGACTCAGGATTTCTTGTAGATCCTCATTGGCTTTAGTGAATTGTTCAATAGAGCTGGTCAATTCATCCCCGTGAGTGAAGAGGACGATTGTGTGTTTATCTGCTTCTTCTCCAAATATGGCTCTGATCTTCTCCACTGAGAGTCTCTCTTCTTCAGTGAACGTATCCAGTTTAATGACCAGGATGATGGCGTGAGGTCCAGGTGCTGTCATGTTTATACACTTACTGATCTTCTCTTTCAGAAGCTCCTCCTCGGATACATCTGTGTCAAACATGCCCGGTGTATCCACCACTGTGATTTCTCTTCCAGCCACATTTTCTGTCTCTTTCGAGCACTCTTTGGTCACAGATGAAGGGCTTTTGACGACTCTGAAGGCTTTTCTGCCTAGGATTGTGTTTCCGGAGGAGCTTTTACCCGCTCCAGTGATTCCCGCCAGCACCAGTCTCATAGACACTGAAAAACATTGACAAGCTCATCAATAATCTACAACCGACTGATTGAGAATCAAGTGACGTGTGTTTATACTCACTGTTCGGATGATCGAGAATAAAGCTGCCCCTTCTTCCTACAAAGAGAAGAAAATTATTTAATTATAACTAAAATGATCAAAAGTGTCCGTGAGGCAGGTTTGGATTAAATGCAAAGTCTAGTTTAATGCCTAATGTAATGAAAAGGCATATTTTCCCCATAC
Source organism: Oxygymnocypris stewartii (assembly GCA_003573665.1). NCBI lineage: Eukaryota > Metazoa > Chordata > Actinopteri > Cypriniformes > Cyprinidae > Oxygymnocypris > Oxygymnocypris stewartii. The sequence continues at coordinate 242,071 of QVTF01026130.1, read as the reverse complement.
ACACACGGTACTTTACCTGTAGTATCAGTTGTGTTTACCACCGTGTCATTCTGAATAACCATCCGTATGCGGAGATGTTCTTTGCATCAGACTTTGTTTGTTTTCCAGATCTGTAACCATCGAAGCCACATCAGTACTGGTTTTCTGCAGCTCAAGACGATCAATAGGGTACGTATCTTCTCTTCTACACTAAGCAAGCAACGGAAATATTGAACTTATGATCCATGTTCTTAGTTTTATTTATGTTTTTTTGTTAAATATTACTTAATGCATACGATTACCCAGTCACAAATGAGAATGATGTGAGTTCTCTTAAAAGCTATTTTATAGAGCTGCTGAGACACACTTGTACTGAGAAATAGAGAGCTCAGAGTAAATAAGGGGGCGGAGCTAAACTCATTGCTATGGATGATGTCAGCATGCTTATTAACTATGCACACAGTGATTGGCTGATAGTCTCTGTCAGAGATAGGTAAATAATTGTAAACCAAACACCAATGACTTGTACATTCATTATATGGACAAAAGTACTGGCACTGTGGCAATAAATAAATTAATGTACTTAAAAATGGTATTTCATCTCTGTTACAACAGTTTTAAAGTGTATGAAATGACGGCACCCATATGTACAAATCCTTAGTGTTTGGTGATGAGTTTGTGGCTCGTTTAAAGTCACACCAGAGGTGTTCAGCTGCTTTCTGCAGACCAGTCAAGTTCTTCCACACTGACTGAATCATCATTTCTCTTTGATTCTTGTCTTATACACAGAGACACTGTCATGTTACAATAGAAAAGGGTTCTGTCCAAACTGTTGCTATACAATTAGATTCCCAAGAATATCATTATATGCTTAAACATTAAGATTTGTACTCATGGAAATTACTAAAGTAGTCAAACCTTTCATTAGAAGGGGTGCCAATACTTTTGGCAATATAATGTATGTCTGAAAGTACACTCTTAACATCAGTCAGTCAAGATGATATGACATATGATAATCAAGTAGGTTCTAGGTTCTAGGTTCTTTATTATTTGTCACATACACAATCATACAGGGTATAATCAGTAGTGAAATTAAATGTAGGTCAGGAGTATTATTTAATGATAGAACTTTAGTAATTAGAATTAAAACTTAGTAATCATGTTTGAATGCATATTAGTCGTTTTAACTGAATTTAGGACTGGTGGTGGTGCTGTTTTGGTCATTCAGTGTCTCTGTAAAACAACGGGAAAAAACTAACAATACTGATAAGACGATAATAATAATAAATACGAATTCTACTAATAAGAACGGTATAAAACGCACTTTATGAATATTAATCAGGTTGTCTGCTTTCGCTCGAACTGATTCGCTGAAATCAAAACAAGGATGATAATAGGTGAGCGCCGGCCAATGAGATTGTCGTTTGCTCATTAGCTCCGCCCACTAAATCCAGCAGTTCTTAAAAGCTGAAGAATTACAAACTAACTCCGTTATTTTGACAGAAAATACAACAAAGAGTTCACGGTACGTCAAATACAACTGCGCTGCGCATCCATTCATATTAACTGTTTTTAATGATATATATATATATATATATAATAGTGGTGCAAAGGATCACAAAACTCACGGTTCGGAGCATACTACAGATCGGATCATTTTTCAGATCAGCAAAAAAAAGTTTGCTTTTCATGAATAACTAAAAGCTTACTTAAGTACTTTTATACGCCAGCAGAAACTACTAGCTTAACTACTAAAGTCAGTAATAAAACAAGAGCAATTACATTATAAACATAGATGGACAGCCTACAACATAAAATGATAAATAACGATAGTAACAGTAGTAAATAAAGATAGTAACAGTAGTATTCAGGTGCAGAAATGTATAAATGAAGTGTAAAACAACACAATAATGCTTCCTACATAAGTTAAATACAGATGATTAGCAGACAGAAGCAGGTATTATAGGCTGCTGTCTCTTTAAGACTAAATGTGAATGGTTTCTTTCTCAGCTTTATACATTAACCTAAGACCGTGTTTACCAGAATACTTGCCAAAATAACTTTGTGTGCATATATCCATGCGTTGTCTGAAACGCGGTCTCTGAATCGCTCTCTCTCTCTCTCTCTGTGTGTGTGTGTGTATGTGAGAGTGCGCTCCAGTGTGTGTGTGTGCTCCAGTCTGTGTGCGCGCGCTCCAGTGTGTGCGCGCTTCAGTGTGTGCAACAGTGTGTGCACAACAGTATGTGCGCTCTATTGTGTGTGCGCTTCAGTGTGTGTGTGTGCGCTCCAGTGTGTGTGCGCTTCAGTGTGTGCGCTCCAGTGTGTGTGTGTGTGCGCTTCAGTGTGCAACAGTGTGCGCTCCAGTGTGCAACAGTGTGCGCTCCAGTGTGTGTGCGCTCCAGTGTGTGTGTGCGCTCCAGTGTGTGCGCTCCAGTGTGTGCGCTCCAGTGTGTGTGTGTGCGCTCCAGTGTGTGTGTGCGCTTCAGTGTGCAACAGTGTGCGCACAACAGTGTGTGCGCTCCTGTGTGTGTGTGTGTGTGTGTGTGTGTGTGTGCGCTTCAGTGTGTGTGCGCGTTCCAGTGTGCGCGCGCGCTCCAGTGTGCGCTTCAGTGTGTGTGCGATTCAGTGTGTGTGTGCTTCAGTGTGTGTGGCTGAGCACAGAAAATGGTTAACGAGTCCCGATTCGACTTTAGCAAGACAAATACTTGCAAATTATAAACTTTCACTCGGTGATGGTTCGTTGCACCCCTAATATATAACTAGGGCTGGGCGATAATTCGATAACGATAATTATCGTGATAGTTTTCCTCGATAAAACGATATGAAGAGTTGGATAAATGTTCGATATAATGGTTATGCACCAAAAGCGGAACGAAACAGCGCAACTCATTTGAATCGCACCACACGGACCGTTTATCCGCTTGGATCAAAGTCAGACTGCCGCGCGGCGCGAGCTCTCTAGAGCCGATGCATTACTGAGTCACGCGAGCACTAAACAGAGCGGTGAGATCCAGTGTGAAGCACTTGAATTCATGAGGCAACCCAAACCTGTTTCTTGATTTATCACTCATTAGAATGTGCAGAAACTAAGAAATACATATCTATTTAGATAATTATTGTGTTAAGGAAAATTAATGGTCTGGTTTCTACAACTTTCACTTTGGAGCAAAAATTTGGCTTTAAACTTGAAATAAATAAAGATTTGACATTTATCGTGATAATTATCGATATCGACTGATATGAAAAAATTATCGTGGTACTTTATTCGGCCATATCGCCCAGCCCTATATTTAACATTATAATATGTAGTATTTTCACATCTTGGTGGATGTTTTTTTTTACATTTGTACTACTGTCTGTTCAAAATAAAGGAAAAGAAACCTAACATATGTAAGATGTGTTGTTTTTTCCTGTTGTATCTAAATCGTATCAAACCGTGACCCCCGAACCGAGATAACTGAACCTGTGTCCCATTACACCCCTACTAATCAAACAAGTATCTGTTCAGCTAATTATCAACCTCGTACATGTGTGCTTCTCGTAGCGGATGCATATAAACAGCCTTTTAATTAACAGAGTAGAATAATCACGGCTGATAGTAAGACATGCAAACGTGCTGCAATCTGTAACGTCTTGCCAAGCTGCTTAATGATTGCTAGCAACAGTCATTTTGACAATGATGTTGCTGATTAAAATGAGCAAAAAAATAACGTTATTGCACATATAATTAGAAAGTTATTGAATGTGGAAATGTGTGGATGTCGTGAATGTGCGAATATAAAACCAACTTTACCCACGTCTGATTGGAACCATTTTTCTTAAGAGCGCACAAAAGTTTTATTTTATTTACTAGTATTATTTTGATTCTGTTTGCATTTTAAAGTGATCCAAAGTCCAGATTTAAGGCAACTTCACAGAAATTCACAGCACATTGTGTTGCTATTTCCACAATACTTAATTTCAACTCTTTGCAGGGGTCCTATAACTAACTAATAACTGACAGCACGCTGTTGAAGAAACGATGAAGGAAAGCTGAAGTAAACACAGGCGCTTTTCAGATTCGGAGGTGAACAGCACGCGACGAAACCGAAAGTAAAACAGAACGAGGACTCTGGAGAAAACTCGCTCTTAACTGTGATGAGTTACGATGTTAATTTGAATCATAGTTAGTCTGAAAGTCTTCTTGGAGGCAGAAAGTTACCTGCTGTCTCTGGTGTTGCGCTTGATGAAGCCATGGTTCAGATTTATCTGGAATGTCTCTGGATCACCGGAAGCTGAACACAAGCGAACATACAGTTATAAGAATCATTTCTGTACAACCTGGATCCAAGACAAAAACAAGCTGTACCAACTTACAAGATGTTCAGTCGATAGCTAATTACCTTATATCACTCTTTAGCGTCGTTGGAGCTGACGTTTTGAGTGTTGTTTTCTTCTTCTTCCTCCTCTTCTTCTCTGGTGTTTAACCGCGGCTTGCATCCACGAGCATCGCATTACCGCCACCTTCTGGATTATTCTCCTGCGTTACCATTCCGGCTTCTTCCCAAACTGTACTCTTCCCTTCAGACATTGACATCTTTATATTTACTTCAGTGCTCTTGTTTTTAATTGTTTGTTTAGCCTACATGAGACTCAAGCCAGCTGCGGTTTTTTTTGGTCCGCGCGTATAATCGTGTTCTTACGGTATGTTCGCTGGGAGCGTTCAAAATGGATGTAAAGCTGTCATAACGGCATTTCCTTTATTGATGATATTTTCAATAGATTCATGTTCACGGTGACCCAAATATGTCTACCTAAAACATAACTTAACCATAAAAAGACCATAAAGCGACATCAGAATATGTATTTATTGCTATTTTATAATTTTATATCATGACATAATACAATTTCAGGATTTTTTTATGACTTGAACATTGGATTAATGTTTGTAAATACATAATTTTTTGCACATTAACATTTGTATTGTACATTTCATATACATAATTCATCAATGCTATTATATAAAGGCTATATATATATATGCCTCTCTCTGTGTGTGTGTGTGTGTGTGTGCACCTTTCAACTGAAACTTGTTTACAGTGACTTACTGTATTAATTTTAAAGTTAAATCTACTGTACAAATTTGTACAAATTAATAGCAAATCACTCCAAATCTCAATGTGCAATCTCACACTTTCTCATAAGCATTTACTTGTAAAAAGTTTTCTTTAATAGGTTTTCTCATTCTTCCAATTGATTCCTGTTAACAGTGACCCTGAATATTATTGTAATAATGTTAAAATATTTTTACTGTATAGTTTTGGAGAAAATTAAAGGCAAATTCACCCCAAGCATCCGTGTATCCTTGCACTTTACATAATTTCCCATTTGCAAACACTCATATAAATGTGTCCTTTACAGGTTTGCTGGTTCTTTCAGTTGACTCCTGTTCACAGTCACCCTGACTATTACTGTTGCACCGAGTTACACCATTACCTATTTTCAAACACTCATAAACATCTTTCCTTTATAGGTTTGCTGGTTCTTTCAATTTATTCTTGTTCTCAGAGACCCTGTAAACAAGTATCAGCTGAAAGGTGTACACACACACACACACAAACAGAGAGAGAGAGAACATTGATAAATTATGTATATTAATACATGTACAATACAAATATTAATGTGCAAAAAATTATGTATTCACAAAATGTTCAAGTCATAAAAAAACATGTTAAGACATTATGTCATGATATAAAATAGCAATAAATACCTATTCTGATGTCACTTTATGGTCTTTTTAGGGTTAAATTATGTTTTAGGTAGACATATTTTGGGTCACCGTGAACATGAATCTATTGAAAATATCATCAATAAAGGAAACGCCGTTATGACAGCTTTACATCCATTTTAAACGCTCCCAGTGAACACGATTATATGCGCGGACCAAAACAAAGTGCGGCTGGCTTGACCGCAGTTTTAGAGATTACCACACTATCCCTCCTCTCTAATCTTGTGAATGATGTGTGCATTGATGTAGGCTGAATTGAAAAATAATTGCTGCCTTTACGTCCTTCTTCCCATTCTTTCTGCAATATTTGCTTTATTTTTTGCTGTATAATACTTTTGCACTCAACTCTTCCATACATTACTTTCAAATCAACTTCAACTCTTGTGTGTAGCTTTTTTTGTCATCTCATGAGCATCTTAATTCCCCTCAATCCCTACATGTGCTGGAACCCACATAAATCCCACTATATTTCCCACTTTTATCACCCGATTTAGTGCAATCAGAATTTCAACTATTAAATCTGGTCTGGCCTCACTCTTCCTGCCCCATCAGTGCTGTAGTGGAATCTGAACATTTCTTCCAGGTCCTTGTCCCTCCACCCACCTAAGGGCCCACAAAATTGCTCCTAATTCCATAGAAAAGACTTACCCCCACTTCTTCTTCTTCTTTTGGTTTAAATGGGGGGTTGCAAATCAACTTCATAGGTGCATACCTCCGCCTACTGTGATTGAGTGTGAAGAGAATGTACCATTTCTCACCTAAATCGTATATTCTGTTAATTATTCCACAATTCTTAAGACATTTCATGATTGCCCTTATTACTTAATGCTACTTAATGAAAACTGTAATTCCTTTTTAAGTTGATCCCTTTCTCTTTCATATGCTGTGCCTATCATCATGACGTGTTCTAGAGCCCTGCACGGCCCTAAAATATAGGCTCTAGCCCGGCCCTGGCCCGAGACACTCAGGTCCTAGCCCGGCCCGTGTCCGACAGCTTATCACAATTACCGGTCCAACCCGAGCCCATATTTTATTTCCCCTTTTCCCAAAACAGCTTATACTATACTGTTTCAGCAATTATAATACTTCAGTTTTGTATGAAATGGCAAAGTGATTGTATTTCGTTTCTTTATTTTATTAAGGTAATTTAGTAAAATATTTGGAGCATTTTTTTATTTGTTAAATGTAAGTTTCTGTTTTTTAAAGTAGCTAATGACCAGCGGCCAGCTGACCATAGCATGTTTGATCAATTTAGACATGATAAATATATTTATAGAAAGCTATAAATTAGTACTTAACGAAATAAAACATATGGAAAACAAAAACTCTTTCATTATAATCATAATCCGTAGATGTATTTATTAAAGGCGCGTCTAATGAGGAGATGGCAAGACGAGATCTGCAACTTCATCCTTGCGACACCGACTTGAAAATACTAGTTTATTAATATTAATATAAAATTTCCCCCAAACACATTCATGCCGACCCAAGACCAACATCAATATCACTTTAATCTCTCTGACGCGCGCTGTCTCTGCTATACACACACACACACACACACACACACAAACATGCTACTAAGAGGTAAACTTTTATTATAGGCCTCAAACATAACTACCACCATCGACATTCATGCCCACAAATATCAATACAGACAAAACTCTTCCGAAATGCAGCTTTTCCCGAAGCATTGGGAACTTTTAGTAACCCCCCCGCCCCCCCCCCCCCCCCCCCCCCCGCTCCAACTTCTCCCTGATGCTCTGCATGGTCAACTGCGTGCGTATATGCGTTGCGTACTTGCCTATTGCATAGGCGATGTATGATATTTATAATATAATTATTATAACAACATTTCATACAGTACATGTGTGGTGTGCGCGTATTTGAGCACAATAAAAGGCAAGAAGCTAAATGAGCCTGAGTCCGATCCGAGCCCGATCTGTCAACAAAAAAAAACCCGCCCGGACTCGGCCCGAATGGACTCAGCGTGTCGGGCCCCGACGGATCCAGACGGGCTTGCAGGGCTCTAACATGTTCCACTGATTCCTCTGTTAAACAATCCCCCAGATAAGGATTGCGGATGCCGACCGGATCCGGTCTAGACCCTTTCCGTAATAAAGCGGTTCATCCGGCCTGGATCTGATGCGGACCCGTTCATGAAGTAGCTCATCCGGCCCGGATCCGAACTGGATCCGTCCATTAAGTGGTTTATACTAGTGCTTCTAATAGATAAAAAAATGTTTTGTGTTAATCACAGTCATGGACTGTGATTAAATATGATTAATCACAAATGTAAAATTTACACAGGATTTACCTATAAATGTGTTGAAATAAAAAATGCATGACAAACTAGTTTAAGGAAACAGAACATTTCACACCTTCGCCAGATATGAGACATCCCAACAAACACAGAACATTGCCTCAACGTAGCCAACCTTTTAGCAACGTTGTAACAACATGGCTAAAAGGTTGTTGGTTCTACGTTGTGTTGTTAAGGTTGTTACTGCTGTTGTGAATTCTCTCCCTTTAAGAGTGAGTTGCTAAGCGTGTGACGTTCTTGGTCGCGTCACCGTCATATGAGTGACGCTGTCAGAGCGCAGTCACACTATCACTCATGCCGTGCTGATGTGCAAGAGAAAGTTTGTGAAGCTGTAAGTTTATTTCTTCCTTGCTGATGATGACACAAAGTGTTTATGGTGATTTATGCATGTAATCTGATGTTTATTATAATCTGTTGACGATGTTTAGCGATCTTCTCGAGCGTGATTGCAATCGTTAAATAGCCATGCTAACCTACTAGCTTCACGTTTCGTGATGGAAATGTTTACTAGTTTAATCTCCCTGAGTGTACGGTTTTGTGTGATAATGCTTTGTAATAATTGCTATTACTACTGCTAGTGACTTTATTGGTTAGACATTCTTCTTTCTTCGTATTATTCATTACACTGTGCAAACTAGTATTGGAGATTGATACTACTTTGTTCGTCTTTCATATATTACTGCACTTTACGAGTTGTTTAATATTAAAGCTGTATTGATGTTATATCTGTAACGTTATCTGTATCATAAGTATTCATTTATGTTATTTGATTTACAGAAACTACCTAAATTACCTCGATTACACTACCATGTGTGTATGGTTCCTCTTGCACAATAAATGGTTAAACTCTAACTGATGACTCCAACTCCCTGACCAGAGCACTGCAGCGGTCAATACCACTATTACCAGATTTTCAGTGGGGCAATCCCCAACAACTGCATTGTCAAAATGTTGCCATTCAACCACGGTTCAGGGCCATTGCTGAAGGTTGTGTTTAGGCTGTCTGGACAACCACTGTACGACGTGTACTCGTCACTGTTCCGATGCACATTTTAAATTTTAACTGACCGTTGGGCCGTTATTCTTCTTTCAAGCCAGTATTGCTTATGAGTTCTCTTTTAGATAAATAAGATATGTAAATATCCAAACAAAACCTTCAATTTTCGTGTCCAATGTGAGATTTATTTGTTCTGGTAATAAACTGAATGGACAGAATAGCTGATAATTCACATAACGAGTGTTAGTTTGCGATCGGGTTTGATGTAAGGCTAACTATATTTCTTTCAGTAGGCCTTGTAGGAGCCATGCTTTGCTTACTATCTTATTTATTTTTTCTATATGTTCATTTAAATATTAGTTTGCTGCTTTATTGTTAATGTTGTTTATTTATCTGAGTGTGTGCCCTCTATAGGTGTGGAGGGGAAATGTTTAAAAGGATATACCACCCCTGACTGAAGGTTTTGTTTTTGGCGCTGGTGCAAGAGCATACAGTCTTTCGACCGTGTGCATGGAGCTAAGATGGCATGGTGCAACAAGCCTGCAATTAGCCTTTAAGTTTGTTTGTTTTATGTTGCAATTCAAGCTAATTTTGGTTTAATAAACTTCAGTTATTGTTTGGAACTTCAACAAGTATTTCTGGATTTATTCATACTACTTTGCATGCGTCAGATTATTGCATCAACACTTCCCAGATTGGCCAAGAAACAAGGAACAAATTGGAAAGTTGAAGCTTGTTTTTACCACTACATAATGTCAAAAGACTCTGCTTTGAAATTTGAACTTGTTTGAGAAGAGAATTCCACATGGCATTGAGACCACATGGCATTGGAGGCAGCAAACAAAGGAAACTTCTCAAAGAGGTATGTGCTTGAGGATGCAAGTGGCTGAGCTAATGCTGAGTTAAATTTGAATGTTATTGGAAAGACTTTCAAGTTTGATGCTGCAGAAAGTGAAGAATTTCAAGGTCTTGATGTGTGTGATTTTTAAAGAAGAATGAAAGGAGATTTGAAAAATGTTTTGTCTTTGGAAAGAGGATATTTGCTTGTTTGAGGCAAAATGGAGGAGTCTGAAGTAGAACAATCCCCTAACTCAGCTCAGAAGGACTTGAATGTGGTTGCTGCTGGTTTAAAAGCCTCCAGAGCAGGCAAGATGGCACATCTTACAAGGCAAATTAATATTGTTAATTCTTTGATGGCTGATGCTGAATATTTGGAAGATGTAAAAGGGAACATGTTGAAGTTCAGTGAACAGCTTTTTGAATTCAAGTCACTTGAAGAATCCTATGTTCAAGTGTTAAGTGAAGAGGATAAAGCTGAAGACTTGAAAACCTGGTATGAACCAAGAATGAAGCAAGTTGATGGATTTGTTTCTACTGTTGAAAAGTGGATGTCTAATTTTCAAGAACCTGACTCTCAAGCCAATACTCGAGTTTCTTCTGCTCTAAAAGTGTCTGACCAGCTAAATGAAGATAATGCCTCAGTTGTTTCGTCTGTGCGTAGTAGTAGATCTGGCAGGTCCAGCAGATCAAGTTCAAGCAGAACAAATGTGTCAACATCAACTTCAGCAGGTATGTCTGCAGAGGCAGAGAGAGCAGCATTACTTGCAAAAGCCAATGAACTGCAACAAAAACATGCTGTAGAAAAGAAAGAAGAACTTAGAAAGATGAAGGAGGTATGGGAACTTCAAGCAGAAATTGCAGCCACCACAGCTAAAATTGAATATCTCAAGAATGCTGAAAACTCTGTAACAAATGACAATGTGGTCACCAAAGATCCCATGAATTGTATTGTGAGGAAATGTTGAATAAAACCCTACTAAGTGCTACAAACTCACAAGAAGTAAGGCCAAAACAGACTTTTCATGCACAAAACTCTACGGCACCAAGTGTGACTGTGACTTCAAGACATTATTATCCAAAGAACAGTAATGCAGTTCAACAACCCACTTCTGTGAATACCAATTCTACATCATCTGCACAAATCTCTCATTCAGCTAGAACAAGTAGAGAATAATATTCATCTACTATCATTTAAGGGCATGATCTTGCTACAATTCTTCAACAACAAAACAACCTGACAGACATGCTTGTGAAAAAATAACTTCTTTCCACGTTACCAAGGAGAGGAATTCCAGTTTTTAGTGGAGATATTCTGCAGTACAGGGCTTTCCTTCATTCTTTTGAGCACATCATAAAAAGTAAAACTGATGACAATGAAGAAAGATTGCACTTTCTCATTCAATACACAAGAGGGTTACCATAGGAACTTGTGCGAAGCTGCCAACACATAACTCCAAGCAGAGGCTACCAAAAGGCAAAGCAGCTGTTGAAAAAACACTTTGGTAATGAATATAGGATTTCATGTGCTTATATAGAGAAAGCACTCTCCTGGCCTTCAATTAAATCAGATCCAAAAGCTTCACAAGCCTTCGCATTGTTCCTTAGAAGCTGCTGCAATGGCATGTAAGACTTGCAGTTCATGGAAGAACTGGGCACAGTCGTCAATATGAGGCGTATCGCTCTTAAGCTCCCATACAAGCTCAGAGAGAGGTGGCGTACAAAGGCATTCGAATTACAAGAACACAGGAGTCACAAGGTAAAGATGGTAGATCGTGTCAGCTTTATTGAAAAACAAGCTAAAATAGTCTCTGACCCAATATTTGGTGACATCCAAGACTCAAGCCCAAGTAAAGAAAAGCTCAAAGTGCTAATGATGCCCAAATCCAAAAGCAGTTTTGCCACAAATGTGCAAGTGAAACAACCACAGACACCAACTAAGGGTTCACTACCACCACCATTATGCCTCTACTGTAACAATGGACATGAATTGATGTCATGCTTGCAATTTGAAAAGCAGCCACACAGGGAAAAGATAAACTTCATAAGACAGAGTGGAATCTGCTTTGGGTGCTTGACCAAAGAAGGACATGTGAGTAAAGACTGCACAAAGCATCTTACCTGCACCGTATGCAACAAACAGCATCCAAGGGTATAACACATTAAACCATCGGAATCATCCAAACAACTTAAGAAAACCCCTGTGAGTAGCACACAGGTATCTCTTCAAGATGGTAAGCATACTGGAGTCAGAAAATCACAGAGCTACACAAAGTGTCTGCTGTCGGCTATGCCAGTACAGATTAAAAGTTCAAAAGGAAGTGAGATTCTGCACACATATGCCTTTCTTGATCCTGGAAGTTTGGCAAGCTTCTGTACAGATGATCTTAAAGTGTGTGCACTTGGATGGGTTAAATGCAGAGAACACATTCCACTGCTCATTATACTCTGTATAATTGTGTATGTGACAAATAAAGCTCACCTGAGCTTAGTTTGTTGTTGTTGTTATATGCACACTGAACATGTGTCTTTCATGTTGGGAAAAGCCAGGGTTGCTTCACTTAAGCAAGTGACAATTCCACGTCTAGAACTGACAGCTGCAGTGTTAGCAGTCAGATTGGATGTTATGCTGAGGAAAGCATTGGAGCTAGATCTTAAAAGCTCAACTTTTTGGACTGACAGTCAGTCAGTACTGAAATATATCGCAAATGAGAACGCACGATTCCGCACATTTGTCGCAAATAGGATCTCTGTTATCAGAGAAAACACAGAAGTAAATTCATCAGAACCAAGCAGAACCCGGCAGACTTGGCATCAAGAGGGGTGTGTGCCAGCACATTGGTAAAGTGCAGAGAGTGGATCCATGGACCAGACTTTCTATGGAAGAAGGAAGAGGAATGGCCTAAAGAGTCCCTGGAATCTATGTCACTCTCACCTGAGGATGTTGAAGTTAAAAGAAACACCACTGTGTCCTTAAAGACAAGGAAAATTCTACCAGGCAACTACTTAATTACTTTCAAGTTGGACAAAGCTAAAGATAGCGGTACATCATTCTTAAAGTTCGAGAATGTCCTTCGATTTCTTAGTGCAAACAGGAAAGAAATCCAGGCTGCCTGCATGTATAAGGACACTAACAACCCACACAAGGTATGTGACAAATTGAAAGCATTCAAGACATCACTTGGAGCACAATCCATAAGCTTGGATGACCTCTTGAAAGCAAAAAAGGGCATTGTCGAGTTTTCCAGAAACAAAGGTATGCAGAAGAAACTTCAAGAATTGAAAAGGCATCAGTTCTTGGAAAGTGTTTGAGTCGGTTCAGCAGCTCGTACAAGCTAGATGCTGTGATGGATGATGGAGTTTTAAGGGTTGGAGGAAGGTTAAACAAGTCTGCAATGCCTAAGGAGAAAAGGCGACCAATAATACTTCCAAAAGATCTTCACATCTCAACGCTTTTCCTTCAGCACATACATGAGCAGCTCGGACATTCTGGCAGAAACCATGTTCTCTCACAACTGAGAAATAAATATTGGATTATAAATGCCAATTCGGCAGCCCGCAAAGCTCTGTCTAGATGTGTGGTGTGTAAGCGTGTAAGGGTAAAAATTGGAGAGCAGAAGATGGCAGACTTACCTAAGGAAATACTACAAGCTGATCTTCCACTTTTTAGCAATGTTGGAATTGCCTACTTTGGACCTTTTGAGACAAAAAGAGGTAGAATAGATAGACAGAAATATAGATAGATAGACAGAGAGATAGATAGATATAGTGTGTATATATAGGATATCTATAGTATAGATAGATAGATAGAATATATAGGATATCTATAGCATAGATTGATGGATAGATAGATAGTATATATAGGATATCTATAGTATAGATAGATAGGATATCTATAGTATAGATAGATAGAGAGATGGATGAATGGACGGACAGATAGATAGAATACATAGGATATCTATAGCATAGATGGATAGATAGATAGATAGTATACATTTTTTTTACATTTTTATGCATTTAGCAGACACTTTTATCCAAAGCGACTTACAGTGCATTCAAGTTACAGTTTCTACATTTTATCAGCTCTTGCTTTCCCTGGGAATCGAACCCATGATCTTGGCGTTGCTAGCGCCATGCTCTACCAGTTGAGCTACAGGAAAGCTTAACTGGTATATATAGTATATATAGGATATCTATAGTATAGATAGATAGAGAGAGAGAGAGAGATGGATGGATGGACGGACGGACAGATAGATAGAATATATAGGATATCTATAGCATAGATAGATAGATAGATAGATAGATAGATAGTATATATAGGATATCTATAGTATAGATAGAGAGAGAGATGGACGGACGGACAGATAGATAGAATATATAGGATATCTATAGCATAGATAGATAGATAGATAGATAGATAGATAGATAGATAGGATATCTATAGCATAGATAGATAGATAGATAGATAGATAGATAGATAGATAGATAGATAGGATATCTATAGTATAGATAGAGAGAGAGATGGACGGACGGACAGATAGATAGAATATATAGGATATCTATAGCATAGATAGATAGATAGGATATCTATAGTATAGATAGAGAGAGAGATGGACAGACGGACAGATAGATAGAATATATAGGATATCTATAGCATAGATAGATAGATAGATAGATAGATAGATAGATAGATAGGATATCTATAGTATAGATAGAAAGAGAGATGGCTGGATGGACGGACGGACGGACGGACAGATAGATAGTATATATAGGATATCTATAGTATAGATAGAGAGAGAGATGGATGGATGGATGGATGGACGGACGGACGGACAGATAGATAGTATATATAGGAGATCTACAGTATAGATAGAGAGAGAGTGGCCTGTGTAGCAGGTCACATTATGCACATAAAGTAAAAACAAAATCTGCCTAGACTAAATTAGTATTTTGATTAGTCTCAGGAGGTGTAGGTGTAACATCTTTTCTAGTGTTGGAATTAATAATTTATTCTGATATTGTTTATTTTTCTTTGCTCAACAGTTTTCACATTGAGGTAAGAATAATACATTATTAAGTGTTAAGTCTTTTCTATTAAACAATGACATGCGTCTATTAAAATCCCTTTAATGTCTTCTCTTTAAGAATGGAAAACAAAAGAAAGTTGTCAGGAAAGAATATATCAGACGCTGGAGAACAGCCAACAATATTCATTTCAATTGCCACCAAAATCAGGCCAAAAACAAACATAGTGATAATTTGCGCTAGACCTGTACTTCAAGAACCCTTACATCATTGTTCATCCTCTGCAAGATGCATTTCAGAGTGTAGCACAGCTTGTTCTTTTAGAGAGAGTGGAAATATATCCTTAAACCAAGAGTATGAGTTTGATTTTTTTTTTTACTTGCTCGGTTTTCAGATGACTTAAATTCAAATGGGCAAAATTATACACCAAATAACAGTAAGTAATATTAATAACTCCATAATATTTATAAGAGGTTTTATATTTTATATAAACCTTTATGTATAAAAGTTTGTATGTATAAAATTTTTTTTGTATAAAATATTAAACCAACAGAAGTTCTTACAAACTGATATTATATTACATATTTACAGTAAAATGTCCTCATGAAACTGGATAAAATAATTGCAAAACAGGAAGAGCATTCTCTCTTGCTTCGGCGGCTACTTCAGACAAGAGAGGAAGACACAGGGCCAGAGAACCCTATCCCATCTATTGGTCAGTTACCTGACTTGCTCTCCTTTGAGGATAAACCGAGGGGGGATGAAGAGCTCCAAAGAAAAACGGTTAAGAATTTGACATTCTTATTTGCAGCTGAACTGTTCTGTGTGTATGCATAGGATTTGACAAATCCATTTATATTAAATTCAGGTTAAATACCTTTCTACAATTGGAGGACCAAACTATAGAGAGACAGTGTGGCGAATCATGAGAAAAATCACTTCCTCAGAAATTTGGTCACGCTTTAGTCTCAAAAGAAGGAAGGGGAAGAGGAGACTTGAAGAACTCTCTGTTCATCGGGTTCTAATAAGTATAAAAAAAATCAACAGTATCTGCGTCTATTTTATTGTATACATTCTATTGTATTTTCAATTATCATAGATTTAATATCAAGAGACATTGCATAATAGTGACAGAATTCTACATGATTGGCAATACAAATGGGATGAATACCTGCTTGTTCAAATGCAAGGTATACTTGTTCATCTCTAAAAACTTTACTTACAGATTTCAAATCAAATCACTTTTATTGTCACATCACCACAGCACATGTGCCTTGGTGAGTGAAATTCTTGAGAGCGTGCTCCAGACAGTGCAGAAACAATTTACTTATAGACAGGACATACTTACAGACTGTACAGAAGACAATGTGCAGAATACACATACATATACTCTGTACACACAGTGTACTATTAGACATACTTACAGTTATCAATACACATTATACACCCTATGTACACATTCTACATTATGCACACATATATACACACAATAATATGCAAAAAAAAGGTGCAACAGATTATACATAGGCCGGATACGCAATGTCATGGATGTGCGTTGGATGGTGTCCAGTGATAGCAGATAGGTTGTTGTATTAGTGCAGTGTGTGTGTGTGTAGTCCAGTTGAACTGTGTTACAGTTGAAGTTAAAGTGCAGTGCATGGCATATTGTAAAGTGGGGCTGTGCTGTAGGGTGTATTATTTCTGATTATTCATTAGCCTAATAGCCTGAGGGAAAAAGCTATCCCTCAATCGACTAGAGCGGGATCGGATGCTGCGGAGACGTCTCCCTGAGGGCATCAGAGAGAGCAGACTGTGGGACGGGTGGCTGGAGTCCTTGATGATCTTCCGGGCTTTCCTTATACACCGCCTGGTGTAGATGTCCTGGAGGGAGGGAAGCTCACCTCCAACAATGTGGTGGGCAGTTCACACGACCCTTTGCAGAGCTTTGCGGTTGCCAGCGGTGCTGTTTCCATACCAGGCGGTGATGCAGCCGGTCAGGATGCTCTCCACAGTGCAGGTGTAGAAGGATCTGAGGATGCTGGGGCTCGTTCCAAACTTCCTCAGCCGTCTCAGGAAGAAGAGTCGCTGATGTGCCTTCTTCAGCACTGCATCTGTGTGAGCAGACCATGTGAGATCCTCGGTGATGTGAACGCAGAGGAACTTAAAGCTGCTCACCCGCTCCACAGGTGTCTTGTCGATGGTGATGGGTGTGTGTTCTCTGCTCTGTCTCCTGTAATCCACCACCAGCTCCTTGGTCTTGTCGATGTTGAGTGAGAGGTGGTTCTCCTGGCACCATTTAGTCAGGGTACTCACCTCCTCTCTGTAGGCCGTCTCATCGTTGTCGGTGATCAGACCTATCACCGTTGTGTCATCAGCAAATTTGACGATGACGTTGGAGCTGTGTGTGGCTGTACAGTCGTGTGTGTACAGGGAGTACAGGAGTGGGCTGAGGACGCAGCCCTGCGGAGCACCAGTGTTGTGGACCAGGGGAGATGAGGTGTGGCAAGATGGCAAGATGGCGCCGAGTATGGCAGCCGTGTTGCGAGCTCTGAGAAAACTTTGCAGTTTTTCGTATGTTTTATTTGTTTTTGTTTTGTTTTACGTGTTAGATATTGTTAGTATAACTGTCTACGATAGAGACACGCTTTTAAACATTGGTTCCTCCATTGCGCAACGCAAACCGGACTTTGAGTTCTTGAATGTCGGTGGATTGTTCACAGACACGGCATCAGAACCCTTTGTCTTGGCTGCAAGACCGAAAAAACGCAGGCGGAAAAGAGGGAAGAGCGCTGGCGTCCTCGTCAGACTGAGACGCCGTGCTTTCCGACCTCCTCTTCCAACCATTTTGCTGGCTAACGTTCAGTCACTGGATAACAAACTCTGTGAACTGCGTGCGCGCATCTTATACCAACGAGAAACAAGGGACTGCTGCGTTATTTGCCTCACAGAAACCTGGATGTCTGCAATGGTTCCAGACTCAGCCATCGAGCTCACGGCTTCTCCGTGCATTGCTCGGACAGAACGAAAGAGCTCACAGGGAAAAGCAGAAGTGGAGGTGTGTGTTTCTATATTAACAACTCGTGGTGCGATGAAAGGAACATACACTCTATTAAATACTTCTGCTCCCCTGATCTGGAATTTCATATGCTTCTGTGTCGACCATTCTGGCTACCGAGAGAATTTACAGCGATCATAATCATGGCTGTTTACATTCCTCCTCAAGCCAACACAGACCAGGCACTCAGGGAACTGTACGGGAATATAAGTGAGCAGGAAACCGCGCACCCAGATGCAGCTTTTGTTGTCACAGGGGACTTTAATAAAGCCAACTTCAAAACAATAGCTCCAAAATACTTTCAACACATCACCATCAACACGCGTGGTGTTCGTATACTCGACCACTGCTACTCCCCCTTTCGGGATGCATACAAATCCCTCCCCTGCCCACCTTTGGGCAAATCGGATCACTCTTCTGTTCTGCTCCTGCCTGCTTATAGGCAGAAACTGAAACGCGAAGCACTCGCGCTCAGGACAATCCAATGCTGGTCGGACCAATCGGATGCTATACTCCAGGACTGTTTTGATCACGTGGACTGGGACATGTTCCGGGCAGCGTCTGAAGACGACATAGAGGCGTATTCAGATACGGTCACGTGTTTCATCAGGAAGTGTATAGAGGATGTAGTTCCGACCAAAACAAACCCCAACCAAAAACTGTGGATTAACAGCGACGTTCGATCAGCCTTGTCAGCGCGGACATCTGCCTTTAAATCCAGAAACACTGACGATCGGAAACAAGCCAGTTACGGTCTCAGGAGATCCATCAAAGCAGCCAAACGAACATATAAAAACAAAGTTGAAGAACATTTCAACAACAACAACCCAAGAAGCATGTGGAATAGGCATCAACAACATCACAGGTTTTAAAGGGAATAAACCAGCTACTGTGAACATTGCCGCCTCTCTACCGGACGAGCTTAACACTTTTTATGCTCGTTTTGAGACTGACACCACCGCCCACACAGAGAGCGCTCCCGCGGCTGCTGCAGAAGAGGCGAGTCCACTCTCGCTTTCTGTCGCAGATGTAACCCGATCCTTCAAACGGGTAAACATACGTAAAGCTGTGGGTTTTTACAGACGTCTTCAATCTGTCCCTCTCTCTGTCTGTGGTTCCCGCATGCTTCAAAAAATCAACCATTGTGTCCATACCTAAGAAAAATAAAATCACATGCTTGAATGTCTAGAGGCCCGTTGCTCTGACCCCCATCTTCAGCAAGTGTTTTGAGAAGCTTGTCAGAGAACACATCTGCTCTGTGCTGCCTGCTTCACTGGACCCACTACAATTTGCATACCGCAGTAACCGTTCCACAGACGACGCTATCGCCTTCACCCTGCACACTGCTCTCTCCCACCTGGAAAATAAGAACACCTATGTGAGGATGCTGTTCGTGGATTATAGTTCATTTAACACCTGCCACACTGTGCCTGCCACACTGGTTGCGAAGCTCCAGACTCTGGGACTGAACAGATCTCTGTGCAGCTGGATCCTGGACTTCCTGACAGGCAGAAGTCAGGTGGTCAGAATGGGCAACAACACATCATCTCCCCTGATCCTCAACACTGGTGCACCGCAGGGTTGCGTCCTCAGCCCACTCCTGTACTCCCTGTACACACACGACTGTACAGCAACACACAGCTCCAACGTCATCGTCAAATTTGCTGATGACACAACGGTGATAGGCCTGATCACCGACAACGATGAGACGGCCTACAGAGAGGAGGTGAGTACCCTGACTAAATAGTGTCAGGAGAACCACCTCTCACTCAACATCGACAAGACCAAGGAGCTGGTGGTGGATTACAGGAGACAGAGCAGAGAACACACCCATCACCATCGACAAGACACCTGTGGAGCGGGTGAGCAGCTTTAAGTTCCTCGGCGTTCACATCACCGAGGATCTCACATGGTCTGCTCACACAGATGCAGTGCTGAAGAAGGCACATCAGCGTCTCTTCTTCCTGAGACGGCTGAGGAAGTTTGGAACGAGCCCCAGAATCCTCAGATCCTTCTACACCTGCACTGTGGAGAGCATCCTGACCGGCTGTATCACCGCCTGGTATGGAAACAGCACCGCTGGCAACCGCAAAGCTCTGCAAAGGGTCGTGCAAACTGCCCGCCACATTGTTGGAGGTGAGCTTCCCTCCCTCCAGGACATCTACACCAGGCGGTGTACAAGGAAAGCCGGGAGGATTATCAAAGACTCCAGACACCCGTCCCACAGACTGCTCTCTCTGTTGTCCTCAGGGAGACGTCTCCGCAGCATCCGATCCCGCACTAGCCGACTGAGGGACAGCTTTTTCCCTCAGGCTATCAGGCTAATGAACAGTCAG
Organism: Oxygymnocypris stewartii; assembly: GCA_003573665.1. Classification (NCBI taxonomy): domain Eukaryota; kingdom Metazoa; phylum Chordata; class Actinopteri; order Cypriniformes; family Cyprinidae; genus Oxygymnocypris; species Oxygymnocypris stewartii. The sequence goes on along the minus strand of QVTF01026130.1, from coordinate 221,755 downwards.
AAATAACTCACCTACATCACACTCCCACTCACACAACATGCCATGCACTGCACTTTAACACAGTTCAAATGGACTACACGCACACACTGCACTAACACATCTGCTATCACTGGACACCATACAATGCACATCCACGACATTGCATATGTATAATCTGTTGCACCTTTGCACAACTATTGCACTGTCTGGAGCACGCTCTTAAGAATTTCACTCACCAAGGCACTTGTGCTGTGGTGATGTGACAGTAAAAGTGATTTGATTTGATTTGATTTGAAATTCGCAAAATAATTGTTGCTTTTTATAAAGGTTTGTACTAGGGCTGAAACGATTCCTCGAGTTACTCGAATACAAAAAATCATCGAAGCAAATTATGTGCCTCGAGGAATCGTTTGGTCACCGAAAATATATGCCGCGTGACTATCATTCTGCTCAGTTACTGCTCATGCTCACTGGAAAAGCAGAGTCCGCTCAAATAATGCGCCGGCAAGAGAAAGGTCTGTGTAACGTTAGTATACTTGTTACTGTTTGCAGGAGAGCTGCTGTGCTGTGACACGCTGTGGTACAGCTGATCTGGGCAATCTGCTCCCTGCTATGCTCTGCTCACATTCGCTGATAATACATGTTTACTTGATGTTTCTTTACACAGAATCATCATCATTTCTATTCATTTCCCACTGATTTACGCGATCTGATCTCTGTATGAATGAATGACAGAGACGCGTGTTTTCCTTTAGCACACACACACTGAAGCGCGCATGACGTCTCAATGAGGACATAAACACACGAACAACATCTCCAGAACTGCTCTGAGAGTCACTTCATGAGCGTTTCACCGTTTCATTTGAGTAAAACTATCTTCATATCATATACACACAGAAATGTAAAGATATTCCCGGAAACCCGTCAAAATAAATATTTGTTCAGAAGAATGTACATAACACTACTACTAAAATTATGAAAACTTTATTTTTTTAAAGAAATTATCATACAACATGTCCAACATGTTTTAATTTTAATAGTAAAGTCCCTTTGTTTGCCAAAAAAAGTTTAATTTTCAAAAATGTAAAGATAAATGAAATTGATGTTTTATGCCTTCATTTGATAACCAGATACACAACACAGCATTTCTGAGGAAAAATAAAACATTTAATTTGGCTATTTAAAAAAACAAATAACATTAGGTGAGAGAAAATAAAACATACCTTTATAATTGTCATTTTCTTCAATCATATAATTATTATAACAGCTAAAATACATTGCATGTAAAACGTGTTGAATGGTACATTGTGTGCTACATGATCAGGACTGCTAGAGCTGTTCTTACCCTTTTACCAAAAAAAGGAGATCTCACAGATATAAAATGCTGGAGACCAGTGTCAGTATTGTGTTGTGATTATAAGATACTTGCTAAAGCCTTGGCCAATAGACTTGCTGGAGTTTTAGAGCAAGTGATTCAATCTGATCAAACCTATTGTATTCCCGGGAGGTCTATGTTTGATAACATATCATTAGGCAGAGGTGGAAAGTAACGAATTACATTTACTCGCGTTACTGTAATTGAGTAGCTTTTTTGTGTACTTGTACTTTTTAAAGTAATTTTTTTAATCTGTAATTTTACTTTTACTTAAGTATATTTTGTGTGAAGTATTGTACTTCGCTACATTTTAAAACACATTCGTTACTGAGTAAAAAAAAATCGCTCCGTGGAAACAACTGCAGCAAATAATGGGCAGAAGAAGAAACTGGCGCTAAAATCACAAGAAAGATGCAGACGAACAAGACAGGCGTTAATGGTGCAGACCCAGCTGAAAACCAGACCCCGTCGTACTCTGCTGGAGTTGAACTCGAAGGAAATGAAGTGAACCCCTGGCCATATATTCATGCTCTATTATGCAGTGTAAGCTGTGTTTGCCTCGGGAGACCGAACTAGCAGCTTATAACATCTCGACATCGCCCTTCGCAAGCATGTAGAGGTAACGTAAGGTAAATACTTGCATCGTTGCATTGGTGGTTAAAATGAAGTTTTGACGGTTTAGCAAAAGGTTTTGCACAAATGAGCCAAAAAGACAGTGGTGCAGGGTGTGCAATATCATCTGAGATAATATAGTAATTGTTGTTTTAACGATGTGCGATTATCAGTATTTTGCCAAAAACCAAACAAATCACTCTAAACAGTGTGCCGTGAAATCTAGTAATGTTAGATTAGACTAATCCGCGTGCATCTGGACTGCTTTCTTTCACTGCGTGATTCAGTCTGTTAAAATGCGTTTAGAATGATCACAAAATTGAAGATATAGAAACAGAAAATGTATATATTTATATAATTTAATATAGTAAGTCAACATCACATGAAGAATGCCGTTTTTCTCAAAAAATCACCATGATTACATAGGCCTGTAGTTTTGCTTTTTACAACAGTTCAAAAAACAAGAAGTTAATTAAGAGACTTGCGTTTTAGACACCATATTGCCTGTTTTTGCTCTATTTCGACAACAAAAATAATACCAAACACAGCCACCATACACAGTTTTGCGTCTCTGACTCTGAGCAATGGCGTGTTTTGTTCCTGAATGAATTAACCGTTTAAATGATTCTGTTCAATCGCAATGACTCTCTTATCAGTGACTTGCTGACACCTACTGGTGGTTCTAATTTAACATTTAAAGTATCTTTTGATTTTTGTATTTCAAATGACTATTTAACATTTGTGACCCTGGCCTGGAGCACAAAACCAGTCTTAAATCGCTGGGTATATTTGTAGCAATAGCCAACAATACATTGTATGGGTCAAAATTATACATTTTTCTTTTATGCCAAAAATCATTAGCATATTAAGTAAAGATCATGTTCCATTAATATATTTTGTAAATTTCCTACTGTAAATATATCAAAACTAAGAGCTTAATTTGAACAACTTTAAAGGAGATTTTCTCAATATTTGGATTGTTTGCTCCCTCAGATTCCAGATTTATAAATATTGTCCGATCATAACAAACCATACATCAATGGAAATATGATTTATTCAGCTTTCAGATGATGTATAAATCGCAATTTAGGAAAATGGACCCTTATGGTTTTGTGGTTCAGGGTCACATTTTATGTCTTATTTATATCAAAACATTATTTCTGCATTTGTAACTGCAGGCTAAATGCATTCATGTCAGTGTGTAATACATCTATGCCACTTCAGATGAAGCTTCTGTGTTTCCTCTGCATTGCAAAGATGAATTTTGTTGATACTGATTTAATTTGCCTGGTAACAGCCCAAATGTCTTATTATTCTAAATAACTGATTCCTTTAATTAAAAACACCTAGTTTGAGATTTATAGGCCCATATCCCAGGTGTGTCAGACTCAGTTCCTGGAGGGCCACAGCCCTAAAGAGTTTAGTTCCAACCCTGCTCCAACACACACACCATGTAGTTTTCAAATAAGCCTAAATGATTAGTTTAGCTGTATCAGATGTGTTTAATTAGGGTAATATCTACACTGTGTAGGGCTGTGGCCCTCCAGGTACTGAGTTTGACATCTTTGGTCCCATTTTTCCCTCCCATTGTTAAAATGTAACTAAGTACTTTTTACTCTGAGTAAATTTTAAATGAGCTACTTTTTACTTTTACTTGAGTATATTTTTAGACTGGTACTTTTACTTGTACTTAAGTAAAATTTCAGTAATGTAATGGTACTTTTACTTGAGTACAATATTTTTGTACTCTTTCCACCTCTGTCATTAGGGATGCACTGAAATGAAAATTCTTGGCTGAAGCCGAAGCTGAACAAAGTGAAACACTGGCCGAAGGCCGAATAACGAACACGGTTGTTAAAAAAAATTCTCCCCCATGGAGGCCTATTTTGCAATTTTTTTCACAATTGCATAAATGAAAGTGCCAAAATCTGCTTTTTACTCTTTTGTCCTGCTTTACAAAAAAAAAAAAAATGACTTAACATTGAATATTTTTATTAATCCTATCACACATTATACCAACAAAGCACAATTAATAAGTTAAAATTAATAAGTTAGTAAAATAATATTTTTTGGCCATTTTTGAGACCTTCTTGATTCAGGCATGTATTTTTTTCTGTACAAATAAATGCAGCCTTGCTGAGCAGAAGAGACTTCTTTTAAAACATTAGAAAATATTACAGATCTCAATTTGAACACTGTGTGAATGTTAGTGGAAATGTATTAATACAGCTGTTGTTGGGTAATTATTTATATAATTATTATTGTCTTACTTTTTATTTTATTTTACAGAACAAGAGTAAAATTACAATACTAACGTTTCTGAATGTTGATGGAGCTTTTATTTTGGTGGAAATATGCAGGAACCAGGAAGTGCTTCTGTTTGTTGACCACAGCATGCAGATATTTCTCAGATATATCTCATTACGAATTTGGGAAGATGTTTGTCACACGTATCACATTGTCACACGCCTTTTAAAAAATTATAAAAATGAGCAAATGATGAGTAAGTGTTTCAGCGCTTTGGACTTTGAACGCTGGTGCCACGAGCTCCCTACATATCATTTATACTTGATATCTTTGACCTTGCAAAAATGAAAGAGTTTGATTTAGGCCTAATCTCTTTAGATCAGGAGAAGGCTTTCGATAGAGCAGAACACACATATATTTTAAATACTCTGGAAGCCTTTGGTTTTATAAAAGATTTTGAGGATAAAATTAAAGTTTTATACAATGATACTGAAAGTGTTATTAAGGTTAACGGTGGCTTAAGTGCTCCATTTAAATTGACAAGAGGTGTAAGACAAGGTTGTCCTTTGTCTGGAATGCTGTACTCTGTAGCCATAGAACCTTTTTTACACAAGGTTCGAGAAAATATTAATGGTTTGTGTTTACCGTCTTCTAGTAAAAATGTTTCTCTGTCAGCTTATGCTGATGATGTAGTGGTCTTAATTAGTGATCAAAAAGACATTGATACCTTTGTAAAATTTTTAAATGATTTTAAAGAAATATCATCAGCTAAAGTAAATTGGGCCAAAAGTGAAGCGGTTTTGGTTGGTCATTGGTTACAGCAGCGTTTCTCAAACTGTGGGGAATAGAGACGTGACAGGTGGGGCGCGCCAAACGGGAGGAAATGTTCCTTTTTATGCCTTATATGGTAACGTGAGATCAAATCTTCCGGAATCTGGAGCAAGACCACGCACTAGACTAGAGAGTGACTGCGCGGTGTGTGTGTGTGTTCAACAAGTCATCTCAGTTTCATTTTTGTATTCATGGTTACAAATGAAATGTTTAACCTTTTGAGCGGTATCCGGTTTGGTCCCATATATGGGATTTGTATTTCTGTGTTCCTGAGAGTACGGTCCCAGATATGGGATTTAGAATGTTCAGTGACGTGACATAACTGCCAGATTCAAATTGTGCTTTCGCGCCTGAGCCAGAGAGGGACGCGCTCAGCGCTGTCATATATCACAACCAGGCGCGGAGCTGTGGGCGGGCCTGGACGGGCCTGGGCCCGCCCACATTGACAGCTGGCCCGCCCAATCAGAAATAAAAAAATAAAATAAAATACTACTCTGTATTGTTAAACATGGATTCTACTTTATGTGGTGTATTTATCTATAACATGTTATGTTAAAAACAGTAAAATTATAAGTAACCTGATAACTTTAAAATGTAAGTGTGTTGGTGACGTGTTTTCATTGGTCAATGCAACATCAACGTAGCACGCTCTATTGTAATCTGGTGAACCATCTATGACGCGAACAACCAACGGTTATAACGTTCGCTAGAAGTGTACGGTATCTTGATTTTTCTTAGTATGGCCAAACAAGTTACTCTCACTCATTTTTAAAAAAAAAACTCGTATTGAGATTAATAATTATTTGGAGGACCAATCTGTGGATTGTAATGGAACAACCGTTGGCTCTGAGAATGGAGCGGAGATTAACTCCGAACCGACGACCTCCACTGATGCTAACCGGCAAGCAGATCTGCCTATGGCTAATCGACGATCACTGCTACCAGTGTTGCCAGATCGGGTTGACGATTTCCAGCCCAAAAGCTCACCAAAACCCGCCCACTTCAACAAAAACCAGCCCAAAATTGTAACTGCCAAAATAATGTGATATGATTTTATTACCATGTCAATCAAGATTAATAAGGACAATTTGTATCTCCTCAAAATAAAATAATGATGAAAAAAAGGTAATAAATATAAAGAAATTTCACAGGAACATGGATCAAAACAGGGCAAATGCGTTAAAGACAGTCAGAAAATATGCTTAAAATGACCAGGAACCTTTTCAAAATGGCAATCAAGGAATTAACTGATAACCCCCGGGGGAACACATGCATCATTTTCAATGTCCACAGTAAGAAAAAGCTCATTTTTGTGCAAAAAAAGTGTAAATATATAGCTGCACATTTTAATTTAGCCGTTTACAGCGCCAAAACCAATCACTCATGAGTCATCACATCTCACCAACATAAAAGATGGTAAATTGATTGACAAGTCTCTGTTAAAATAAACCAAAAAAGGTTGCTTTAAGGAAAAATGAGTTGATGACTGCACTAAACATTATTTTGCTGTGATACTTTTAGCTCGAGCATATTAAGATAACGTGACTAAGATAAAAGTGAAGAAAAAAGCAGCTGATTGGGCGGTTTTTAGTTTTTTAAAAGCAGCCCAAATTTGGTCTACCCGCCCAATGCGTTATTCTCCGGTCCAAGCCGATCAAAAGAAGCCCAATTGGGCGGCAACCCGCCCAATCTGGCAACACTGACTGCTACACTTAATTGCACCGTCGGATCTATCAGCTCTGGGGGACCCTGCTACCCAACCTCATCTACAGGCATTCCCGAGTACCATAATTGATGGGAAATATCGAAGCTTCAACGCCAAGTGGTATGAAAGGTTCAACTGGATTGAATATAGCCAGTCGAAAGACCTGATTTTTTGTAAAGCCTGTCGGCATTTTCCTGAACAGCACACTGAGGGGACTTTTACTAAAGAGGGTTTCAAAAATTGGAAACGTATCGGCCAGGTCTGTGAGAAGCATCAGTCTAGCAAGCTACATGCTTCTGCACTTGTAAAATTACCTCCTACAAACAAAGTCATGCGCAACAAGGCAGCGGTACTGTATTAAATCAGATGCACAGAGATTCCATTTCGAACGTAATCGACAGCACGTCAAAGTTGTGCTGGATGTTGTCATGCAGTGTGCCAAAATGGAGATACCCCTGAGAGGGCACCGGGAAACTCAGGAAGCGTTAAATAAGGGGAATTGGTTGATGAAACAATTTATACAAAACGAAATTCACTTTAAAGAAAGTCTTTCTACAAAACAAACCTATGAAGTGGTCATAATCATGTCTGACTATGTCATATTGCGCCTCTTATAATGCTGTTCAGTGTTCACTTTTCATAACCAAAATAGATTAAATAAATAAAAACATATATTATAATATTGAACATATATATGAACCTAAATACGTTTTCTTTTATGGCTACAGCACCTAGTAACGTCAGAGGACTCAAGGTTTCAGCGTTTCCCGAAACCTTCTTATTTAGGCTACACTTTTTTTTTTTTACTGAAATGCTGGAAAGTATTTACAAGAACAATATTTCACCACAACAAACAAAAAATGTGAACGAGAAGAAAGCACGTAAAAAATAGAAATTCAAAATACACTGTTTAAATCCTTTTTGATCACTGCAGAGCACTGTATGTAAGATGTACACTTTTATTACTGAAATGCTGGAAAGTATTTCCAAGAACACTATTTCATCGCAGCTCCACCTCAGTGAACAAACATGGGTAAGAGTCGAAAGCACATAAAAATTTGAAATGGTTATTATGGCAGCAATATATGATACAATTTAAAAATATGTAGGTTAGGCTATTATAGTTTGGATTATTTTTTATAATATCCCATGAGTCCTAATAAATGCAATTTCAACTATTTCTGAAGCGCTTCTTTTATAAAGAACACCGCTTTCTCACATAAACAGCCCCTGCACGAGAGAATAATTGATTCTCGAGCCATCGATATCAACCAATTCAGCACCATCACCCGGACAGCACCGTCGCACGTAAGAAGGTATATTTTAAGCAGCTTCCTAACGTATGGTTCGGGGAACACGCCTAGAAATGGTATCAGTTAAGTTAACTTAAGAGTCTTCGCAGCGCGCTAAGAGACAACGTTATCGGGAAACCCAGCCTTGATTTCGGAACACCCATAGATTCAGGCCCACCTCGACTTAATCCAGGCCCACCCATCTGTCACGTTCTGCATCCGCCACTGATCACAACTATGCATTGTTTTCAACCTAATAATGTTTATTTTAGGTTTCAGCCATTTAAATACACATAAGCACTAGTAAAACACACTGATGTCTGTGGAAGCAGCAATAACAATATTCAAATATAATTTGACGACGTGTGTTATTCACATCAGACAAACATAGTGGAAGTAACTATAAAGTTTACTCTATTCTTCTCGGAGTTCACCGGCCACTTTCTTGCATGTATTTCGGGAGAAACTGATGACAGACAGGACTCTCTGAACTGAGTCGCAAAGAAACATGGTGGCGCCCATCTCACGTTAAAGATCAAGATTATTTATAAAGGTTTGTAAACGACAAAACACATTCACTTACACATTTTTGAGAATCGGAATATCAGATAGTTGATGACATGGTAAGCAAGTTTGTGAATATTTTGAAATAAAAAAGGAAATTAAGCCGATCTGTCATACAGTGTTATTGTGGCTGCGGTGTGTCACGTGACAAATATGACGCGTCGCCATGGAAACATTAAGCTGGAATGTTTTAAAATAACAGTCGCCTTGACAATAACAAAACATGGATACATTTGTGACACGGACCTCAAAGGTTGTCGAGCCAGATTGCAAAGTGGCACTTTTATATATTTTCTATTTTTGAAATTAGTAAAAATTTTGACACAGCTGCACTTTTATTTTCTTTATTTTTGAACTTTCTGTTATTTTATGTATATAGTTTGTATTTTAGATACAACTTGTTACTCTGATACTACTTGTTAGTTCAATAAATTGGAACATGTTAAGCTTGTTGCGCATTTCATTAGCATTGTGTTGGGGCGATGGGGGCAGGTGGGGCTTTAAAATTCCCCCTTGTCTAAAGTGGGGAATGACCAAAAAAGTTTGAGAACCACTGGGTTACAGGGTGCACCAAAGCTCCCAAATGGTTTAACCTGGACTAAAGGAGGTTTTAAATATCTTGGTGTTTTTCTTGGAGATGATTTTATTGTCAAGAAAAATTGTGATGATGTTCTTGAAAGAGTAAAAGGAAGGTTAAATAAATGGAAGTGGTTGATTCCAAAAATGTGGTACAGGGGGCGCACTTTAATTATTAACAACCTTGTGGCTTCCTCTTTGAGGCATCGTCTGGCCTGTGTGGATCCTCCTGTGTCGTTACTGTCTGATATCCAGAGGGTTTTGATAGATTTCTTCTGTGAAAAATTACACTGGGTGTCCCAAAGTGTGTTATATTTATCCAAGGATGAAGGAGGACAGGGTCTTTATAAATGTGCAAAGCAGAACGGCAGCTTTTCGTATGCGTTTTATACATCAGTTTTTATATGGATCATTTAATTCAAATTGGAAAGCATTTTTCTATGCAAATGTTTATTTGTGGTTTTAAATATGTAAGGAGAAGGGCTTCTGAGTGTCAATTGTTTAATTTTGTATTGGGCCAATCAGAGGTGGAAAGTAACGAATTACATTTACTCGCGTTACTGTAATTGAGTAGCTTTTTTGTGTACTTGTACTTTTTTAAGTAATTTTTTTAATCTGTAATTTTACTTTTACTTAAGTATATTTTATGTGAAGTATTGTACTTCGCTACATTTTAAAACACATTCGTTACTGAGTAAAAAAAAAAATCGCTCCGTGGAAACAACTGCAGCAAATAATGGGCAGAAGAAGAAACTGGCGCTAAAATCACAAGAAAGATGCAGACGAACAAGACAGGCGTTAATGGTGCAGACCCAGCTGAAAACCAGACCCCGTCGTATTCTGCTGAAGTTGAACTCGAAGGAATGAAGTGAACCCCTGGCCATATATTCATGCTCTATTATGCAGTGTTAGCTGTGTTTGCCTCGGGAGACCGAACTAGCAGCTTATAACATCTCGACATCGCCCTTCGCAAGCATGTAGAGATAACGTAAGGTAAATACTTGCATCGTTGCATTGGTGGTTAAAATGAAGCTTTGACGGTTTAGCACAAATGAGCCAAAAAGACAGTGGTGCAGGGTGTGCGATATCGTCTGAGATAATATAGTAATTGTTGTTTTAACGATGTGCGATTTGACATTATCAGTATTTTGCCCAAAACCAAACAAATCACTCTAAACAGTGTGCCGTGAAATCTAGTAACGTTAGATTAGACTAATCCGCGTGCATCTGGACTGCTTTCTTTCACTGCGTGATTCAGTCTGTTAAAATGCGTTTAGAATGATCACAACATTGAAGATATAGAAGCAGAAAATGTATATATTTATATAATTTAATATAGTAAGTCAACATCACATGAAGAATGTCGTTTTTCTCAAAAAATCACCATGATTACATAGGCCTGTAGTTTTGCTTTTTACAACAGTTCAAAAAACAAGAAGTTAATTAAGAGACTTGCGTTTTAGTCACCATATTGCCTGTTTTTGCTCTATTTCGACAACAAAAATAATACCAAACACAGCCACCATACACAGTTTTGCGTCTCTGACTCTGAGCAATGGCGTGTTTTGTTCCTGAATGAATTAACCGTTTAAATGATTTGTTCAATCGCAATGACTCTCTTATCAGTGACTTGCTGACACCTACTGGTGGTTTTAATTTAACATTTAAAGTATCTTTTGATTTATTTATTTTTTTTATTTCAAATGACTATTTAACATCTGTGACCCTGGCCTGGAGCACAAAACCAGTCTTAAGTCGCTGGAGTATATTTGTAGCAATAGCCAACAATACATTGTATGGGTCAAAATTATACATTTTTCTTTTATGCCAAAAATCATTAGCATATTAAGTAAAGATCATGTTCCATTAATATATTTTGTACATTTCCTACTGTAAATATATCAAAACTAAGAGCTTAATTTGAACAACTTTAAAGGAGATTTTCTCAATATTTGGATTGTTTGCTCCCTCAGATTCCAGATTTATAAATATTGTCCGATCATAACATACCATACATCAATGGAAATATGATTTATTCAGCTTTCAGATGATGTATAAATCGCAATTTAGGAAAATGGACCCTTATGGTTTTGTGGTTCAGGGTCTTATTTATCAAAACATTATTTCTGCATTTGTAACTGAGGCTAAATGCATTCATGTCAGTGTGTAATACATATACGCCACTTCAGATGAAGCTTCTGCGTTTCCTCTGCATTGCAAAGATGAATTTTGTTGATACTGATTTAATTTCCCTGGTAACAGCCTAAATGTCTTATTATTCTAAATAACTGATTCCTTTAATTAAAAACACCTAGTTTGAGATTTATAGGCCCATATCCCAGATGTGTCAAACTCAGTTCCTGGAGGGCCGCAGCCCTAAAGAGTTTAGTTCCAACCCTGCTCCAACACACACACCATGTAGTTTTCAAATAAGCCTAAATGATTAGTTTAGCTGTATCAGATGTGTTTAATTAGGGTAATATCTACACTGTGTAGGGCTGTGGCCCTCCAGGTACTGAGTTTGACATCTTTGGTCCCATTTTTCCCTCCCATTGTTAAAATGTAACTAAGTACTTTTTACTCTGAGTAAATTTTAAATGAGCTACTTTTTACTTTTACTTGAGTATATTTTTAGACTGGTACTTTTACTTGTACTTAAGTAAAATTTCAGTAATGTAATGGTACTTTTACTTGAGTACAATATTTTTGTACTCTTTCCACCTCTGGGGCCAATCAAAAATGGCAATTTATGTGAGTAGGAGGAACAAGGTTGAAAATATTTCTGGACAAGATGTATTGATGCTTTTTGCCAATTTAATTAAATCAAGAATAATTATAGATTTCAATTTTTTCAAAGCGATGAATGATTTGTCATCGTTTGAAATAAAATGGTGTAGAATAAATGTATTACCTTCGGTATGTGAAGGGATGATATTTTTGGCAGTAAATGAGATTTTTGTGAAGTGTATTTTTTTTGTAGACTAGCTCTGCAGGTTTCTTTATAATCCAGCTAACGAGCTCAAACAGGGGTCAGGTGACACTCATTAGCCTGTCAAGGAGAGAGCAGGAGGAGAAAGGGAGACAGGATCACAGTATACACACAGGAAAAACAATTGTTAGTCAAATCATACACAATAGAATAACTTATGTCCCTATGGACGTAACAACATACTAATATGATTACAAGATTTGCAGCTCAGATACAGTTTTTTACAAAAACAAAATATCTATAAAATCATAAACATCCCATTTCAGCCTGTAAACCATTTTTTAAAGGAGTAAAATGTATACATTATTAGTTTAAAACATAAATATATATTTTTATATATATTTAGCCTTATATAAAGCACAAAGGAGATAATTTTTTAAATAAAGTCATTATTTTTGTTTTCTTTGAGCACAAAAAGTATTCTCATGGCTTCGTAAAATTACAGAAATTACTGATGTCACATGGACTATTTTAATGAAGTTTTTACTACGTTTCTGTGCCTTGATCAAAGAAGGACCCTTGCTGTCTATGCAGGGTTAGATTTTCCTTTTTGGGTGAACTATTCCTTTAAATAATAAATAAATGCTGTTTAACAGTGCTTAACCTAATTTTAAAGAAATGTAAATGTTATTATTGACATTTCCATATATCAGGGTGTAAAGGCCTAAACTATCATTGAGTAAAATATCAGATTAAACGTAATGTGTTTTCATATTTAGTCACAAGAGGGAGCTACAGCAACATCTGCATTATGATGATCATGTTGGTGTACAGCATCACCCTGAAAGCAGTCACTGGTAAAATATAATATATTTAAATATTTTCCATTTCGGTTGGCTAGAGTTCCTAGATAAGTGAATTTACAACATCTACCAGCAGGGCAAACAGATCATGCAGTACTAACCAAAAGAGAAGAGAGAAAATAACACACACAACGAGCCACTGGAAATACACATACTGTGAAACTGCTAAAAAATGCTATTTTATGCACATGTATTTTAAAAGCACAACGTTACTTTGAGGAGATTATTTCATTAGCCCATCTCAGATGAACAAATGATTTCACTATATGACCAACATTAAAGACATTTAATCAGAGTTCAGTGAGGATAAAGCACTGATCACATAACTCATAAAACTATTTAGGAAAATGTGTTTTAGCTGATTATTGAATTATTGATTCCACTTTTATATCAGTTTTCATGGGCCTTTCTGTATGTTTTATGATTGATGTCAATTATTTCACAGTTTTTATTATTTTATTTTACAGTTTAAAAGTACCATCTAGACAAGCTTTTATTGCAATTCTAGTGCTGCCATGAAAACGCTTTTTATGTGCTCTTTATCTTTTTCAACACATGATGGCAGCAGAAGGAAATATAAAAGATAGAAATGTGAAACGTTGGGATCCCTGTCTTGCACTTTAAATGTGTAATTTGTGCAACGAAAATATATCTTGTTTTAAAAAGACAAGAGAAACATATCAACATGATTTTCGTATTAATATAAAAATTATCAAAGAAGCAATGATCATTAGCAAATTGTCCTCATATGATATCAGCTCATAATGGATTAAAATATCAGTAATATATATATATATATACACATACTGAACAAAATTATAAACGCAACACTTTTGTTTTTGCCCCCATTTTTTCATGAGCTGAACTCAAAGATCTAAGACTTTTTCTATGTACACAAAAGGCCTGATAATGCACAGCCCCATGTTGCAAGGATAATTACACAATTCCTGGAAGCTGAACACATCTCAGTTCTTGCATGGCCAGCATACTCACTGGACATGTCACCCATTGAGCATGTTTGGGATGCTCTGGATCGGTGTATATGACAGCGTTTTCCAGTTCCTGACAATATCCAGCAACTTCACACAGCCATTGAAGAGGAGTGGACCAACATCCCACAATCAACAACCTGATCAACTCTATGTGAAGGAGATGTGTTGCACTGGGTGAGAAAAATGGTGGTCACACCAAATACTGAGGTTTTCACTGCAGCTTTTGTTGATGGTGATCTGGATCAGGCAGTGATCTCATAACTCAAAAAAATATTAAGAAAAATATATTTTTTAACAAATTACAGAAATATTAAATAGTTAGCATGCACTCAAAAAACTAAAATTGTTCTCATATCCATTTATAAGGCCTTTGACTGAAAAATAAGTTTGGTTTTCCATGTTCGGTCACTAGTTGAGGCTCCAACATGGTCTTTAGGAGAGACACACTGTCTGTACACCATTAAACTGAGTTAACATGACTGAAACTGAAGTTTAAAAATACATTTTGACATGTAGAAATGTTTTTTTTACATCTGTAACTTTTAAATGAATTTTGTATAAATGTAATATCCGATAATGCAAAACTCTCTGAGTGTGATGTTTGACCTTTTGACCTTTAGTCTAAACCATTTATACAGTGACATTCAGAATCACAATAAACAGTCAAAAATCAATTGTAAATGGTTTAAAATTGACATAAAATAGTTGAAAACAGTAATGCTGCAGAAGTGAGTCATCAGAACTCATATATCTCTTCAGTCAACACATATGAGTGGATCCTGTACAAGGTCTCATTATCTGTATAACAGTGGCGGCCTGGCCATTTGGAGCACTGTACAATGTGGGCCGGCCCATTGCGTGTGTATATATATATATATATATATATATATAAATAATGCATTTTAGTAAGTGTACGTAGACTATATTCCTCCATCGGCCCAGACCAAATCTGCCCAGCAGTTCTTTAAGAAACCAAAGCTCTGAAGAGCCAAAAACATCCAGATACTTCTACTTTTATGCACGTGAACGTGTGTGTGAGAGAAGGAGTGTGAAAACCACAGAAGAAACTGACTAATGCATTGGAAATGGTGTTTTAATACTAAACAATAGCATTCAGATCTGCTTTATATATTCAAATCATGTCAATATATTACATGTTTAAACATTACAGAACAGTTTACAGAAATTGTGTTGAGCAGCCCATTTGAGTCAAAAATGATCATTAATTTATTGTGCTCCGGCTCAGTGCAGCGGCACACAATCGCTCGTCAATGTCAGAATGTTTGAAACAGCCAATCAAAGTGTAGAAGGCGGGATTTACTGTTCACAGACGCTGAGGCTGAGCTGTACGCCTCTTGAATGTGAGCTGACTCGGAGGTAAGTTGTAAGCAGCTAAACATGATAAGACAATTCAGCTATATTTGCCAACTGTTTACGATAAAAAATCCTAAACGACAGACATTATTTTTCAGATGTCCAAACTTCTACTGGCCTTTTCAAATTTCTTAATGCCATTTAGACTACATTATTCTTCTCAATATAAGATAAGAGTGAATGTTTGTTAATCTCTATCTTTCTTCTGTAATTTCACGTGTCTAAGAAACTGTGAAATATCTTTCTCAAACTTACTCCAGAACATTGTAAATCTGAAGACTTTTACTTTCAAGTTCCATGATTAGTGATATATATTAAGAAAAATATAATTTGCTCACGTGCATTGTTTTATATACACACTGGCGATCAAGTGTTTGAAATAATTAAGACTATTTATTTAGTTTTTGAAAGAAGGATGAATTTATTTGGTCAATCATACAGAAAAAAAAATTATATGAAATATTACACTTAAAATTTCTGGATGGAACAACAAATACGCTAATTGTCTTTATTTGATCTCTGTTTCTGGATTAACATCCCATAATGACACAAGCTTCAGTCTGGATCCAACCCTTAAACGATCTGAGATGACCGAACACCTGAGAAGAGACGATGACAACCCCTCGGAGGAAGCCAACCATCAGCGATTATACTGATTAACCAAAGCCTGCCATAAGTTAATTATATTGAGTTTCTACAATATAAATCTATTTTAGAAAATAATTTCCTGTGAAGTTGCCTTGCAACGATTGTATCGTAAAAAGCGCTATACAAATAATCTTGAATTGAAACCTATTACTAATGTTTTTCATTATTATCAATGCTGAAAACTGTTTTCACTTAATTATTTTTTTGGAAACTGTATACTTAAAATAAATGCTGTTCTTTAACTTTGTATCAAGCACATAATCATGGCAAAGTTGAAATATAATTAATTTGTAATTAAGTATAAATAATTTACTGCCACTTAAATAAATTCAATGCAACCATGTTGAATAAAAGTATTAATGTATACATATATATTTTTTAATATTACCCTGACTAAATTGTAATGTATCACATTTTGCATAAAAAATATGTAGCAACACAACTATTTTCAACATTGATAATAATCAGAAATATTTCTTGAGCATAAAATCAGCATCTTAGGATGATTTCTAGGATCAATAGAAAGGCGCCATAAAAACAGTCCACATTCTGCATTCTGCACACACACGTCTTTTAAGCAGAGCATTGTGTCACGTGGACTGATATTATATTTAACATTATATTAAATTATATTAAACTGTCCCTCTACAAGAAATGTGTCAAACTTATTCTAAATTAATTATAATTGGTCATATAAACTAGAACAGACTAATTAAAATGTAAACAATTATAATGTAAAAAACATGCATTAATGTTAATGGAAATAATTTCAATAATAAACAAATAGATAGCATTTTTATTTCTGAATTGTTATACTGTATGTTATCTGTGTTTATGGTGTGGTGTGTTACGGACCGGGTGTGCTGGGCCGCTCTGTGCCAGAAAGTCCAGGCCACCTTTTAGCCCCAGTCCACTCCTGCTGTATACTGTTCTGTAATGTTTAAAAATGTAATATATTGACATGATTTGATTATATAAAGCAGATCCAGGGGCGCGGGAAGGTGTTTTATGTAGGGGGTGCTGTGGGGGGGGGGGGGGGGGGGGGTAGTCAATTTCTGCGTATAAATATTACGCCAAATAGAAACAGAAAATCGTGCTATAGCCTACGCACTTTCATGAGATCGTGTTAGACAGCAATTAGCTATTTTACAATAAAGTATTTTTTTGCTGTTTTTAAAGCATTTGCTGCATGGATTAAAAAGATAGGCGAATAAATAATTCACTAGGCCTATCAGTCAGACAAAATTGCATTGCAGCAAATCCTTTACATTTCAAGGACAAAGATTTACATACTTTTTTATTATTATTGAATACAATTATAAAGTAAAACGCAAATTATAATCGGGCCTGTTTTAGGGGCCGTTCACATATAGCGCCTAAAAACGCGTGGAAAACGCTAGGCGCGCTGCTTTCTCTTTTTTTCCAAAGCGCTCGGGTGGTTGCGCTCCGGAGGCGTTTGTCGTTGCTAAGCAACCATCAGCTGCGCTCTCCGTTACAAGAAGGAAATTTCGTCACATGACCTGCGGTGCGCTTGCGGCATTCTGAAAAGTTGAGATGTTTTTATCTCGATGCGGCGCGGAAGCGCCTGGAAAAAACGAGCGCGTCGCACCGCAACCGCGTCGCTTCCATTATGAGCGCGCATACCGCGCGTCTACATTTGAAATAACGAACTTGAGAGCGCAAAAGACGCGATATGTGAGCGGCCCCTAAGGCTTTCCCTTATTTTAATATTTTAGATGGTGAGGTGACGGGTAAAAATGACTCGCCATCTCCTCATTGGACGCGCAGAGAGAAATATATGCATCTTAACGGATTACATAGACTAATGAAGAGTTTTTGCTTTGAATTATTTAGTTTTAAAGTAGTATTTTAAAGCTTTCTATAGATATATTTATCATATCTCTGTGCCAGTTTCGGTTCATCATTGAAGCGCTCTTGTTTAAAACCGGCAGAAAGTGCATTCTCTGTTTTCCTATTTTATAAAAGCACAATGTTGATATTGTGAATGCACACAAATAAAAGTAGACCCTTTACAGTTCCAAATGATATATTACTCTTACCTTTATGAGAAAAAAATCACACGGCGTATTTTAAGTTGTTTTTACTGTAAGAAAAGAATCCTCCATGTCCCGTAGAGCTCGCTTCAGCTTCCACTCTCCACACAAACTGTTGGATATTGCACATTTATATAGGTTAAACATTTAAACTAACACTGTGATATGCTTGAACTGTTTATAGGCCTATCTATCGATTTTATTTTAGTCAAGTCGTGATGATTTGATAAGGCTAAATTAATCAAACATAGGCGATCAACTCTGATGCTGGCCGCTTGGTCGTTGCTTAAAAGAAAAAAGAAAAAACATTTAACGAACAAAAAATGCTCCCAAGGTTTTTCTAAATTAACTTTATGAAGAAAAAAAAACGAAACATAGTCTAATCACTTTTCCATTAAATACAAAACTGAACTATTTTAATAGGTAGCTATAAGCTGTTTTGGGAGAAGGGAAAGACTCATATCGCTGAGAACAAAAAAAAAAGTAGTTTTTTTCTTCCAGTACATCCATGATATTTCCATGTTCCGCTTTAAGCCACAACCTACAGATCCCACAACACAAACATAACATTCACAAACACAAAAGCAAGCATTGGCAGTGCTGCGTGCGTGATTTGGCAGGATAGCCCTGCATCAGTTTAATAACTTTGATAACTTTAATTCTTACAACTGTTAAATTAATGGGCAA
The DNA here is from genome assembly GCA_003573665.1 of Oxygymnocypris stewartii. NCBI lineage: Eukaryota > Metazoa > Chordata > Actinopteri > Cypriniformes > Cyprinidae > Oxygymnocypris > Oxygymnocypris stewartii. Next base: position 203,027 of record QVTF01026130.1, on the reverse strand, counting down.
ATGGTAAATATGTCGAAGATCACATAGAAATAGATTGCAAAACAGCCAATGTAAACTAAATGTTATAAACATCGGAGCAACCATAGAAATGTTTAAATGAATCTTTATTATAACAAATTTAGCCTTTTTTTTTTATTCACAACAGTTTACAGTTGCCCACAGAAAAAAACAGGGGGTGCTGCAGCACCCTCAGCACCCTCAGCACCCCCTGTTCCCGCGCCCCTGGGCAGATCTGAATGCTATTGTTTAGTATTAAAACACCATTTCCAATGCATTGGTCAGTTTCTTCTGTGGTTTTCACACTCCTTCTCTCACACACACGTTCACGTGCATAAAAGTAGAAGTATCTGGATGTTTTTGGCTCTTCAGAGCTTCGGTTTCTTAAAGACTGCTTATTAGCCTTTGTTTCAGCAGAAGCCATTAAACCACAGTGTGTTTAAAGGTTAAAGTCTCTCTACACTTGCAGTTCTTCTCTCTCATCTGCTCTCCTTTGATCACTTGCTACAATAGTCACACAATACATCTTTTGTTGATTTTAATGATTCAGGTTGCTGTACTGAACTCATCTCTTAACGGCCCTAAACTGTTTCCCATTCATTCTCAATGGTAGTGCTAAACCACTACGGATGTAATATTCTTTCGGCCGCTAGCGCTCCCGTGGCGCACTTCCGGGTTCCGGCGTCGCGGGAAGTTTGAATTCACAGAAGAAGAAAACACTGCGGCGATCGCTAGTGTTGTTTAATTCAACGCATTCTCGTCTTATTTATCAAAGGTAAGATGCTTTATGCGACATCAGTTTATGTGTTTGCATGCCAAATTATGATTGAACATAGCTGTAGATTACATTTCTGTGTATTGTTTGTCATCATTAATACATCATATGTTGATTACAAGCTAAATTATGAATGCACAGAGCTGTAGTTTACCTTTCTGTGTATTGTTTGTCATCATTAATACATCATATGTTCATTACAAGCTAAATTATGAATGAACATAGCTGTAGTTTACCTTTCTGTGTATTGTTTGTCATCATTAATACATCATATGTTGATTACAAGCTAAATTATGAATGCACAGAGCTGTAGTTTACCTTTCTGTGTATTGGTTGTCATCATTAATACATAATATGTTGATTACAAGCCAAATTATGAATGCACATAGCTGTAGTTTACCTTTCTGTGTATTGTTTGTCATCATTAACACATCATATGTTGATTACAAGCCAAATTATGAATGCACATAGCTGTAGTTTACCTTTCTGTGTATTGTTTGTCATCATTAACACATCATATGTTGATTACAAGCCAAATTATGAATGCACACAACCATTATTTTCATTGTTGTAAATATATTCAGCTGTTCAAAAATGTTTTCTGACCATGGTTTTACTGTAGTAACCATAATTAGGCAGTAATTATGGCAGTAATCAGGCAGTACGGGTCGGCATTAACACATCCAGCACCATCACACTGAACACAGGGGCCCCCCAAGGATGTGTGCTGAGCCCCCTCCTCTTCACTCTGCTGACCCACGACTGCACACCGTCACATAACTCTAACCATTTCATCAAGTTTGCGGATGACACGACTGTGGTGGGTCTCATTAGCAACCGAGATGAGACAAACTACAGGAGCGAGGTGTACCGCCTGGCCGGGTGGTGCAGGGACAACAATCTCTCTCTGAATGTGGAGAAGACGAAGGAGATTGTTGTTGACTTCAGGAGAGTGCACACTCAGCATGCTCCTCTGACCATCAACGGTGCGACTGTGGAGAGAGCGAGCAGCACCAAGTTTCTGTGCACATCACAGAGAACCTCTCCTGGACTAACAACACTGCAGCACTAGCCAAGAAAGCACAGCAACGTCTCTACTTCCTCCGCAAACTCAGAAGAGCCAGAGCCCCGACCCCCATCATGTGCACTTTCTACAGAGGCACCATCGAGAGCATCCTGACTAGCTGCATCACTGTGTGGTATGGCGCCTGCAACGCGTCCTGCCGCAAGTCCCTTCAACGGATAGTGAGAGCAGCGGAGAAGATCGTTGGTGTCTCTCTCCCCCCCTCCAGGACATCTACAGCACCCGTCTCACCCGTAAAGCACTCAGCATTGCAGGTGATCCCACCCACCCGTCACACAGCTTCTTCAGTCTGCTGCCATCAGGGAGGAGACTGCGGAGACTCCAGGCGAGGACCAGCAGACTTAAGGACAGCTTCATCCATCAGGCTGTCAGGAAGCTGAACTCCCTCCCGTCCTTGCCCCCCCTCCCCTCTTTTACCCCACGCAACACTGAACTCTGACACTACGACCCCCCCCCCCCCCAATGTCCATACCCCCCAGGCCCCCCCCCCCCCCTTACAACCGTGACCCGCACCAGTCACTTTATGCAGCACTGGAATGATCTCCACCTCATCCAGCATCGTCTGTAATCTACCTCTTCTGACAGTCTGATAAAACAGTAATGCATTTCTTGCACTACTCGCATCTGCATAGTTTTGTTTTATTTAACTGGTTTGCACTCTATCTGCCATGTACCTTATGCCACTTTACTTTATCTATCTCTTTTTATTGTCTATTTATTTGTATTTTTCTGCAATGTCCTCATTTGTATATCTGTATAGTTTGTATGTACATATGGTTAAACTGTATTTATCTGTATTTGAACGTCTACTGTCAGTGTTTAATGTTAACTGTATGCACCAAGGGTCTGAGAGTAACGCAATTTCAATTCTCTGTATGTATGTACTGTACATGTGGAAGAATTGACAATAAAACTTGACTTGACTTGACTTGAATTTAGCCATAGTATTTTAGTCTTAGTCACAACAATAAATGTACCATTTTCCTGACTGTATTGGGCTTTATATTTGCATGAAACTGTAAATGAATATCAGTCTGCCAAAACAGCAGGATTACTGTAGTATTATAGTGTGTTTGTGTCTGTAATATATATAATTTCTATTGTGTTTTCTTGTAGAGACACTACTCGTGCCCTTGCTGTCATCTTTTCCTGGTACACGTCCAGATCCAGGTAAATATTGGACACATTAACATCATACACAAAAGGGTTTTTAAGGCTTAAAATGTCTTTATTTACCGTTACACAAATCAATGCCTTAAAGTTTTAAATCAGATCAGAAAGTCTTAAATTCAGAAAATGATGGATGCAAAGCAAAAAGAGAATGAATCTCTTCCTCTGTGTTTTGTCTTGTTTTCTAGTACAAATATCAAACATCTTTCAATCAAGATATGTTTAATTCAGATGCAAATATAAACAAAGTCTTGAAAAATGTAATAAATTAAATGAGTTTATTCTTAAAACAATAACAACTATCTGTCAATGAGTAATCGAAACGTCCCTTTATATTAAGGTTACTATTTTGCCAATTATGGCAGATATTAGTTCTTGTTTTAATCACTTCAAACTAGACTTTGTATTTGATGTTATTTTGTATCTCCAGTAAATGTATCTTTATTTAAGAATCTTTAGGCATTTGCACTGGAAAACAATGCAGCATGATCTGAAGCTACAGTAAAATATATTCCCACATTATAGTGTCAGGAGTTTTTCAGGGAGCTTTTGTAAAAATGAATTAAAATTATGAATGCCTCGGAACTCGGAAGTTAATACAACTCATCGTGTTTCTCTCCAGACATTTACATTATAAAGAAAATATTTCTGTTTTCCCTCATTTGTTCCTCAAATTTGATTTACTTGGTCTTAAAAAGGTATTTTCTTACACATTAAACTAAATATTCAACTTGTTGTAGACATCACTGCTACACTGCCTGTGCCCTCACTGTTTTCATATCATGGTTCCCACGTTGAGCCTCAATCAGGATTTTCAGAATGCAGAAATTAATTCATTTTTCCCCTCTGTGTAGGAACTACATACATACACCTCTGCCTGTGCTGGACCTGTGAAGACTGATGGTACTGGACCACAAACACAGAGCCCATTGATAACTTGCTTAATAAACACCATGGGAAGAAGGACATCCTCAGGAGTGTGCAGCAATGGTCCACAAGTCCTCGACTGATCCAAACAGCATGCTCCATTCGGCCACAAACCTGCACATTTCACAGTATGTCATGCACCTGGCCAAACTGCTCAACACCAGTTTATGTTAAACAACTCCAGAGAAGAAAACCAGACTTGTCTTGCTTATGGACAGCCAAAGATGGTTCCTCTATCCCCTTCTTTTCTTAATCAGCGAGGCCCTGTCAGGTGTCTACTGCTCCACAAAGGGTTTTAATGCCTACAGTGATGAAGGACTAACAAACGTTAGTGTTCATTAAGAGTGAACATAAGGACACAAAGAAACGCGTTTAGGAGAAAGGACATCAAAAACGCAAACAGCCTGAAACTGGACACGTTAGTCGCTTGTGCAGATTTTGTAAAATGCAACTGAAGCGGGGCTCAAACAGTCCTCACATACACATGTGTGTGTGTCATACACATACACATGTGTCATACACATACACATGTGTCATACACATACACATACATACACATGTGTTATACACATACACATACATACACGTGTCATACACATACACATACATACACATGTGTAGTCCTCACACAGGCTTTCTGGCGTAGCAGGGAAATAAGTTCATTGCCATGTTAGTCTTTTTCATTTACCAACCTCAGAACATGCAGAAAGATGACCTGGAGAGAGTTTAAAGAGTCTGCATTTTACAAGATGGAAAGACAGAAATGGCTGGCAGAAAAAAAAAAAATATAGATATATAATGTTTTACCCCTTAGAAATATTTCACTAATGTATATACTGTATAGTTTGATTTGTTTATTTTTCAGTGTGAGATTGTAATGTGTATATATTGTCAGAAATTTATTTTTCCTTCTACTTTATTATTTTGGATCAATATTTACTAATCTTGTTTGTAAATATCAACATTTTCTATTTACTAAAAAGAGCATTTAATAAAAGCAACTGAAATGTACAAATTGCTTCATGAGTGCCGTGTTCTACTTTATAGGACTTATATTTTACAGTTTCTATGGTTACGGAAGCACTACTTAATTGGTCATATACTTAAGTGTGTCTTCTATTATTCCATCACTCTATCAATTGTTTATATAATTGTTATGTATTACTAAGTTGAGTTCAATTTAAATGCCTCTCATTTACATTTCAAAAGACATGTAATATAACCATTCATGCTTTTAATATAACCATGGAATGTTATATTAATATTATTTTACTGTTTCTTTTATTATTAATAATATATTCATAATACATTGGAGTATTTTTCAGTGTGATATTGTACTATATATAGTCACAATTATTTTTTCTTTCTATTGTATTAATTTGGATCTTAAAAAGTGCTTATAGCATTTAATAATAAAATGCTATATGTTTCATAAAACCATGTCATGTATATTATTATTTTACTTTATTTATTTGAATACTAATCATTTATTCATAATACTTTGCTTTGTAATAATACTAATCATAATACTATATACATAATATATAATACAATACATAATACAATACATAATACTAATAATTTATTCATAATACTTTGCCTTTTTGAAATCCAAAAAGGCAAGACACACATTTCAAATAATTTGCAGCTGTAATGTATTGTTATATTTTACAATTTTGTTTTATAAAAAGCACAAAGCTGTGTGAAATAGTGGTTTCATGTCTGCAGTGAGTGGGATTCGAACCCACGATCCAAATAAATGCATGAAAAAATTGGATTGGCTGTGACAACATTTCCGCTCTTTGGTCAGCTGTTGAAATGCTTCAATCAACAGCTTTCCTGTAGCTCAACTGGTAGAGCATGGCATGGGTTCGATTCCCAGGGAAAGCAAGAGCTGATAAAATGTAAAAACTGTAACTTGAATGCAATGTAAGTCGCTTTGGATAAAAGCGTCTGATAAATGTAAATCTGATTGGCTCTCACAGAGTTCCAACTATCTACGGCTGGCTCCCAGGGAGCAGTTGGGTGTTCAGTGCCTTGCTCAAGAATCTCACCTCAGTCGTGGACACTTCCTGCCAGAGCCGGGATTTGAACCCACAACCTTGGGTTTCAAGTCCAACGCTCTATTCATTAGGCCACGACTGCCCACAATCTCACATTTGTTTATAAGAACAGAAAGATTAAAATCACTTCTAATGTTTCTATTTTGATCTTTCATTGTGTGTGATAGATCACAGAAGCATAATTTATCACAAGTAATCTCAATTGATCACTTGGTTCTGTATCTGCACAAAATTCAGGTTTTGTTAATGTAATGCAGTCAGATTGTTTGATCTCTTGCTGAAATAGTTTAATGTGGTGACTCAGTGACTGATGCAGCTGGAGTCGGTGGGTTAGTTGCTCGTGGAGATTCATTGTGGTTTGTGGAGAGCAGAAAACCACTGGATCAAAACCGAACAACAGTTTTACAAGCTGAACACAATGGAGATACTGGATAAGGCCAAAGATCTGTAGATCATGGGTTCAACAAACATCAATGTGAAAATGTGCTAAAATAGTTGTGATGGGAGATAAAGATCAAACTGAAGAAATGACGAATGTTCACACATTTATTTTCATGACCGAGAGACTGTGGTCAGTTGTTTTTCTTCTCAGCTTCTCATTTCACACTCATTGCTTTTTTTCTAATATATTTTTGTCAGTATCTTCCTAGAACTGATTAACAGCAGGCCTTTATTAGAAATACCCGTAGTCATGATGAGATTATCACCTATGTACAGTATGTTTTTTTAGTAATTATTTTCATAGTAGTTTTTTAATGCCCTGGTAGCATCTCTAGTATGTATTTTCTAATTAAAAGGGTCTGCTAAATGAATACCTGTCACCGAACACAGAATCCAGAAGCAATTGTACAAACAGCTGTATTGTTGCTGGATCTGCTGCAGCCAGAGAAGCCTCGAGACAAAATGTTTGGACAGATTGTGTATACTTTAAAGGCTTGTGTCCCCCCCCCCCCTCATCTCTATTGCTTTAGTAACTGTTTTCTCAAAGGTTGTAGTTGCCTTGACAACTTCAATATGCTAATGAGGAAGAAAGGCAGTAAATTAACAGAGGTTCTGATTTTATTCATATTTTATTGTAGGTATAATATTGTACAAATACAAACAAGTGGTACACATCAAGATGTTTGTTAATTAATCTACAAATGTTTGAAAAATCAAAACTGGCCAAATGTTAGCTCTTAAAGGCAATTTAAAAGAGAATTTGTTTTGCATATTTAGTCCCAAGTGGGAGCTAAACCAATATCATCTGCTTTAGAAGTAGATTTTTTTTGTCGGTTTTTTTCACTCCTGTGGTCAGCATCTTTCTAGAACTCATTACAGCTATTTACAATCATTTTTGCACTAATAACAAACCTTTATGTCTTTTTTTACTCTAGACTCAAAAAACAAAACAGACATTATTTGTAACACAGGCTGTCCAATGTTCAAAACTTTGCATATTGCGTTCATATCTTTAAAGAAGGATTGCATTTGCAGAAGCATTGGTTCAAAATACAAATGTATTCAGAAATATATAGGAACATAACATTAGATCACCCACACACAACCCAGATAGCAACATAATGCCGGCCCACATCTGGCACATGTTTAATGATGATCTGGTTCACATGTAGCGTGGAAAGATGATCTGGTCCACATGTAGCGTGGAAAGATGATCTGGTCCACATGTAGCGTGGAATGATGATCTGGTCCACATGTAGCGTGGAACGATGATCTGGTCCACATGTAGCGTGTAATGATGATCTGGTCCACATGTAGAGTGGAATGATGATCTGGTCCACAAGTAGCGTGGAATGATGATCTGGTCCACATGTAGCGTGGAACGATGATCTGGTCCACAAGTAGCGTGGAATGATGATCTGGTCCACAAGTAGCGTGGAACGATGATCTGGTTCACATGTAGCGTGGAACGATGATCTGGTCCACAAGTAGCGTGGAATGATGATCTGGTCCACATGTAGCGTGGAACGATGATCTGGTCCACATGTAGCGTGGAACGATGATCTGGTCCACATGTAGCGTGGAACGATGATCTGGTCCACATGTAGCGTGGAACGATGATCTGGTCCACAAGTAGCGTGGAATGATGATCTGGTCCACATGTAGCGTGGAATGATGATCTGGTCCACATGTAGCGTGGAATGATGATCTGGTCCACATGTAGCGTGGAATGATGATCTGGTCCACATGTAGCGTGGAACGATGATCTGGTCCACATGTAGCGTGTAATGATGATCTGGTCCACATGTAGAGTGGAATGATGATCTGGTCCACAAGTAGCGTGGAATGATGATCTGGTCCACATGTAGCGTGGAACGATGATCTGGTCCACAAGTAGCGTGGAATGATGATCTGGTCCACAAGTAGCGTGGAACGATGATCTGGTTCACATGTAGCGTGGAACGATGATCTGGTCCACAAGTAGCGTGGAATGATGATCTGGTCCACATGTAGCGTGGAACGATGATCTGGTCCACATGTAGCGTGGAACGATGATCTGGTCCACATGTAGCGTGGAACGATGATCTGGTCCACATGTAGCGTGGAACGATGATCTGGTCCACATGTAGTGTGTAATGATGATCTGGTTCACATGTAGCGTGGAACGATGATCTGGTCCACATGTAGCGTGGAACGATGATCTGGTCCACATGTAGCGTGGAACGATGATCTGGTCCACATGTAGCGTGGAACGATGATCTGGTCCACATGTAGCGTGGAACGATGATCTGGTCCACATGTAGTGTGTAATGATGATCTGGTTCACATGTAGCGTGGAACGATGATCTGGTTCACATGTAGCGTGGAACGATGATCTGGTCCACATGTAGCGTGGAATGATGATCTGGTTCACATGTAGCGTGGAACGATGATCTGGTCCACATGTAGCGTGGAATGATGATCTGGTTCACATGTAGCGTGGAAAGATGATCTGGTTCACATGTAGCGTGGAAAGATGATCTGGTCCACATGTAGCGTGGAATGATGATCTGGTCCACATGTAGCGTGGAATGATGATCTGGTCCACATGTAGCGTGGAATGATGATCTGGTTCACATGTAGCGCGGAACGATGATCTGGTTCACATGTAGCGCGGAACGATGATCTGGTCCACATGTAGCGTGGAATGATGATCTGGTTCACATGTAGCGCGGAACGATGATCTGGTTCACATGAAGCGTGGAATGATGATCTGGTCCACATGTAGCGCGGAACGATGATCTGGTTCACATGTAGCGTGGAATGATGATCTGGTCCACATGTAGCGTGGAATGATGATCTGGATCACATGTAGCGTGGAACGATGATCTGGTCCACATGTAGCGTGGAATGATGATCTGGTCCACATGTAGCGTGGAATGATGATCTGGTCCACATGTAGCGTGGAACGATGATCTGGTCCACATGTAGTGTGTAATGATGATCTGGTCCACATGTAGCGTGGAACGATGATCTGGTCCACATGTAGCGTGGAATGATGATCTGGTCCACATGTAGCGTGGAATGATGATCTGGTCCACATGTAGCGTGGAACGATGATCTGGTCCACATGTAGTGTGTAATGATGATCTGGTCCACATGTAGTGTGTAATGATGATCTGGTTTACATGTAGCGTGGAATGATGATCTGGTCCACATGTAGCGTGGAACGATGATCTGGTCCACATGTAGTGTGTAATGATGATCTGGTCCACATGTAGTGTGTAATGATGATCTGGTTTACAAGTAGCGTGGAACGATGATCTGGTTTACATGTAGCGTGGAATGATGATCTGGTCCACATGTAGCGTGGAACGATGATCTGGTCCACATGTAGCGTGGAACGATGATCTGGTTCACATGTAGCGTGGAACGATGATCTGGTTCACATGTAGCGTGTAATGATGATCTGGTCCACATGTAGCGTGGAATGATGATCTGGTCCACATGTAGCGTGGAACGATGATCTGGTCCACATGTAGTGTGTAATGATGATCTGGTCCACATGTAGTGTGGAATGATGATCTGGTCCACATGTAGCGTGTAATGATGATCTGGTCCACATGTAGCGTGTAATGATGATCTGGTCCACATGTAGTGTTGAATGATGATCTGGTCCACATGTAGCGTGGAACGATGATCTGGTCCACATGTAGCGTGGAACGATGATCTGGTCCACATGTAGCGTGGAACGATGATCTGGTCCACATGTTGCGTGGAACGATGATCTGGTCCACATGTAGCGTGGAACGATGATCTGGTCCACATGTAGCGTGGAACGATGATCTGGTCCACATGTTGCGTGGAACGATGATCTGGTCCACATGTAGCGTGGAACGATGATCTGGTCCACATGTAGCGTGGAACGATGATCTGGTCCACATGTAGCGTGGAACGATGTTCTGGTTCACATGTAGCGTGGAAAGATGATCTGATCCACATGTAGCGTGGAACGATGATCTGGTCCACATGTAGCGTGGAACGATGATCTGGTCCACATGTAGTGTTGAATGATGATCTGGTCCACATGTAGCGTGGAACGATGATCTGGTCCACATGTAGCGTGGAACGATGATCTGGTCCACATGTAGCGTGGAACGATGATCTGGTCCACATGTTGCGTGGAACGATGATCTGGTCCACATGTAGCGTGGAACGATGATCTGGTCCACATGTAGCGTGGAACGATGATCTGGTCCACATGTTGCGTGGAACGATGATCTGGTCCACATGTAGCGTGGAACGATGATCTGGTCCACATGTAGCGTGGAACGATGATCTGGTCCACATGTAGCGTGGAACGATGTTCTGGTTCACATGTAGCGTGGAAAGATGATCTGGTCCACATGTAGCGTGGAACGATGATCTGGTCCACATGTAGCGTGGAACGATGATCTGGTCCACATGTAGCGTGGAACGATGATCTGGTCCACATGTAGCTTGGAACGATGATCTGGTCCACATGTAGCTTGGAACGATGATCTGGTCCACATGTAGCGTGGAACGATGATCTGATCCACATGTAGCGTGGAACGATGATCTGGTCCACATGTAGCGTGGAACGATGATCTGGTCCACATGTAGCGTGTAATGATGATCTGGTCCACATGTAGCGTGTAATGATGATCTGGTCCACATGTAGTGTTGAATGATGATCTGGTCCACATGTAGTGTGTAATGATGATCTGGTCCACATGTAGTGTGTAATGATGATCTGGTTTACAAGTAGCGTGGAATGATGATCTGGTCCACATGTTGCGTGGAACGATGATCTGGTCCACATGTAGTGTGTAATGATGATCTGGTCCACATGTAGCGTGTAATGATGATCTGGTTTACAAGTAGCGTGGAATGATGATCTGGTCCACATGTTGCGTGGAACGATGATCTGGTCCACATGTAGCGTGGAACGATGATCTGGTTCACATGTAGCGTGGAACGATGTTCTGGTCCACATGTAGCGTGGAACGATGATCTGATCCACATGTAGCGTGGAACGATGATCTGGTCCACATGTAGCGTGGAACGATGATCTGGTCCACATGTAGCGTGGAACGATGATCTGATCCACATGTAGCGTGGAACGATGATCTGGTCCACATGTAGTGTGTAATGATGATCTGGTTTACAAGTAGCGTGGAACGATGATCTGGTTTACATGTAGCGTGGAATGATGATCTGGTCCACATGTAGCGTGGAACGATGATCTGGTCCACATGTAGCGTGGAACGATGATCTGGTTCACATGTAGCGTGGAACGATGATCTGGTTCACATGTAGCGTGTAATGATGATCTGGTCCACATGTAGCGTGGAATGATGATCTGGTCCACATGTAGCGTGGAACGATGATCTGGTCCACATGTAGTGTGTAATGATGATCTGGTCCACATGTAGTGTGGAATGATGATCTGGTCCACATGTAGCGTGTAATGATGATCTGGTCCACATGTAGCGTGTAATGATGATCTGGTCCACATGTAGTGTTGAATGATGATCTGGTCCACATGTAGCGTGGAACGATGATCTGGTCCACATGTAGCGTGGAACGATGATCTGGTCCACATGTAGCGTGGAACGATGATCTGGTCCACATGTTGCGTGGAACGATGATCTGGTCCACATGTAGCGTGGAACGATGATCTGGTCCACATGTAGCGTGGAACGATGATCTGGTCCACATGTTGCGTGGAACGATGATCTGGTCCACATGTAGCGTGGAACGATGATCTGGTCCACATGTAGCGTGGAACGATGATCTGGTCCACATGTAGCGTGGAACGATGTTCTGGTTCACATGTAGCGTGGAAAGATGATCTGGTCCACATGTAGCGTGGAACGATGATCTGGTCCACATGTAGCGTGGAACGATGATCTGGTCCACATGTAGCGTGGAACGATGATCTGGTCCACATGTAGCTTGGAACGATGATCTGGTCCACATGTAGCTTGGAACGATGATCTGGTCCACATGTAGCGTGGAACGATGATCTGATCCACATGTAGCGTGGAACGATGATCTGGTCCACATGTAGCGTGGAACGATGATCTGGTCCACATGTAGCGTGTAATGATGATCTGGTCCACATGTAGCGTGTAATGATGATCTGGTCCACATGTAGTGTTGAATGATGATCTGGTCCACATGTAGTGTGTAATGATGATCTGGTCCACATGTAGTGTGTAATGATGATCTGGTTTACAAGTAGCGTGGAATGATGATCTGGTCCACATGTTGCGTGGAACGATGATCTGGTCCACATGTAGTGTGTAATGATGATCTGGTCCACATGTAGCGTGTAATGATGATCTGGTTTACAAGTAGCGTGGAATGATGATCTGGTCCACATGTTGCGTGGAACGATGATCTGGTCCACATGTAGCGTGGAACGATGATCTGGTTCACATGTAGCGTGGAACGATGTTCTGGTCCACATGTAGTGTGTAATGATGATCTGGTCCACATGTAGCGTGGAACGATGATCTGGTCCACATGTAGCGTGGAACGATGATCTGGTCCACATGTAGCGTGGAACGATGATCTGATCCACATGTAGCGTGGAACGATGATCTGGTCCACATGTAGTGTGGAATGATTGCACTTGGGTGGACCGCTCCTGCTTGACAGATCTGGGCCAACAGCAGGCCACAGCAAAGCCACATGTCAGCCAAGAGCAAAGAAATAAAACATAATGGACCTTTTCTGAGCCACAGAATCTTCATATATTATTTATAGAGTTCTCTCAGCTTGTCTAAGCTTGTTAACAAGCAAAATCACTGAAGGAAAGAAGTTAAAGAAAGAAGGAAAAAAAGAGACAAACAGAAACTCAAGAACTACAACTGACTGCAGCCACAGCCTTAGATGAAATCAGCTGAAGATAAAATATATTACATTTCTGAAGATCACATTGCAGTAACACAGGGTTCATAATATGAAAGCATTACATTTCACAGCTTTGAGATTCAAATAACTTAAATGAATCAGGCCATTAAATTATAATTGTAAAACCATTAATAGCAAGCTATCATGTACCTCAAATGTATCAAACTCACTATCATAACCACTGAACAACTGGAACAGTGTTTCAGCAGAAACACCCACAGACATGGTGAAGTTAACTTTGTCACCTACGAAGGACAATGGAGATGCTTGCTTAGACCAAACATCTGAAGAAAGTTGGTTAAACAGACACAAGTGTGAAAATGTGCTAAAATATTCATGATGATAGATAAAGATCACACCAGAGGAGTGTGCAATATAAACTGAAGAACTGACTGATGTTCACACATTTATTTTCGAGACCGAGCTACTGTGGTCACTGTGGGTTTTTTTCTTCTCACCTTCTAATTGTACTCTCACATACACACATTTTTTTCACTCCAGTGCTCAACATCTTCCTAGAACTGATTAACAGTGTGTTTCAGCAGAAACACCCGCAGCCATGATGAGAACAACGTTTGTCACCTTTTAAAATATATGCTAAACGCAGCGATTTATTATTTTATCTTACAGTTTTTAATGCTGGTAGTGTCTCTAGTATTTATTTTCTAGGTAAAATTGTCTGCTTAATGAATAAATATAACTAAATGCAGAATCCAGGAGCAATATGAAGTCATTGTGTTTTGTATCATAAAAAGTTTAAAGTGGGATATTGTATGTCATGTTAGTTTTATTGGATGCTCAATCGAAAGGTACTTAAAGACACCATATTTTGAAACATTTGTAACACTTTTTAAACATTATGTTTCAATAGTTTTATATTACATTTCAGTATCTATGAAGCAAGAGAATGATGGTAAAAATGTATATGTTGTTGTGATGTTTGCTAGTCTTTATTTCAGAAGTCAAGAAATAGGCCTTAATATTATTTTTAAAGAATGTATAAAAGCATGTTTATTTAGTATTGTACAGAAAGAGTTTGAAGTAAAATATATATGAAATATATAATTTGTAAAGTAAAAACTAAAAATCACTATATAATATAAACAGTGAGAGAGGAGCTGTTATGAGATAACACATTAATCCATTAGGTGGCGCTCCAGCAGAGTCACTGTATCAGCAGAGACACACACAGACCAATACTGAAAATAAAACAAATATGAACAAAAACACGAATCAAATGCCATAAAATAAAATGAATTAATATTGCATTATTATTTGGGCTAATCTTATGTTTGACATTTTGCCCTTAATTTCAAGTCAAGTCAAGTCAAGTTGAGCTTTATTGTCATTCCACTACATGTGTGGACATATAGTGGGACGAGATGTCGTGCCTCACAGGACCACGGTGCTACATAAATACAGATATACAAAACGAAGTAAAACAGTATAAACCTATACACAAACTAACCTACTGTCAGCTTTGACTATACATATGCTATATATAAAAGTGGTTACCTATACATAAACTAAAAAACTAAAAATACAAACTGTACAACTGTGCAGATGACTTCAAATACTGTACATGTGCAAAAGAGAGACATTCAAGCAGCTGGCTGGGGAACAGTGTAAGGTGATTTGTGGTGCATGAGCCAGTAAACATACATACATTACAGTCGTATATTACAATCAGTCTTTTGTGGGATTATGGACACACAATGGTGTGTGAAAGTGTCTAGTGCATGCAGAGGAGAGTGTGTTGCTACAGGTGGCTTGTGCAGGCCCGCTCACCTGAATTCCACAGAGATAAAAGTTTAACAGTTTTTTCCTGAGATGTGGTAAGGTGGGGGGTTGTTTGGGGTTTCAGAGAGGGGCGGTGTGATGTGAGTTCAGGGCTCTCACAGCCTGGGGGAAAAAGCTGTTGAGCAGTCTGGCGGAGCGGGCTCTGATACTCCGGTACCGTCTACCTGAGGGTAGGAGCTGGAAGAGACTGTGGGAGGGGTGGGTGGGGTCCTCCACGATACTTTTTGCTTTGCTGGAGCATCGTGTAAGGAAAATGTCCAGGATGGAGGGGAGAGGGGCACCAATGATTTTTGCAGCGGTGTTCACTGTCCGCTGGAGGGTCTTGCGGTCTGCTGCACAACAGTTTCCGTACCAGACAGTGATGCAGCTGGTCAGCACGCTCTCAATGGTACCCCTGTAGAAGGTGGTAAGGATGGGTGGAGGGAGGCTTGCTCTTTTCAGCCGGCGGAGAAAGTGTAGGCGCTGTTGTGCCTTCTTGGAGATAGACTTGGTGTTGGTAGTCCAGGTGAGGTCCTCTGTGATGTGCACCCCCAGGAATTTAGTGCTGCTGACTCTCTCCACAGTCGAGGTGTCGATGGTCAGTGGGGGGTGGTCCACAGAGTTTCTCCTGAAGTCCATCACAACCTCCTTTGTCTTCTCCACATTGAGGGACAGGTTGTTAGCGCCACACCATTCAGCCAGCTGTGCCACTTCCTCTCTGTAGTGCGTTTCATCGTTGTTGCTGATGAGACCTACCACTGATGTGTCATCGGCAAACTTGATGATGTGGTTGGAGCTGAACTTGGCAGTGCAGTCGTGGGTCAGCAGCGTGAAGAGCAGCGGGCTGAGCACACAGCCCTGTGGGGCCCCTGTGCTCAGTGTGGTAGTGCTCGAGGTGTTGTGGCCGACCCGGACTGACTGAGGTCTTCCGGTTAAAAAGTCCAGGATCCAATTACAGAGGGAATTGTTGAGGCCCAGCAGGCTTAATTTATTGATGAGCTGTTGTGGGATTATTGTGTTGAATGCTGAGCTGAAGTCGATGAACAGCATTCTAACATATGAGTCTTTGTTTTCTAGGTGGGTAAGAGCCAGGTGGAGGGTGGAGGAAATTGCATCATCCATAGAGCGGTTTGGGCGGTATGCAAACTGGAGCGGATCGAGTGTGTTGGGGATGCTGGTTTTGATGTTGTGCATGACTAGCCTCTCAAAGCACTTCATTATGATTGGAGTCAGTGCTATGGGACGGTAGTCATTTAGACAGGACACAGGTGATTTTTTTGGTACCGGTATGATTGTCGTGGATTTGAGACATGTGGGGATGACTGCCTGGCTCAGCGAGGTGTTGAAGATATCTGTAAGGACATCTGTCAGCTGTTCAGCACAGTCTTTCAGTACGCGGCCAGGTATATTGTCAGGACCCGCAGCCTTGCGTGGGTTAATCCTAGATAGGGTCTTCCTTACGTCGGCTGGAGACAGACAGAGTGCCTGGTCGTTGGGAGGTGTGGGCAGTTTTTGTGCAGATGTGTCGTTCTGCATTTCAAACCGTGAGTAGAAGTGGTTGAGTGCATCTGGGAGGGATGTGTCGTCGTCACAGGCCTGTGGCGGGGGCTTGTAGTCAGTGATGGTCTGAATGCCTTGCCACAGGCTCCGTGTGTCTCTGGTGTTTGTGAAATGATTATTTAATACCACATTAACATTAAAAACATGATAAATCCTTCACAGAACCTTTAAATGATACAAAACACAAATAAAAGTACATTTATTAACAACAGAATGAGAAGCAGTAGTTTACTAACATCGTACTCATACTACACTGTAAAAAAAATCTGTTAAATTTACAGTAAAATACTGGCAGCTGTGGTTGCCATAATTGTACTGTGAAAAATAGGGTAGTAACATTTAAGGGTTTACAGAACTGTTTAAATTTACAGTGAAAAACTGTATTTCTTTAATTGATACAATGTTAATATACACACTTTTCAGTGAACTCATTTTATTTGCAGAAACCGACTGCACTTAAATTGTCCAACTGCCATTTGTTTGAACTTCCCACCCCCATCCGGAATGCTGAATCCCTGACAATTTTCAAGCGACACCTGAAAACTCATCCCTTCCATCATTACTTGAATTCATCTTAAAAAAAAACAACTTCACTCTCTTTCCCTTAACCTCTCACTGTCTGGCTAGAATTTACTCTGAACAATGCCTAGAAATTAGTATAACAAGCACTTCCTGTGTCCGTTTGCTTCTTTATAATGTATCGCTTATTGTATGCCTCAATTGCAGAGGTGGAAAGTAACGAATTACATTTACTCGCGTTACTGTAATTGAGTAGCTTTTTTGTGTACTTGTACTTTTTTAAGTAATTTTTTTAATCTGTAATTTTACTTTTACTTAAGTATATTTTGTGTGAAGTATTGTACTTCGCTACATTTTAAAACACATGCGTTACTGAGTAAAAAAAAAATCGCTCCGTGGAAACAACTGCAGCAAATAATGGGCAGAAGAAGAAACTGGCGCTAAAATCACAAGAAAGATGCAGACGGACACGACAGACGTTATGCTGCAGACCCAGCTGAAAACCAAACCCCGTCATACTCTGCTGAAGTTGAACTCGAAGGAATGAAGTGAACCCCTGGCCATATATTCATGCTCTATTATGCAGTGTAAGCTGTGTTTGCCTCGGGAGACCGAACTAGCAGCTTATAACATCTCGACATCGCCCTTCGCAAGCATGTAGAGGTAACGTAAGGTAAATACTTGCATCGTTGCATTGGTGGTTAAAATGAAGCTTTGACAGTTAACAAAAGGTTTTGCACAAATGAGCCAAAAAGACAGTGGTGCAGGGTGTGCAATATAGTCTGTGATAATATAATAATTGTTGTTTTAACGATGTGCGATTTGACATTATCAGTATTTTGCCAAAAACCAAACAAATCACTCTAAACAGTGTGCCGTGAAATCTAGTAGATTAGACTAGTGCGTGCGCGAGCATTTAGGGGCCGCTCACATATCGCGTCTTTTGCGCGCTCAAATTCGTTATTTCAAATGTAGACGCGCAGTATGCGCGCTCATAATGGAAGTGACGCGCTCGTTTTTTCCAGGCGCGTCCGCGCCGCATCGATATAAAAACATCTAAACTTTTCAGAATGCCGCAAGCGCACCGCAGGTCATGTGACGAAATTTCCTTCTTGTGTAACGGAGAGCGCAGCTGATGGTTGCTTAGCAGCGACAAACGTTTTCCACGCGTTTTTAGGCGCGATATGTGATATGCGATATGTTGAACTGCGTGATTCAGTCTGTTAAAATGCGTTTAGAATGATCACAAAATTGAAGATATAGAAGCAGAAAATGTATATATTTATATAATTTAATATAGTAAGTCAACATCACATGAAGAATGTCGTTTTTCTCAAAAAATCACCATGATTACATAGGCTTGTAGTTTTTCTTTTTACACAGTTAAAAAAACAAGAAGTTAATTAAGAGACTTAAGTTTTAGACACCATATTACCTGTTTTTGCTCTATTTTGACAACAAAAATAATTCCAAACACAGTTTTGCGTCTCTGACTCTGAGCAATGACGTGTTTCATTGCTTGAATTAACCGTTTAAATGATTTGTTCAACCGCAATGATTCGCTTATCAGTGACTTGCTGACACCTACTGGTGGTTTTAATTTAACATGTATCAAGTATCTTTTTATTTTTTTATTTTTTTAATTTCAAATGACTATTTAACATTTGTGACCCTGGCATGGACCACAAAACCAGTCTTAAGTTGCTGGGGTATATTTGTAGCAATAGCCAACAATACATTGTATGGGTTACAATTATACATTTTTCTTTTATGCCAAAAAGCATTAGCATATTAAGTAAAGATCATGTTCCATTAATATATTTTATAAAGTTCCTACTGTAAATATATCAAAACTAAGAGCTTAATTTGAACAACTTTAAAGGAGATTTTCTCAATATTTTGATTTTTTGCACCCTCAGATTCCAGATTTTCAAATATTGTCCGATCATAACATACCATACATCAATGGAAATATGATTTATTCAGCTTTCAGATGATGTATAAATCGCAATTTAGGAAAATGGACCCTTATGGTTTTGTGGTTCAGGGTCCTTATTTATCAAAACATTATTTCTTAATTTGTAACTGCAGGCTAAATGCATTCATGTCAGTGTGTAATACATCTATGCCACTTCAGATGAAGCTTCTGCGTTTCCTCTGCATTGCAAAGATTAATTTTGTTGATACTGATTTAATTTCCCTGGTAACAGCCTAAATGTGTTATTATTCTAAATAACTGATTCCTTTAATTAAAAACACCTAGTTTGAGATTTATAGGCCCATATCCCAGGTGTGTCAGACTCAGTTCCTGGAGGGCCACAGCCCTAAAGAGTTTAGTTCCAACCCTGCTCCAACACACAAACCATGTAGTTTTCAAATAAGCCTAAATGATTAGTTTAGCTGTATCAGATGTGTTTAATTAGGGTAATATCTACACTGTGTAGGGCTGTGGCCCTCCAGGAACTGAGTTTGACATCTTTGGTCCCATTTTTCCCTCCCATTGTTAAAATGTAACTAAGTACTTTTTACTCAGAGTAAATTTTAAATGAGCTACTTTTTACTTTTACTTGAGTATATTTTTAGACTGGTACTTTTACTTGTACTTAAGTAAAATTTCAGTAATGTAATGGTACTTTTACTTGAGTACAATATTTTTGTACTCTTTCCACCTCTGCTCAATTGTAAGTCGCTTAGGAAAAGCGTCTGCTTAATGAATAAATGTAAATGTTTATAAAGTAATATTTATAATATTTTAAGTAAGGTGAGCATAGGTATATTGAGAACTATATTCTTAAGTCCATGAAGAAAAACCTACTGATTTATGCAAAGTCATTAAAAGTATCAATTCAACTCAATTCTCTTGTAGATAACAGCAGCACACATACATGTGTGATTAAAATTAGCAATACAAATCTCACTGTTTCAGTAACTACACAGTTACTGTCTTTAAATAAGGCAACATGCAGCATAACATCAATGTTTCTTTGTCCGTGCTTTGTCTAGCTGTGGTTGTCAGTAATCTATTGCTTTTTTACAGTTTGCTTCCGTAAATTAAATTTACGGTATATTGGACTAAATGAAATGTAATATAATACAATATATTCATATAATTATAATATGAGGTAGCAATTAATTTTAAGCTTTGTATTTAAATTATATATACTGTATATAGACATTGATGTAGATACGTTTTAATATGTCCAACTTTTAAAATGATTAAACTTATATGTTTTCTTTTTGAGCTCTGTGTGAAACTATAAACATTCACTGGCCACTTTATTAGGTACATTTTGCTAGTACCAGGTTGGACCCCCTTTTGCCATCATAACTGCCTTAATTCTTCATGTCATAGATTCAACAAGGTGTTGGAAACATTGCTCAGAGATTTTGGTCCATATTGACATGATAGCATCACGTAGTTGCTGCAGATTTGTCGTCTGCACATCCATGATGTGAATCTCCCATTCCACCACATCCCAAAGGTGCTCTATTGGATTGAGATCTGGTGACTGTGGAGGACGTTTGAGTAAAGTGAACTCATTGTCATGTTCAAGAAACCAGTCTGAGATGATTTGAGCTTTGTGACATGGTACATTATCCTGCTGGAAGTACATCAGAAGATGGTACACTGTAGTCATAAAGGGATGGACATGGTCAGCAACAATACTCAGGTAGACTGTGGTGTTTAAACGATGCTCAATTGGCACGAAGGGGTCCAACGTGTGCCAAGATAATATCACCCACACCATTACACCCCCACCACCAGCAGCCTGAACCATTGAGACTCATCAGACCGGGCATTGTTTTTCCAATCTTCTATTGTCCAGTTGTGGTGATTCTGTGTGAATTGTATCCCCCGTGTCCTGTTCTTATCTGACAGGAGCGGCACCCGGTGTGGTCTTCTGCTGCTGGAGCCCATCTACTTCAGGGTTCGATGTGTTGTGTGTTCAGAGATGGTATTCTGCATATCTTGGTTGTAACGAGTGATTATTTGAGTTACTGTTGCCTTTCTATCATCTCTAACCAGTCTGCCCATTCTCCTCTGACCTCTGACATCAACAAGGCATCTTCATCCACACAACTGCCGCTCGCTGGATATTTTCTCTTTTTCGGACCATTCTCTGTAATCCCTAGAGATGGCTGTGTGTGAAAATCCCAGTAGATCAGCAGTTTCTGAAATACTCAGACCAGCCCGTCTGGCAGTAACAACCATTCCACGTTCAAAGTCACTTAAATCCCTTTCTTCCCCGTTCTGATGCTCGGTTTGAACTTCAGCAAGTTGTCTTCACCACATCTAGATGCCCAAATGCATTGAGTTGCTGCCATGTGATTGACTGATTAGCAATTTGTGTTACCGAGCAATTGAACAGATCTACATAATAAAGTGGCCGGCAAGTGTATGTATTTAAAGTGGTTATATGATGCGATTTCAAGTTTGCATTTCTCGATGGAGTGTTACAAGTTGTTTGTGCATAGATAAGTCTCAAAACCAAAGAGATATTCTTTATAAAAGTTAAAATTCTGCCACGCCCTCCTAAAATGGCTCATTCAAACACACACCACCACATGTTTACATCATGTCTGAGAAGATTTGCAAAACATTGCCCAAATGTATGTGCAATGAAAGAATGCAGAACACATTGTAGTAGTGTTGCTGCCGCTGGCACCATATCCTGGAGACACAGTTTCGTTGTGAAAGCGCAAGTACTTTGTTTGGGCTTTCAAAAGAGGACACAACTAGAAATC
This sequence comes from Oxygymnocypris stewartii, assembly GCA_003573665.1. Classification (NCBI taxonomy): domain Eukaryota; kingdom Metazoa; phylum Chordata; class Actinopteri; order Cypriniformes; family Cyprinidae; genus Oxygymnocypris; species Oxygymnocypris stewartii. Next base: position 181,045 of record QVTF01026130.1, on the reverse strand, counting down.
AGTGGTTAAGTTGTATTTACAACACTGTTCCAGAACAGTTCAATCGAAACATTAGAGGTTGTGCAGCGCATTTTACAGAGGACCATTTCCTAAACCTGGGAGAGGAGCCTAGAATGCTGGCTTGCACAAAGACTGTTTTTATAAAGTGGGGCAATTCCAACTTTGGAAGGACAGTCTGACGTTTCTGACTCACAGCCACTGTTCCCTCTAAGCTGCGCGCGCGGCCACGCAGAGAAAGTATGTGCGGCGCACACGCAAAGATGAGATTGTATTCTAGTACAAACGAAAGAATGGCAATGCTCGGTTAAACCGCTATAGATCTGGTGCCGCTATAGAGTTAGAACCGGTGAATGAGGTTTACAGGTTTCATAGAAATAGAATGATGTGCGCCAAACGAGTCGCTGTGAACCGAATACTTCAATACGAAATAGCTCAAATCGAGAGCCAATGTAATGACATGTGAAATAAAACGTCCTCATGTATTAAAGAAGAGCGGCTTGATTTAGGGCTGGAAATAGCGGATGATGGGCACAGAACAGTAACAAAACTCTGAGACATTTGCATTCACACACAGGTGTATTGTGCAAACTGTAAAACTTCATAGCGATGTTTAGATAGAATTCACGTTCACTTTTTAAAATAATATTTAACTTATAGATCTCAGTTTAAATGCTTCAGTTTGTTTTCTATTCTCTTCTATCAGTTTAAATGCTTCACTTGTTTTGATATTATATTATGTTATTATAAACCTAATAAATTGACCTTGTTTTTTAATGGAGTCACTTATGCTCATCAAGGCTGTATTTATTTGATCAAAATACAGAAAAATAAAACCAGTAATATTGTGAAATCTTAGGCTATTGCAATTTCTAATATTGGTTTTCTATTTTAAAAGGTATCCCTGTAAAGCAAAGCTGAATTTTCAGCATCATTACTCCAGTCTTCAGTGTCACATGATCCTTCAGAAATCATAATAATTTTATGATTTATTATCAGTGATGAAACTGTTGTGCTGCTTAATATTTTTTGGAACCTTTATTATTTGATTCTTTGATTAGACTAATAACAAGTTAAAAAGAACAGCATTAATAAAAAATATAAATATTTTCTAACAATATACAGGTGCTGGTCATTTAATTAGAATATCATCAAAAAGTTGATTTATTTCACTGAATGTATACATTCATTCCACACAGACTGATATATTTCAAGTGTTTATTTCAGTATCTCAGAAAATTAGAATATTGTGAAAAGGTTCAATATCGAAGACACCTGGTGCCACACTCTAATCAGCTAATTAACTCAAAACACCTGCAAAGGCCTTTAAATGGTCTCTCAGTCTAGTTCTGTAGGCTACACAATCATGGGGAAGACTGCTGACTTGACAGTTGTCCAAAAGACGACCACTGACACCTTGCACAAGGAGGGCAAGACACAAAAGGTCATTGCAAAAGAGGCTGGCTGTTCACAGAGCTCTGTGTCCAAGCTAGGGCTGTAGTCAAGTCCACCTTTGTCGAGTCCAAGACAAGTCCGAGTCCAAAGAGGTTCGAGACCGAGTCCAAAGAGGTTCGAGTCCAAGTCAAGTCCAAGTCCAAATGAGACGGTCAAAACAAAGTAAAAAATAATCTTCTTCAAAACTACATATTTAATTATTGATAATTTATGTGATACGAGAGACGGCATATCTTCTATTCTAATATAATAATTTTGCATTATTGTTTGTAATGATCTAAAAGCATGTGCAGCAACACTGTAGGATCAAATTAGGCTATTTTATTTCTCCTCCTGAGACCCAGCTGTGGAGTTTGTGTCTCTGTAGTGGACATTCTATTTTAGTGAATTTCTCTGAGACCTCACATGTCACAGTTATAAGCCTGGATGTCCTGTACAGAGCTCATTCAGGGCTTTATAGAGATACTAAAGGTTTTTTTAAACCCTCTCCTATGCCTTTAAAGATGGCTATATTTAATTTAGTGAAAAATTGTACATCCTTATGGAAATATGATTATATTCTGTAATGTCTTTTAAATCTGAATCATTTTCAGATTGTTTGTCATAAAGCAACATCTCAGGAAAATGTTATGGGTTTTCAAATTCAAATATGACTTCCTGTTATGAAACAGGACATCATTTCATACATGTTCACTGTAGAGGACACCAGGACTAAAAGCATGTTTATTATGCATTTTGGGAGACAACAATTGAATAGGGAAATAAATTATATATCAGTTTGCTTATGAAATATTATATATTATTATGAAAATCTGGCCATGACTCCCATTATGAAAATAATTTTTCAACATTCTGTCCCAACAGCAACACATTAATATGCAAATTAGATACAGTGAATAGATACACTGTAGATGCAACTTTTTCTTTATTAAACCTCTAGTTAAAGAAAAGTATATTCTAAGTGCACCACACATGACGTTGTTGTAAATGTGAAACAAATCACTAAATATATTTGCAGAAAAGATGCATGAACTACAACTACATCTTGTACACACTTTTATTATGCATATTAGGCTATATGTTCTGAAATAATACTAGACAAATGCTCAAAAAAACTCAAGTAATTCAAATTCAAAATGACTGAAGGTATAACACCTAGAGTGCTATTATTAACTATAAAGGCTCTGTAAAACAATGAACAGCAGTTTTCAGCCTGTCACCGGGATGCAAACCTGAAATATCAGATATACAGTACATGTACAGTAAGTTTCTTCATGGGTTTTGTATTCAATTACGCTGCTTTTCCATAGTTTTTTCTATGAAAACATGGACGCGTTTGACGGTTGCGCTCGCGTCTCTTGCATGAAACGGCTTTCTAAAAACGCGGCACTCTAGTTATTAAAAGATGTTTAACTCACACCTTCTTGTATTTTTCCTATTCCACTGCCCGCGTCAACACAAAAACACACTCTGTGTGAAGGGCACCTAGAGAGCATCACACGTGAGCGATTAATCATGTGCATCGACATGCGGTTGGATTGTTCTTTTCTCTTTACTCTTATTATCAAAGTGTCTAATTCTAGAGTTTGGTAATATTTCTATTCAAAATCGCAATTGACCTGAAATGAAAGTGAAAGCAAAATGCGCACGGGCATTAATAAGGTATTTAAAAGTGAAGGAAAATGAGAGGGAAAACTACAACGAACTTTTTAAAACCAAACTGTATTATGCAACTTGCCGAAAGCGTGTCTGTGGCCAAAATAAAAATTATTATGCCTCCACGCAGCGCGCACACTCAGAGCCAAACGCACACTCATATGACGCAGCTGTGCATTTAACAGGCGACCAATGACAATGCCCGTTCTAGATGGAGCTAAACCAGTTACGTTACCCGTTTGCGGAACAAGGCGAGCCAGATTAATGGTTTTGTTTTGAAAGAGAAAAAAAAGCATATATTGCTGGACTCGGTCGAGACCAACAAGAACATTTGGCGATTCCAATGACCAAGTCCGAGACAAGTCCGAGTCCAAATACCAACAAGTCCAAGACAAGTACGAGACGATAGAAAAACTGTTATTATCAAAGTTTTGTCCGAGACCGGACTCGAGTACTACAGCCCTAGTCCAAGCACATTAATAGAGAGGTGAAGGGAAGGAAAAGATGTGGTAGAAAAAAGTGTACAAAGCAATAGGGATAACCGCACCCTGGAGAGGATTGTGAAACAAAACCCATTCAAAAATGTGGGGGAGATTCACAAAGAGTGGACTGCAGCTGGAGTCAGTGCTTCAAGAACCACTACGCACAGATGTATGCAAGACATGGGTTTCAGCTGTCGCATTCCTTGTGTCAAGCCACTCTTGAACAACAGAAAGCGTCAGAAGCGTCTCGCCTGGGCTAAAGACAAAAAGGACTGGACTGCTGCTGAGTGCTCCAAAGTTATGTTCTCTGATGAAAGTAAATTTTGCATTTCCTTTGGAAATCAGGGTCCCAGAGTCTGGAGGAAGAGAGGAGAGGCACAGAATCCACGTTGCTTGAGGTCCAGTGTAAAGTTTCCACAGTCAGTGATGGTTTGGGGTGCCATGTCCTCTGCTGGTGTTGGTCCACTGTGTTTTCTGAGGTCCAAGGTCAACACAGCCGTATACCAGGAAGTTTTAGAGCACTTCATGCTTCCTGCTGCTGACCAACTTTATGGAGATGCAGATTTCATTTTCCAACAGGACTTGGCACCTGCACACAGTGCCAAAGCTACCAGTACCTGGTTTAAGGACCATGGTATCCCTGTTCTTAATTGGCCAGCAAACTCGCCTGACCTTAACCCCATGGAAAATCTATGGGGTATTGTGAAGAGGAAGATGCGATATGCCAGACCCAACAATGCAGAAGAGCTGAAGGCCACTATCAGAGCAACCTGGGCTCTCATAACACCTGAGCAGTGCCACAGACTGATCGACTCCATGCCACGCCGCATTGCTGCAGTAATTCAGGCAAAAGGAGCCCCAACTAAGTATTGAGTGCTGTACATGCTCATACTTTTCATGTTCATACTTTTCAGTTGGCCAAGATTTCTAAAAATCCTTTCTTTGTTTTGGTCTTAAGTAATATTCTAATTTTCTGAGATACTGAATTTGGGGTTTTCATTAGTTGTCAGTAATAATCATCACAATTAAAAGAAATAAACACTTGAAATATATCAGTCTGTGTGGAATGAATGTATACATTATACAAGTTTCACTTTTCGATTGGAAATAGTGAAATAAATCAACTTTTTGATGATATTCTAATTATATGACCAGCACCTGTAAGTCTTTACTATCACTTTTTATCAATTTAAAACATCCTTGCTGAATAATCCTTAATTAAAAAAATAAACAAGAAAGAAAAAATGTACTGACCCCCAAACTTTTGAATTGTAGAGTATATTGTAACACAAAATATATATTTTGAACTTTTTATTTCTCAAAGAATCCTGAAAAAATATCACAGGTCCCAAAAAATATTAAGCAGCACACATTTTTATTTATTTATTTTATGGCTATGGCTACATTTTTCCAACATTGATTATAAATTAGCATGTTATAATGATTTCTGAAGGATCATGTGACACTGAAAATTCAGCTTTGGTTCACAAGAATAAATTATATTTTAAAGTATATTAAAATAGAAAACTGTTATTTTAAATTGCAATAATATTTCACAATATTATTTTGTCATTATTTTGTTCACTCTGTATTATTTAGCCTCGTCAGGAAAGTGAGTGAAACACACACAAACACACATTTTTATCAAATAATACGTCATTAATGGTGGTTCACTACCGCGATTTGGTGCGATTGCATTCACATCAGCAGAGAACCGTACTCGAGTTCACATGAACCGTACCCCAGACCACCTTTTTTAAGCGGACTTAAAAACGGTTTTTCGGGTGCGCACCAGAGGTCGGACGACAGCGTTCACATAATCTAAACGAACTGAACTCTGACATCAATCGAACCCGGGTGCGCACCAAAAGTGCTAGTGTGAAAGAACCCTAAAAGTAATGTAGTGTATTCCAGCCTTTAGAATTAATTGTCATTTGAAATATTGTAGATGTTTTGTTTTTCTGTTGTTGAAAATATTTAATTCAACTCATTAACTTATCATCAAACTATTCTGTTAATTGGTACAGTATTTTAAATGTTGAAATGTATTTCCTTTTTAAAATTTGCACTTTTTCTTTAAAAACTGAGTGATTGCATTTTATGTACAGTATATGTAGAGACTTTGTATTTTGTTTTTCAAAATAAAACTATTAATTTACAATCGTGAGCATCATTTAACACTTAGTTTTTTTGTTGTTTTTTAATAACCTGTAAAATAAGAAGTGTTTCTCTGCAGAACTTTTAGGCTAGTATTTTACTTTTAGCACTTTATTGAATGTGTTTGATCATAATAATATAGGGAAATATGTAAAAGGACAGTGTTCCTCTGTACACTGTTTAATGATATCACTTTATTTAATTTATCAGTAGTAATCTAAGAAAAATCCATAAAATAAAATGTTTACACTTTTTCTAAAAAAATAAAGAAACGGTCAAATGACTGGCAGTAACGCCTGCCAAACAAAAACCATAAAACTGAATTTAAAAAAAAATGTGACAAACCACGCTCATATTGATGTAATGTGGAATACCATTCATATTCCTTCAATACGGGACAATTATATGTTAATGTCAAGCCCTGTTTGCAAATATGTGCTAATGATGCCAACTTGCAAAATTATGACAGACTGCTGATATCAATGAACTCATTGTGTGAAATATCCCAAAACATTGCTTTTGGTACCATATAATAGTCATACATTGCTCAGTTAGTTGTTTGTTCTCTCTTTTGTGTATCCAAGTAAATGTTTAGAGATTGTTCTGTGTTCACATCCTGTGTTTCCACATCCATTTGGACATTTAACTCCTCTTCCTTTTCTATTCACAGTTTGATAACAAATGTGGTAATGGCCAGTTTCATTAGGGATGTAATGCAATGTCTATCCAATTTTGGAGGCTGACATCAAATTAACTTTGGGTTCTGAAGTTAACCTGATTTTCATTTTCAACCAAAATTCACTGTTTATCCACCGTTGGGGGCTGACGAAAATCAGGTTGACATCAGAACTTAATGTCAGATTGACGTCAACCACTAATGTTGGATAGATGTTGCAATTTTCATTTTCAACCAAAATGCAACATCTGTTGAACGTTGGTTCTGACATCAATCTGACATTGGGTTCTGATGTCAACACGATTTTCATTTTCAACCAAAATGCAACATCTGTCCTACGTTGGAGATTGATGTCAATCTGACTTTGGGTTCTGACATCAATCTGACGTTGAAATCTGACGTCAACCCAATTTTAATTTTCAACCAAAATGCAACGTCTGTCTGACGTTGGAGATTGACGTCAATCCAATGTTGGGTTCTGATGTCAACCAGATTTAAATTTTTAACCATAATGCAACATCTGTCCAATGTTGGAGATTGACGTCAATCTTACGTTGGATTCTGACGTTGGTTTCTGACGTCAACCCGATTTTCATTTTCAACCAAAATCCAACATCAACATCTGATCCTCTGTAATTCTCAGTAAGAGCTTCTGCAGACATGTGAAAGAAATTAAGTCGGTCTGGCTAGTAATGAGTAGGGATGTATCGATCCGATACTCAGGAGGATCGATATCAGCTCCGATCTGGTCATTTTATGTGGATCAGGTATCGGTGAGACAAGACCGATCAAAATCCGATGTTGTGCGTATACTATTGTGTTGTTGTTAAGCCCCACGAAAGCCACAAAAACATCATAAAGTTATCAATTTGAGTTAATAATATTGAGAAGCGGTTCTTCTGCTACAGGTAACAACTCTTTCAATAGTTTAGTGGGTATAGGATCTAATAAACATGTTGTTGGTTTAGATGCAGTGATAAGTTTATTTAGCTCATCCTGTCCTATAGTTGTAAAGCACTGCAGTTTTTCTTTGGGTGCGATGAATGAAGCTGGAGTACTAGGACGCTGTAGAATCTACATTTGTTATTGTATTTCTGATATTATCTATTTTATCAGTAAAGAAATTCATAAAGTCATTACTATTAAACTGTGAGGGAATATTTAGATCGGGTGACATCTGTTTATTTGTTAATCTAGCCACTGTGCTAAATAAAAACCTTGGATTGTTTTGGTGATTATCTATGAGTTTGCGGATATACTCGGTTCTTGCAGTTTTTAGAGCCTGTCTATAGCTGGACATACTGTTTTTCCACGCAATTCTAAAGACTTCCAAGTTAGTGTTTCTCCATTTGCGCTCAAGAATACGAGTTTCTTTCTTGAGAGAATGGGTATAACTGTTGTACCATGGCGCAGCACGTTTTTCTCTAACCTTTTTTAATTTGATGGGTGCAACAGTTTCTAACGTATTAGAGAAAATAGTTCCCATGTTGCTAGTAATTGTGTCTAGTTCATCTGTATTTATGGGTACACAGAGCAGTTGAGATAAATCAGGCAGGTTATTGGTGAATCTGTCTTTAGTGGCTGGAATAATAATTCTGCCTGGACGATAACACGGAGCCATATAGTTAATATCAGTAATATGCAGCATGCATGATACAAGGAAATGGTCAGTAACATCATCACTTTGAGGTATGATATCTATATCAGTTAGATCAATTCCATGCGATATTATTAAATCTAGCGTATGATTAAAACGATGCGTGGGCCCGGTGACATTTTGCTTGACACCAAAAGAGTATATTAGGTCAGTAAACGCAAGTCCTAACGCATCATTTGTATTATCAACGTGAATGTTAAAATCTCCAAAAATTAGTGCTTTATCAACATTAACCAATAGGTCTGAGAGGAAATCTGCAAATTCTTTTAGAAAAACTGTATATGGCCCTGGCGGTCTACACAGTAGGGTTGCACGATATACCGGTACTACGATAGTATCGCGATACTAAAGCTTAAAAATACCCGCGGTGCCATTGCATTTTTTAAACGGTAGTATCGTTCATACAGTAATACCGTAATATATATTGTATGCACGGCTGGCACACTATTTAAAATGCTGGCATGCATGTTCAAATGAACAGAAACATTGTTGGCCAAATGCCTTTTTGCTGTGCTCTGTGTAGTATGGTGTGTGTATACGCTTTATATCGTAATGTCTGAACGATCTGCCGCTGCTACGATTTGCGGCTGCTCTCTCTCTCTTGAAGAATGACAGACAAAAGCCGCTCCGTACCGTATGCGGATGCGCGCTTAACTCGCTCGTCTCTCTCTTCCGGGTCCTGAACTCCCGCATTAACACTATCGTTGCCGGAGCAAAACAAATAACAGCAATTTCCCATTGATTATTGTAAAGGAATTTTTCCTTTTGGGCAGTAATCAAACCGTGAAACCTATATTCAAGATGTGTGCATTTTATGGTTTCTCACTCATAGTTAGAAAAGCATTCTTTGTGTGATTTGCTATGGGAGAGGTAAGGAAAAGCAGATGGTAAAAGGGTCATCATGAGGGCATTTACAACTTATAGCCTGGGGGTCAGGGGGGCATTTGCCTGCCCTTCTGTATAACCATTAATAGGTGAACGAACTGGCAGCCCTCCCGCAGGGAGGGAGAGAGAGAGGCCTTGAAGGCCGCTATAAAAACAGACCGAGACTGCTTTTCCCTTATCTCTCTCTTTCCCTCACTGACTCAGCTCATGTGTGTTGTAGAATATCAAGGCCGAATATCAGATAGAATATCAGACAAATCAAGATTCGATCGAAGCATGGTTGAAACATGAGAAGCCGAATTCCACAAGACGACAGCAGAAAGTCATAAATCAGACCCCCAGCCCGCCTGAATACACCCCGACCAGGCGTCGAGGACAAAGGCTAAAATTCCTGGGTTCACAAAAACTGTAAAATCATCTTAAAGGACTTTCATTCTCATTGTTAATGAAAATAATAATTTATATGCATAACTGCATATTATGTTGTGACCCACAAATTTGAATATCCTTGTTTTAATCATTGTGTTTGTCGTGCTTTTAATTAGTATTGAATAGCGTAAGCCTTAAGGGTTAATGTCATGTTTGGTATGTATGAGTGTCATAAGTATAGCTTTAATCATTTCTTTTGATGGATTTCCTATCAAATGCATCATAGTCTGGTTATAGAAATCACATTCAAAAGGATATTTTGCAAGAGAATGTAAAATTCGGGCAATGTGACTGACCATGACATGTGATTTATTGATTGGGTGAAGAAACAAAGAGCCAGCATGGGATCTAATTGGTCAAGACAACCATTGGGAGGTCCCTAAAAGGCCGAGAATAAATACCCAGAACACTCTCTAAGAAACTCTTAACTTCTCCTCGTCCTCTTGGAACTCTCTCTCTCTCTCCGGAAAAATGAACTCTCTCTTCAGCCATGTGCTCTGGACCACACCTAGCCAGTTGCTACCATGATGAGAAGAAAAGCCACCTAGCCTCTTTACATCCTTTTATTCTTTGACTTTAGTTTATTTTCTTTCCGTTGAGTTCGTGTGCTAAGTTGCGTTTGCCAAAGACGACAAGCCCAAGACTCTGCAAAACCAGCCAACGCCCACTTCAACGACTCCTGAACTCTAAGCCAATCAGCGACTTCGGAGAAACCCTTTCCCGCAAAGACGGAGGACAAAGGGAAATCTTTAAACACAAAAGCAACGCAAGTACAAACCCCAGATTCTTGCTGTAGCTGGTGTAATATTGAAAATAGATTTTAGCCTCATTGAAAACTCAATGCGAGTGTTAAAAATGTGATTGATGGTTGTTCAGGTTTATGCAATTGCACATCTTGCTGTAAACGTGGGATATCAAATTCTCATTCTTTTAATCTAATCCTTTCCTCACTTTCTCTCTTTCTGCAACGCGTGAATGTGTGAATGTGTGAATGCAACGCGAGGCGCTGAACGAGAGGTGCGGGAAACAGCGCGAGCAGCAGAGGCGGCGGAAGCAGGACGAGCAACGCAAGCGGCACGAGCAGCACGAGCAGCACAGGCAGCGCAGACGGCGCAAGAAGAGCGAGAAGCACGAGAAGACCGCGCAGCGCGAGTGGACGCGCTGGCAGCGATTGTAGAGCAAGAAGTGCGAGAAACAGCGCGAGCAGAACAGCAAGCGGAGCAGAAAGCACAAATGGCGCTGGCAATACAGCAACTGGTGAGCGCAGTAGCTCAAAAGGCGTCCAGTCAAGTGGACCAGGACGAGGAAGAAAGCAAAGATACCTCGAATGAGAAACTGGGGGCCATACCGAAGAAAATCGTAACAAGATCGCAGGCCAGAGAAAAAGTCAACTTCACGGCGCCAATGGTAGAGGTGGCGGGACCTGACGGATCGGTGATGGTCTACAGACCATGGACTGTGACAGACATGAAAGAAGCAATGGCTCATCTGCCAAGCCCGGACGACGCAGGTGACAGATTTTCAGATGAACTAACCACTTTCTGTGAGGAATTCAGCCCCACCACACAAGAACTGAGGCGGCTGTTAGCCGTGAAACTGGGGGCCACAAACTGGCACAAAGTGAGTAGCCAGATGCCGACAACCGAGCGACGACGAGAGCATGGAACCTGGCTGCACGAAGCCAACGAACCGTATCGATCAGCGGTGACGGATCTCACACAGGCAATGAAAGCCGCTTCTCCAGCACGGGTGGACACAGCGAAAATCAACGGCTGTTGCCAGGTGAGAGAAGAATCTGTTCGAGACTTTTATGTCAGACTTTTTGAAATATTTCGGAAACACAGCGGTATGGCTGAACCAGGGGACAGAGGAACGCAGCCGGGCACGTGGGAGTGCCATCTGCAAAGCTGCTTCCTGAATGGACTGAGACCAGAGATCGCACAAGCGGTGAAAGCAAGCTACATCGAGTGGCAGAGCGGGCGGCTGACAACCACATTAGCGCACGCTGTGCACGCCGAGGAACAACTGCTAACAAAGAAGGACAAAGCCGCGAAGGTGAGGGGGGAGAGAGAGATGCAGCTGGCTGTCGTACAGATTAAAGCAAGCACGAGTGCACCACCAGCAAAGCAAAACTGGACTAACAAGAAGAAAAGAGGTTACCAAGGGAAGTGGAAATGTGGACTGTGCGCGAGTAACGAACATGAATTTTCTAGCTGCACGAAGTGCAGGTTGTGCAAGAACGATGGACACTGGGCACAGGATTGTCCAGAGGCGCGGAAGGCGGATTGAAACGAGAGGAACGGAGAACAGGAGAGGAGAGGGCGGATGACAGGCATTCAGCCAGCTGCGAAAAAGGGAAGTAAAAATGTATTGACACACACATACAACACGCTCTTAACTCTATCGAGCGGAACGGCGCTATTGCAGTATGTAGATGATTTATTGATTTGTGCACGAGATGAGGTTACGTGCGTGGCTGACACTGTAACTCTCTTGCACCACCTGGCGCGGGAGGGTCACAAGGTCAGTCTGACCAAGCTGCAGTTTGTGAAGCAGGAGATAACATTTTTGGGTCACACAATAACACCAAACAGTAAAGCTATCTCTGAGAAACGGATAAAAGCTATCAAAGATGTACCGAAACCCATAACAAAGAAACAATTGTTATCCTTTTTGGGAATGTGTGCATATTGTCGAACGTTTATTCCAAATTATGCATTTCTTGAAAAGCCCTTGAGAGCCCTGACAACAGGGAAAGGGCTGAGGTCATGTGACAAGATTAACTGGCCCACAGAAGCACAGGATGCGTTTGCAAATATGAAACTGCAACTGGCTCAGGCTCCAACGTTGGGCCTGCCTGTGCTTGAAAGGCCGTTCACACAGATGGTGGACGAAAAACATGGATTTATGAGTTCGGTGCTCTTGCAGACCCATGGGGACAGATTACGACCAGTCGCATATTTTTCAACGAGGCTTGATGCGGTTGCAGCAGGCTTGCCACATTGCCTGAGAGCTGTGGCAGCTGCGGAGCTGGCAGTGCTGGCTTCAAGGGAATTTGTGGGGTATTCTGATTTGACTTTGATGGTCCCACACGCGGTCTCCATGATTTTGCAAGAGCAGAGAACGTCACATTTATCAACAGCCCGATGGCTGAGGTATCACACGATTTTGCTTGACATGCCAAATGTAACGGTGAAAAGATGCACAACTTTGAATCCTGCCACACTCCTCCCTACAGAGGAGGATGGCGAGGAACACCACTGTTGTCTATCAGTGTTGGATCAGGTGTGTACACCACGTCCAGACCTGTTGGACACACCTTTAGAGAACTGTGACAATGTCCTCTTTGTGGATGGGTCGGCGTCCAAAGATCCACAAACAGGCTTGAATAAGGTTGGTTTCGTAGTGACCACTGAATTTGAAGTCTTAAAGTCTGGCAAATTGCCATCAAATTATTCGGCTCAGGCAGCTGAATTGGTTGCTCTGACAGAGGCGTGTAAACTTATGACAGACAAATGTGTGACAATTTACACAGACTCGCGTTATGCTTTTGGGGTCACACACGATTTTGGCGCACTTTGGAAGCACAGAAATTTTTTGAAGTCAGATGGACATCCGATATTAAACGCATCTCTTGTGTCTGAGCTTTTGGAGGCCATTCTTTTACCAGACAAGGTCGCGATCTGTAAATGCGCAGCGCACACTAACGATAAAAGTTTTATCTCCACAGGAAACGCGAGAGCAGACGCGGCAGCGAAGGCCGCGGCAGCACAGGAGACAAAAGAAACGACTTGTGCTTTGGTATCTGTGACTAACCCTGATATTTCCCCTTGTTTACAGAGTATGCAGACTTTTTCCACAGGAGCAGAAAAACAACAATGGAGGTCGTCTGGCTGCAGTCTCCAGAGGGGTGTATGGATGAGCGTTGATGACATTCCTTGTTTGCCCAAACACTTCTTTCAGCATTATGCTAAGTTGACACATGGGTTGGATCATGTGTCAAAGGCGGGAATGATAATGCAGATGAAGGAATTATGGTTTACAAAGGGGTTTACAGTGGTTGCTGAAAATTTTTGCAAAAGATGTGTCACTTGTAACACACACAATGTGGCTCTCACAGAATTCCGTGAAATGAACACGGCCCCTTAACTCAAAATCTGTGGCAGTTTCACGGAATCGCCGAAAATTCCGTGATGTGCCCACGGAAGTGATGCCTATGTCAATGTCAATGACAGCAGCATCCGTGATCCACACACGGGCTGTTACAACACCTGCGTTCCCCCAATTGACGTCGTTTTATAATTTGGAAAGGTATCGCTTTAAATATTCTGAGTTTACTTAAAGTAATTTACTTTAAATGTTTAGTTTTAAAGTGATTTTAACTTGATATTGCATTGTTCTGTCGTCGTTTGATCGCTAGTATAACGTCTGGTCACCCTGAATTCCGTGACGGTACCACGGAATATTCATTGGTCGCCACAGATTGTTTCACCTTCACTGGACGATATTGCCCATTGCTGATTTTGACACTTAAGTAGGCTATTCAAGTTGTCTGTGTTCGCGATGCAATATGAACATCTTATCTCCCCTGATCAGTTTGTATAGCCTTTTGCTTATTGTCAAATTCTGTGATGACACCACGGATTTTTTCGTGGTGGACACACGGATAACCGGATCACTAGAGGCAGGCTTGATCAATCAAACTCCCCATCCATCATCTTAGTGTAAATAATATTTGGACTAATTAAAAAAAAATAATTATGTTTACTGATTGACAGATAGGCATATACAGACAACGAAAACAAAAAAACGATAAAGGCTAATAATAAATTAATGTTAAATCGGACGAGTCTGTTGCCATGACGGCGACACACTTCCTTGTTCGCATCCTAGAATTTCGCGGTTTTTCCAGTCATTGCGTGGATCCCCTCGTCAAATCGGTATGTATCTCAGACCTGCGTTACTATCTATAAATGTTGAGTTATAAGTTTTGATGCGTTTTAGATGGTTTGTATTGTTGATTTCTAAATATTTGACAAGATATTGTGTCTGTAAATAGTTGTTTTCCTCTAAAAAAGTATGAATTTTAACAATACAAATCTTTAAAATACGTTTTTTTTTTTGTCATTCTCCAGTAACGTTAAGTTACCAACATCTCAGCCTATGTAGCACCATGTACACCAAACATTCCGGTTAACACTTAACGTTAGCAGTATTCTGAAGATATTTTCAAAGGGATTTGTAAATCATGCCTGATTTATGTGACATTTTAATAAAAAAAAATATGGCGAATATTTTTTCAGTATATTTTTTGATTTCCTAAGTAATGAAAGCATATAGGCCCTATCCTGAAATCCATCTGAAATTATTTTTTCATCTTGTGTGTAAACAAAAAGAAAAAAATTATTTTGGCACCTGGCTTTATCATATGTTCAGATTTATGTTACCGAAAATATATGCAAAATTGCGCATATTTAATGAGATAATGCCTACTTTGCATAATTAAACATACAAATTTCAAAAACTTGTAATATATTGTTTTTATATACTTGTGTAAGCAATCAACTGAGGAAGTTTCATGGTGATATCTATTATTTTAAAATTTTACCCTATTCACCTGTAGTGTCTCGCATTAATGTAGACATTATATTTTTTTCTCAGAGATATATCTAATGATGCTTTCTTGTCTGTTCTACAGATTATTTGCTGCTCTACATCACATCTCCATATCTTTATCGCTTTTATACTTAGAAAACAAAGGCACTTTTAAGAGCCACTCTTTAAATCTCTCTCTCTCACTCTGTTTTTCTCTAGTTCTCTCTCTCTCTCTCTCTCTCTCACCCCCCCCCCCCCCACCCCACACACACACACACACACACACACATACATCTTCATATCTGTACTGTGTGTCTATTATTGTCTGTATTGTTGTGTTGTATCTGTGCACCATGTCGGAAAATCACCCAAGAGTCTTTGAAGATCCCAATGAGATCAGGGTGAGAAATTTTGATAACTTTACACCCATGTCTATGAAAATCACTATTGGTATTACATATTGTTTGTTTGTTGTAGTTGCTGTTGAGGTATGATGTTCTAGACATTTAATGTACATTTTGGTGTAGTGTAGTATTTCATATCTTGTAGTTTTTGATTTGTGTTTTTTATTGTTACTTACTAAAAAAGCGTCCATCAAACATAACCAGATGTTTGGAGTAAATCCAGTGTCTTAAAACTGTTTTATAACTGAACCAGGACAAAGTCATGTTTGTGACACTGGTATATACTACAGAAGGTGATAGATATAAGCATAAAACTTATAAAGACAAGTTAAACTAAAGCATATTAATAGACAGGCTTGTTGATATTGCAACTAAAGCTCATGCAGTGTTGGCATAGCTGTAATTATATACTAGCCTATCATAATTTGTGTGTTATCATATGTAATTCTAATATTGTGAGTATCAGATTAATTGCAAGACAAACAATATGTCTAGTACCTTTTTAATTTATGCACCCCCCCCCCCCTCCCCCTTTCTTTTTTTTTTTTTTTTTTTTTTTTTACATTTCCATACAGTAAGTTTCTATGGATAAAAATTATTTTCTACACTGTACAAACCAAATTTCAATCTTCAAAAGGTTCAAAATGCAGCAGTCCTACGGTTTGTCAGTACATATCTGCAGTGCATATCTTTTTGTAGGAGTAGCCTTACTACTAACATGTTTGATGTAGACACAGCAAATCACAACGATTATACTGGATTTTGTGAATTGGTCCCAAATGTACTTCGACATAACTGCAAAATAACTGTTAAAAGATTGACACCATTGTTGTGTAGTTAAAATGTCTTATCAATAAAGTAATTTGTAGTTTTCTACAATGGTAACAGACATTATGCCTTCTGTCTGGTTTACAGCATCAAAACATGTCAAAAGGTGGAGGGCTCAAGAAGACCTGCCCAGCGTGCAAAAATAAAATTTTTAATGGCTTCAAGAAGTGCCCTATGTGCAAGGCCTCACAGCCTAAAAATGTGCGCCTAAAAAAAAAGATTGAAAAATTCGAGCAAAAAAAAAAGACATGGGTTGCCAACACAAAAAAAAATCAGGTGACCTCACATTTGTGGGATGATGCCATCATTTTGGTAAGTAACTTTTGTTGTTCTATGTCACCAGTCCAGTTATTTTGGAGTACTTGGGGGGACTTTCTGATTTTGACTGAGACAAGATAATGCATTAACATCTTTTTTATCCAACAGCTATTTATCCAACAGTTTTAGCATCTTAACTGTACTCTACTGTCATTGAAAAACTTTACAAACAGACCAAATACTCTCAGGATTACTTAGCTCATAGCCTGCAGTACTGTAAGATGTTTCACAGTGCTTCATATGAAGAACAGTTGACTTTCCCTGCTGCGCACAACAAGCACCAGTATGTAAGCACATGGCGCTCGGTTGACATCACATTTTGTGAGCTATTTGACACGTGAACTGAACTTGGTCAATAAGACACAGGTGCATTAGATATCAGACTGAAATCTAATGGTGCTACCATCTGACCTTGTTTGTGACTAGTAAGAGTGAAACTGCATCTCATACGAAATGGCATTTAGTGTTCACCAAAAGTAATACTACTAACACTGTTCTTGATATGAAGCACTACTAACCTTGCAACATTGCTACTTACACTTTTATGCAGGATGAACACGACACATGCATGTGCATACTCTTACTCTTTTGGTCTTTTGTTCTTGTCTTGTAGTTTTCTCGCTTGTGTTTATTTTAGGCTTGTTTCAGATGGATGGCTGACTGGCTGTCTGTCTGGCTTAAAGCAAAGCATTCTGTGGGTCAATAACACTATTTCAATAACAAAAAAGTCATACCTACCGGTAGTTAGCCCGCTATTCAGCTAAGTCGATCAAACTCATTTTCTCTTGGTCATGCCCCTTGTGTACTTCCTGGTTTTGTCATGTGCTCTTGTTCTTGTAGAGTCCTAGGTTTCCTTTGTCCACTGCTCTGTCATTGTGATTTGTCAATATACTAGCTGTATTTAAGAAGATCGGACAGGGCTTGTTCGACTTGGCTGGCTGACTAAGTGGGTGAGACTTGTTGGGCAAAAGCCCATGCAAATTCAGCAACATCACTTTTGCCCAATGAAAAAAGTCCCATCCACTTAGCCAGCCAGCCAAGTCGAACAAGCCTGTTTAGTCAGCCATGCAAAGGGCTTCTGGGATCTTCTGGGATCTTGAATACAGCTATTCCTTGTGATGTTCCAAAAGTCTGCTTTGACCCTAAGTATTTGGTGTTGACCTGCATTTGTGTCCCAGCTTTGTGATATTGTGATAAGCAGATAAAGATCCATACACAGCCACACCAAAGCACTTGTAATTGTTGTTAAGGTTTTTATTTTTTAAAATATTTTTTTTATCTTTAGATAGAGAAGCTGCACGCAGTCGGCTGGAGGCCTTTGCTCCCGGTGGAATATCCACACAAGAAGGCCAAAATGATCTTGCCTAAAGATCAAGTGTTGGGCAAAAGTGCACAGACCTGTGTGCAAAACATACATGACATTTTTAAAATGATGGTTGAAGGTAAGACTATTTTTATACTATAAACTTTATCTATGTATTTTTTTTAAAATATTATTATTTAGGGGTAGAGACTGTTGAGCAATTATTGGAAATAGTAAGGGCAACTGTGCTTCTCTGATTATCTGAGGCTTGTGGGTTTTTGTATTATTTTGCCTTAGCTTTCACATTTTGACCTAATTGCGTATAGTAATTTTTTTGTGTTTGTATTCTTCTAGTAAATACAGACCAGACAACAGACAGTAGCCATGAGCCTGAGGAGGCTACTGTCACTCTAAATTTTGAAATAACAACCCCAATAAGAGAACAAGGTGTGTTTGGCCCAGATTTGGTGCCTTCACTTTATTGTGTTCTCCTTGAGATTTTTGTGAGAATGTGCTTTAGCAGCAGATGTCTTTTCTCTACACCTGTTTAAACTTTTATAAGACACAACACTATCTCTCTGCTCATCCTCAGATTCAGTAGCCACAATATCTGTGGACCAGGGGGCTGGGACTGTGGCTGATTTGAACAAACCTCCTACTGGACAAGGTCTTAAGCTCTTCAGCTTTATTTCTGTTCTTTATATCCTTGTGAGATGTCCTTTAGCAGCAAATCTCTATTTTGACCAGGGGCCGTATTCACAAAGAATTTCATTTTAGCACAAAAGTAATTCCTAAATGATGGGCTTCCTCACTAGGGCTTAGCGCAAAATGTTCTGCTAAAATGTTGAGATACTTTCATCCATAAGATTCTTTGTGAATACAGACCCTAATTGTACTGTATATTATGTAATCTGTGTATACACTTTGGAGAGACAACATCTTCTTTTCACTCATTCTCATCCTCAGATTTGACAGACGGCATGAGTTTGGACCAGGGGGCTGGGACTGAGGATGGTCCAGAATTCTTGCTTAGCCCTCCTCCTACAGTACAAGGTGTTACAGTGTCCGGAGTACTTCCAACCATAGCCCTGTTATTTGAGCTCACTGTATGCTGTCAGTGGGAACAAGAACGAGAGAATTTGGTACAACATAGACCAAATAGAGAGCAGGAACTTTACGCTAAATGGTACCATGAGAAATTAAACTGAAAGTGAGCTCATGGTGTCATTGTATTAGCGTAAAAAGATGGTTTGCTATGTAGTCTATGCTGTACCAAATTCTCTTGTTCTTCTTCCTACCAACAGCACTTGGGAAGCTAAAACAACAGGGTTATGGTTGGATGTACTCTGTAGCATCGCTTTAAGCTCTTCTTTTTTTTTTTCAGATCTCTTTTATGACCTAATTGTATATTATCATTGACAATGCTATCTCTTCACTCATTTCAGATTCAGTGGCCACAATATCCGTGGACCAGGGGGCTGGGACTGTGGCTGTGGCTGATCAACCTCCTACTGGACAAGGTCTTAAGCTCTTCAGCTTTATTTCTGTTCTTTATCTTTGAAAGATTATGCTTAAGTTTCAAATCTCTGTACTGTATTGAACCAAGTCTATTTGTTTATATAGGAAAACGACGTAATCAGAGGAAGAGAGGTGAATTAAAATCTGACATCTGATATTCTGTCATCTTTTACATTATCAACACAGAGTATTAATTTAATTGTTGTGCAGGTCTTCCTGATATTATTGGTTTAATTAATTTCCATATTAACTGTATGCATAGTGTTCGTGTTGTAGATACGTAAGTTTGTCAAGTATTAAGTATTTTCCAAGGCTACATTTGCATTTGGATTATCATTTATCATTCACTACTCTATGTACTTATGTTGTACAGTGAGAACAAAAGATTGCCCCCACAACAATCGGGATGTGCACCCATACCGTGGGATAATACGGACAAGGCAGAGAAAGGTAGGATTGGAGAGGTAGTTAGATTGTGTTATCTGATATGATGTCTTCCCTACAGAAAATACATCTTGGCTAGCCTAAGCATGTTTTGAAGCTGGTTTGATCAGCCATTTTTTTTACCAGTTAATCTTTTTGCGTGAGATTTGATGATTTAGTTGGTTTGACCATCTTATGATGTCCATTCTTAGCCTGATACACCAAACGGTTTCACATTATTTCACTTTGTGCAAAGCGCCTGGTACCTATCCATTGGGATATTTGCTTCCTGGTGGGCAGATACTTTCTGCTTCAACCAATCGCTACTTGGTCGTGACGTATGTTACGTGCTGGAACGCACCATTTTCTCTTTCAGCCCACCCTAGCTTAGACTAGCTTAGACCATCCAGCAACCAGCACAATTTTTCTGCAAGGTTTAAACTACAACTAAAATCATATAAAACTGTGAAAAGGTATTTGATTTAAATAAAAATCTTGGTGGAAAAAAAAACCTTAAGGCTCTTGCACTGCCAGTTTATAAGTTGTCCTGTGACAAACTCGGAAAGTAACTGAGAATGCTAGTGCTCCTTCTTGGGCACACACTACTCAAAGCCTAGGTACCCTAGCGGCATGCCACTGAACCATGTACAAGTTACTCAGCATCATAAATTAAACTAAAGCGAACCTTAATTGGTGGGACCCGCATCATCTGCTTAGATGTCAGCAAAGCTAACCACTGTATCTTGTAGGACTGTATCTTGTAGGACACTGTAATGTGTCCTATTGATAAATTTCGAATGCATGTCCATAGTGAAATTTAGTGCCAATTGAATCACCAGGGAATTCTTTGTTGTCACTTCGATAAGATTTACCATTTATCCTTGTCTCTAAACATTTATTTTTAAATGCCTAGAAATATCCTTTAAAGGTCCTTATATTTGATGCGGAGAAAGGGTGGGAACCCTCTTCCCTGTTAACTACATGATGGTTGCTATCCTGACAGACTATTGCTTGCAAATAATCAGAATATGGACCTGATTGTTGTTCTGGGAAATATTCTTGTTCCTATTATCTTTAATCGTGTAAGACTGGAAAAACTGGTTAAAGAACGACCACTGCTCAGTAAGAAAAAGGACCTTGCTGGAAATTAACATTTGACCTCCCCCTCATACAGTCTCACCTAATCTACATTTCATTCTCTCTCTAATGCACACCAAAAAATCACACAAGAATACATATGGTTTAATGTAAATGATTATCATTGAGTATTATTTTTAGTATTTTTAAAATGTTAAGTGAGTGGTACAAATGTCTCATTTCCAAATAAGTAAAACAAAATGTAATAAGGTTTTTAGAAGTTTAGAGAAAACTGGCACACAAAGGAAGATAGGCAAAGTTTTTTTTAGATCAATTATTAAAAAGCACACTAAATTGAGTGAGAAATTGTTTGTGTAGGGAGGGAAACTAATTTTTAATGGTGCATTCTCTTAAACAATCATGCATTAGAGGCCCCAACGAAAACTAGATGTCACATCTCAAGGGGTTTTCCTCTTACAATAATTTTGAAATTACTGAAATTATTTGAAAACTGATCTCCTAATGTCACTCCAAATCATTCAATTTAAGTTTGCATTGTAATTCTGTGTGCAATATTTCATGTAACACATTTCCATGTCTTTTTTTGCCTTCGACAGGGGAAGACCGAACTCCTGTATGACTGGATGCCCTGCGATCTATGGTGTGGTACCCTTGCTTGGACAGTTCACCCTTAGTATACCCCATTTTTTACATTGCAATGCACAACACAAACCTTCCAGCAACTGCAAAGACAACACGTTGCATGGCAACTAAACCATTTGGTTAGAACTACTGTGTTTGACAGATGACATTGAGCCAAAAAAAAAAAAAAAGGAAAATAAACGTCTCAAGTGTATTTTGACATTTAGATTCAAGGGGAACTGCTGAATAAGAACTATTGACCTACAGCTGTTGCTTGTGATCATGATAGTTGTAATGGATATACCTAAAGTTGTGTTTACCACACCCTTGACTATTCATTACCAACCCTACTCTCACTGATTGCTACATTGGCTTTAAGCAAGGCCAGACAAGATTGCATTATCAAAATTCTGTTTTTAAGTCTTTGCAATCTACTGTATACTACTGTATACTCTATACTACTATCTTAATTTTATTAGGTTATGAGTTAACAGTTACCAGTTGTAAACGGTGTTGTCTAGATATTTTTCTTTGTATATTAAAAACTCTAGAGTCTAGATACTATTTTCATTTTTTAGGCCTATGGTTAATCTTAACATCACTCCTATTGAATACCTTGTCTTAGATCTTAATTACTGTACTCTAATATTGTGTAATAGTGTAGTGTAGACGTTACAGCATTGAATGTTAAGTCATTATTCATACCTTTTTCACTAACCACCTATCTCTTGTCTTTTTTCAGCGGGAAAACCTGGCCTCCAACCTGGCAGACAGCTTGATACTCACTCCAGTTTTATTTTTTCTGTCATAAAACCTACACAAAAGTTATATGCAAATTGATCATTGTCTAGGTTTGTTTTTTAAGTTATTTGTTCATTTTTGGTAGGTTTGTATTGATTCAATAAAGATTTGTATTTACTAAGCTTTTCCATGTCATGTCTATCAGACATCACTCACACTCATGTAAGTGACCTAGCAGAGATCATTGTGTAGTAATTTTAATACTAGAATGTACATGAAGACATGAATAAATATACTAAGCTTTTCCTTTAGTAGGCATCATACTGACAGCATTTGGGCTTGTTGGTATGGAGGACTGGGGACCCATTTGTATTACACATGCCAGTTTATTTAATCTTATGTATGTTGACAGTTTCTACTGTGTCTTTAGTCAGTACTGGAACTCCTTTTCATTTCATTCCTTCCTCTTGCTGTCAAAGAGGTTGAGGCCTGGTCTTTGAGACAAAAGGGCCCTGCTGGCTAATTAACATTCGACCTCCCACCTTACAACCTCACTTCCTCTCAGAAACAACTAAGAACTCACACAAGAACATGGTTTAATGTGAATGTTTATCATTGACTGTTATGTTTTTGGTGTCATTTGAAATGTCTCCGAGTGAGTGGTACAGATATCTCATATCCAGATAGATAAAATAAAAGGTACTAAGGTTTATAGAAGTTTAGAGAAAACTGGTTCAGAGATAAGGCCACCCCCTTTTGTTGGATAGAAGCCATTTGAGGGTGGTCTCCCCCATCCCCCATGTCACCTGGTCAAAGAGGATAAAGGAAGGTGTTCTCCCTCTCTCTGGTGCTCTTCTTTGCTGGACATGAATTGAATAGGTGGTCTCTCCCTTTCCTCTCTGATTTTGACATTGTTCATTTAATGGTTAAAAGGAATAGTCAAACATTCGCTCACTGTTAGTGAGGCACAGATATTATTAAAACCTTTCATTTATGGAGTCAGATGAAATAACGAGTAAATACATATGATTAATGAATTGCAAATTTAACCAACCAATACTTTGTATGAGTGAGGACAGAACACGTAACCTTCCCCGTGTATTGGCGAACCGGCATTGGACCAATATATCGGGCTTTACAGTCCTAAATATAATATCGGTACACAGTAGTTGCTAGAGGTGAATGGACACTAGATGTGATTAATTGTATTCTGTCCTCCATTCATTTGTTATATAGGGATGTTTGCTAATGCCAGCCATAATGGACAGAATCTGCCTCATGGACAATAGTGTATGTCCTTTACAGTGACCTATAGGTTCTTATTCATCCTTCCTACAGTGTCCTCACTGTCCTGTCCCATCAGTTTCCCCATCATTATAGTTATAACTGGCCAGTCTACTGCTCAGTCACAGGTAAGCAAATGTCCTTTTTCTTGATGTTCAGCAGACCGTCTTTATAGAAATCACAAACTAGACTTAGACAAATCTACACTTTAACATGGGTAGTGTAAATGCTGACAAAATCTTGAATTTGTCCTTGCATGATAGTGGTTAAGCTGATGTGTATACAGGGGAGAGCTGGGTCAAAATAATATACAATGAAATTAGACTTAATTAGGAGGGAAGGGGGATTACAACAAGACAACCTTTAAATATCTTTTCATAATTAAATTTTATTCACTGGAAATTATGCATATATATGTCAATCCTCTCTAATTTTCATCCAGTGCAACTGTCTGTCATGTCTTTTTTTTTTGCCTGTTCATAAGATGGGATGTTAATATCCCATTTCAATTCAATTCATTATGTCTGATGTGAGACGCCATACATGTATGAGTATCAGGGTTATGTACTTTGGCCTCCTTCTCAAGATGAAATTTGCTGTTGGTACTCCATTCCACATCCCAATTCACCTCCATGGATCACTGAGACTCATCTCTGATGGGACTGATGATGGGGGTATCACCTGCAAACTTGATCTTGACAGAGTGGTCGTTTCTCCTCCAGCACTAGGAGCAATAACTGTACTGTACCGTTGCTGTTGGTTTGCACCACTTATTCACTGTCTCGTTACCTGTCCTGCGCCACTCATAAACTGTCTTGTGCCACCTGTCCTGTGCACTGTGCCACTGACTTGCTGTCCCGTGCACTGTCCTGCACAACTCATACTGTTTTGTGACACTTGCCTAGCTCTCACCCAATGTCCCGTCTAATGTGCCTACTGTCCCTAGTCATGTGTCACTGTCTATGGGTTAGGTTTAGGATTAGGGTCAGGGTTAGGTTTTAACAATTTGTAAGTGTCACGAGACAGTGGTGCGGCACCGTAGACTAGTGGCACAGGACAATAAGTGAGTGGCGCAGGACAGTGTACAGGACAGTAGGCGAGTGGCACGAGCTACCAGCGACAGTAGAGTACACTCCTACTGCCTCTCCACAGCCTTGTGGTGACCTATCAGTGTTGAGGGCATGTTTACGTATTGTTAAAATTGACTAAATTAATTATATTCCTCTGAAAGTCAAGTATTAAGTGACAGAGCTATATTGCTGTTCATGACTTGCAGGCTGTCATGATTGAGAGGATCTGTCATGTTATATGCTAAGCTATGCATGCATAGGTGTTATTTGACTCCAAATGTAGCAGAGTAAACAACCAGGTTGATGGCATTTTCCACAGCCTGGTAAGCAAACTGATTGGGATCCATGGGTGATGATACAATGGTGTGTAGCCTGAATGCAGCCCAATCAATAAATAAAAAAATGAGTATCCAAATCAAGTTAAATCAGAATCAACTTGGAGTAAGAGCTTATCATAGCTTTTAAAGACACATTCTACTTTCCATTTTCTGAAAAAAAAGAGGGTGAGGTACTCAATGAGGAGTTGGTCGACTGGTAAATTGAGCAATGTCCAGGGATGAGAGATATGAGGCTGTGAAACAACAGTGGTGGTGGACATCTGCCATGCAGCTTTATTATACTTATAGGCACTGGCTATGATCTTGTTGCCCTGTTTCCAACTCTGAACCTATCACTCTGAGTTTTTCTGTGATAGTATACTGTAAAATGTAGATTTTCAATGAAGACTACTAGGCAATTATGTAGTTTATGCACTTCAATTACAATCACAAATAATTTACGACATTTTCAAATTTATTCAAGTTTATTGTAGCCATTTTCACAGTTGATAGACATCTCTCTTTGTGTGCTCACATGTACCACAACACACATCCAACACACAAGAAAATTCAATAGAGCATAAATGAGCCACATATTGTCCTTTAAGTGCTGAAGTTGAAGTTAAAAAGGCACAGTCCAGAATGCATAAAACAGTCCATGTCCAACAGTCCATGCAGAGGGCCAATCCATTCAGTAGATATTGCATTGATATAGTGTACACACTCATGATTGTAGTATATGAAGTTGCAGTGCAAAATAATTCCACATTTAACAACACCTAATGTTGATAACTTAATTATCATAGGGTTAGTGCATATTTACGTATCTGATAGCCTAGGGGTAGGTCCTATCCCTGAATCATATTCCTGCTAGTGATGCCTCTATGTGTGAAAAATGAACAAGCAATGTCTAGGTAGGAGTTGTTATTATTCAGGGAGGGTGAGAGATAATGGAAAGTTGACAGATTAAAAAAAAGAAGAAAAAAAAAGTCTCCTTCCTAATCTTCTTCTGACTCTAGACCACTAAGGTCATATTCATCATCGTCCGTTCTGCATTCTGTGTCCTGTATCTGGAGGTCATCAACTATAGCACTATACATGCTCACAGCTTGTTGGCATAAACTCTCCAGTGCAGAGGACCTCCGCATGAGGACACTTTTCAAACCAGCTGCAGCATCCTCTGACATGTCACCAAAATCTGTAACATACATAAATATAAGAATTACAAGTATTGTTCCAAGATAATAGTATGTAGAACCACATATGGGGGTTTGCAGAAGCTGTGACTGTCTGTTATGGGATGGGGTGTGGGGGGTTGAGGTGAGGATAGGGCAAACAAAGTGTGAGGGTGGAGCAGAGTGGTATAACTATTATGGGTGTGGGAAAACACAAAAGAAAAAACAAAACTTGTATGCCTCCGCTCATTCGTGAGAGATGCGAGACCGGTGCGTCGAGTTAGTAATCGCGCAACCGGTCTCCCGCCGTTCTCTCACGTCCCTCGACCTAGTCCTGCTCGCCACAGATGTAAATATTGGAGATTGGTCTGTGGTCATTGTTATCGTTAGCATCATAATGTTAACGTTCTGAGCATGCCCTTATCAGCAGCTCAGTGTTAGTACGACAGGACGGCTGATAGAGTAAATATTGCCATCTCCCCAAAAACGTGTCTGTAGTGTGATGAATTCAGAATACTGTTGATTTTATCTGCTGTAGTGATTGCTGTTACCATCTTTTCCACATTGTTGATGCTAGGGTAGTTTAGTTCAGTGTCGCTATAGCAACCAGTTACATGAAATGGTACTTTTATGCAGTGGAAAATTAAACGTTTGAAACCAAACCGAGTAGAGTCATGTGAGGTGAGTTGAACTGGTACATGTCAGTAGAAAAGGGACTATACATATTTTGGTGAGGGGAAAAAAAAATCCAAATTTGACTTACAGCCCATTCTGATATTCTCTTTCAGCTTCTCCACTCCCTTTATCTCTTTACGGAGAGACGTGATGTGCTGAGACATCTCCTTCACCAGGATGCTCTGCTCCTCCTCAAGGCGTCTAATTAGCATCATTTGGTCAAAAAGAGATCGTTTTAACCTGAAGGAGTGACCTTTAGGTAGAGGGAATTGATGGAAATATGAAAAAGTGAGAGAGAGAGAGATTTTCATTGCAATACCGTAGACAGACAGGCATACATTTTAGAGAACATGTCAGGACTACCATACCATCCTCACGTCTCTCCCAAGGCAGGATGTAGTCCTCTGTCAAATTGGAGGCCAACTCCTCGTCAATTGTATCCTCTGCAATAGTATTGTACAGCAGGCTCTTTTGTTTCAGTTTTTTTTTTAATTCTCTTATTTTTCTTCTTTTTCTTTGTCTTGTTTGGTTGCTATCTGCAAAGTGAAATAAGAAAACTATCAGGAAAACAGTTTTTGTTTGTTTGCATTTGCAGTGTGCCATTTGAATATCAGTCAACCAACCATTCTGACGATAGAGGTCCTGCTTCTTGCGTAGCAGGGCCACTATGATGCTCTCTATCTCCGCCCTGAGATCCTCTGTTGCTCCCTGTTCTGTTGTGCTCCCTGGCTCTAAATAGGTAACACAATTAAGCCATATTTGAACAAAGTGATTAACAGTTGTATTTGTGAAAAGTCTGACCACTACGCATGATTTACCTGTGACTGCCCACTGCTGAACATCACACACCCACTGTTGTGCTGTTTGGTCAGTGATGCCATTCTTCTGGCGGAAATCACTGAAGCTGGCAGCTTCCAGCTTTGCCCTCTCGGAGATCTTTAAATCACACAAAAAAATATCATGCAAGCTTTCAGCCAATACCGGGATCAAGAAATTTTAGTTTATAAATCAATGGATGAATGAGCTTATTACAAATGGATGGACTCCAGCTCTGCTGTATGTTGTTAAAATGTATGTTGTGTCAGGCAAGAGGACCATTGGGAAATGTCCTTACTTTGATGTATCTGCGGGCCAAGACTTTGTGAAGGTTCTCTGTCTTTTTTCTGTTCCACCCCATGGCCTGTTGAGTGAGCATATTCTCTCTCCCTGATTAAAAAAATAAATCTGCATGCGTGATTGGATCAATTTACATGGGAAAGACCATTGCAGTTAGACACAACAATTACTTTAGTGCAAGGAGAACAGGAAAATTACATTTTAGAAGACAGAAATACCTCATCATAGCGTATGCTTTGTAATGTGTCATACCAACCTGCCTTTGTCATGTACTTTGTGACAAGAGCTGCCCTGGAGAGAAAGCTGTTTACCTAGATAAACAATACAGAAATTAATGTATTCCTATTACCAAACAAACAACAAATAAACAAAAACATATGTATATGTGAACATGTAGCCATACTTATAGTTTAACTAATATCTTATTGTCAACAAGCTATACACCTTAGAATGCCATGGAAACTAAAACAACCACACCCTTTCAGCCATAGACATAGACAGCAAATTTGGAAAGATCAAGTCCAATTTTTCAAAGTTGGGAGCAACGCTGGATCTTGCCAATTGGGTCTACATTTTAAAACCTCACTATGGCATGCCAGAGCTGTGACATTCTGCTTTTCATAGAATCACATGCAACTTGATGATTGTGCACTTGTCACGGTTCATGGATCTGTGTGCTCATTCTGTGTTAGTCTATGGGGTGGGTCCGCTCGTTGTGCTTGTCAGCGTTGCCTAGCACCTGACGAGGTAATCAGGACGGTTACAGCTGTAGCTCGTCTGCACTGCCTTTAACTGGCTGGCGTTTCTGTGATGCATTGTCAGATCGTTGTTTCTCTAGTGGTTCGTTAATTCTCTGTGTCAGTCTTCCAGGTCCGGAGGCTGTTCTCGCCTGGTCACGTTTCTATAGATTCTCTGACGGATCTGGACTGTATTCTCTGCCCGGGCTGGAAACTCTGTCCTGCCGGGTTTACTGCACCTGCACGGCCGCCGAGATCTGCACCTGCACGGCCGATAGATCTACACCTGCACGGCCGGTGTTTTCTTCACATCCACTGTATTTTGGAGTGTTCCAAATAAAGATTTCTGTTTTTCACTCGCTATTGGATCTCGAGCTTTCTGTACCGTGACAGCACTGTCACCAGGCTGGTGTGTCAAATGGGGTCCTACTGGTAGGTTGGAAAGTCAACCATGGCCTACTGGTTAGGGCCTTGGGCATGTTACTTGTTCGAATGCCGACTAGGAGGAAAGTGGTTGTGTGGAAAGTGAAAGTGGGTGGGGAAAGTTGTTGAACATCGCTGTCCCGTGTGTTGCAACTACAGTTCAGATCGTGCTCTGATGGTCATTCTAGCAAGCATAGATCTTTGTTTGATACACTGATGTACTTTATCCTTCACACTCTGCTTGTCTCTCACATAAATGTATCAGTGAAGTCTCTAATATCTACATAGTTACAATAATGTCAGTAATAACATACTTGCTCGACTTCCTCTCCAACAGTGTTCCATCCTGATTCCTGCCGCCCCATCTCACCTGCAACATAGTGTTGGATTAATTTCATACCATAACTTTAAAAATCTAATGTTATGCAATCATGGATTATGTGAACATTAAAAAATCACTTTCACATTAAATGTCATATTTTATCATAATCACAGACTTACAATTTAGTATATTGCCACTAATACCAGATTAAAATAATAAAAAACAATAATTGCTTGACTTTTTGCATTAGCTGCCTTCTGGCTACTGTTGCATCTGAATTTCAGTAATTTGAGGTACCTCGCATTTTGCTGTATGAGCTTTGGCATGCATCACACTGAGAAATGGCCTCATTTCCATCAGCGGTTGATGATCTGATGATTCTTTAGTCACTTTGCTTAGGTATGGCCAGTACCTAAAAAGAAGCACAGCATTAGTAGGCATTAACCAACACTTTGCCTGGCTATCAATATAAAATGACTGAAAAAATTAGGCACTTGTCATTTAATGTACAGTAGGTTGACAGAGTTTCAATATGACAGAAAAATTACCTGCAGACAACATCCATGCAGAAGAAAGTGACATTGGCCCTCTCTGACAATTCCTTCTGTAAAAACATTGGGTAGGCCAAGACCTCGCCACGGTAGTGGTTCAGCCCTCGCAGCAATATTCCGTGTCTGATACATAGAAGGACAATATGGTTAATGATTTATTACACAAATTACACAATAAGACCTGTGGAAAACAAAGCTAATCAAAACCCTCTATTCAAAGCTTAACACACACACACACACACACACACACACACACACACACACACACACACACACACACAAACACACCCATCAATCTTTACATATGTGACTAACTGAGCTTTAAAACAATCTTCTTGGGAAAAAGATCTGTTAAGGGGATTTACTTTACTTCCCATAAGGAAATTAAACAAGACTCTGATACATTTATCCCAAAATTAGTTTCCACAGCGTGTGACAAGTGGCATCTGTACAATTGCACACTTCTGATCTACCCACATACCTGCAGACTGCCACTTGTATCCCCTCCTCATCTATTTTAGACGATGATTTTTTTGACGTCTCCTTACTCGCCCTGAACCTTGAAACGCCACATGTTCCACTGTTATCTGCCTGTAAAGTCAGATATCACTCGTCTTAACAAATAGAAAACACAAAAGACACACAAACATAAGCAGTAGATATACTGTCTTAATATGCAATATTACACATACTCTTGTCATGCTGCTGCCTCTGACATTGTTGAGAAAGGCTGATACCTCCTCATCTTTGGCAAGAAATAACCCCTTGTACAAAGAGGGTTCCTCATTCCTGTCCATTAAAATTAATCACAAAAAAATGCACTTTTAACTGACCAAACATTTATTACTCTACATGCAACTATTTCTATGACGCTGTGGTTTTAATATTGACATTAATGCCTGTGTAATATTAACATACCCGTTGATTTTTTGAAGCGATAATGTTTGCGATTGCCATCACAACACACTGCCAACATGTCTGGGTGACATGCTGGACAATAAAAGTCATTTACTTCACACATCACCTCTTCTGTATGCTTGCAAAAACAATATTCGAAAAAGCTTTTCTGGAACGTGTCTGCACAAACATTCCCCGGCTATGACATTAAAAAAAATTATTAGTGTTTACATAAAATAAATATTACAATATTACAAATACAGTAGTATGATTATGTGTAACAATGATTCAAGCAGATTTACCCTTCCAGCCTGAACAGAACGGTGCTCCAGTAGCTTTAAAAAGGCATGCCTTGACATCGAAGGAGCCGATACTTTAATGTGAGCAAAAGCTTCGAAGACGTCAAAACTATATAGTGTCTGGCAGTTTGTTGTGCTTGGCCAGTAACGGTACCTAAGGAGCTCTTTCACCCCTGGGGTCCATTCCACAAGGCAGGTAGGACAAACTTTACGGGGCAAACAGAAATCATATCGTCCTGTGAAAAAAAAAAAAAGACACATTAAACATGTGTTTCACAGAATCAACTTTTTCCAACTCAACTGACCATTATACATTCATTGTAGTATTTGATATGGCATTAACATTTGGTAATTGGTATATTTCTTAAGAGAACTTCTGCGGTACAAAAAAACAAAAAGCAGGACTTTCCAAAGTTACCATTCATGGTGACCACAGAAATATGCTTGCCAGAGGTGACCTCAATCTCATGGGTGCACTCACATATTGCACTACGTGCAGGCAATGGCAACTGACATACTGCAATGCAAAGAGGTTGTTACATTTTTCCACAATCGAGAAGATATATCTATACTTGTCATACTAGTGATTCAAAACCAACATCTACAAAATAGACAACTCTACCATATGTCATTATCACTGTTTTCTTACTAATAGCACGTTTCATAGTCAAAGACAAACAAAAACAATTTCTTCAGTCAAAGAGTGATTCAAATTTAGAGTTTAAACCTTTTCCACTGGCAAAGTCTATCAACCAAGAATATGTGTGTTATAACTCTTTACTAGTCAACAGAAATTGATAATAAACACATACCCTGCTCACAAAAGTGAGGCTGGCCATTTTCACCCATCACCACAGCCTTTGTGGGGGGAATAGGCTCCAGGTAGCCATGGAATAGTGCCTCCCTGCCGTGGAACACATTCTTTTTGTGAGCCTCCAAGTCGCATCCTCCACATAGAAACTCCATGTCCAGTGGCACACAATCCAGGCACCTAATTACTGCCTCTCCAGCACCACACCTGTGGCATTTTTGGTTGACATCTCTTTCAGCGGACAGTTTAGCATCGAGCAGCACTGGCCTTGCTGCTTTTGCCCTTGTAACAGCATGTAGCTGCCGCTGTGCCCATGCTGTTTTTTCTGCTGCCACATTAACCTCAACTGAGTCAAGAGTGTCCCTCAACACTTGAAGACGTGTTTCTGAAAATAAATGAAAATATATAAATAACTGTTAAACAACCCTTCGATTGAGTGAAGGCACAATAGATAAAAATTACTTAATACTGAATGGTACGACAATAATTATGACTTTAAATCTGACTTTGACCAAGCCACACACTACAGTGTACATTCAATGTTGGTTTAATGTACTGTATATGGACTTGCTCATGGTATTCACGAACCATTGTATCACAATGTTATCACAAATCAAGTAATATGCTTCCTATAATAGACCAGTTTCAAATGAAGAATTGGAGTGTCTCTCACTTCCAAAACTAGGCAAGAATTAACTCCTCTGCAAAAGCACTGAAAAAAGTGCTGAATTATTGTCTACAACAACAAAATACAAACACAAACCACTTTTAATGTAGTTAGGTGGAGAAGAAGTGTGAGACATCAACAACAATGAATCAAGGAAAAGTTTAGCAAGGTCATTAGAAAAGTTGTTGATATGGAGGAATAGGAAATGTAGTCATAGTGATAAAATGGACATACTCACCAAGACTTGCAGTCAACTCTTCTTCTATCTGAGGGACTTCCTCAGACACTGTGTTCAATTGAACTTCGGAAGCTGTAAAGGCCAATACATTTGGTTATCTATTCTATCAGGGTCTTAAAGCATCATATATTTTAGTCCAAATAATTCACAAAATTCAATCATACATCTGGCTCAGTGAGCTCAAACCATCTTTTCACTCACCAACATTTAGATAATTATCGTTATTAAACTATGACAACAGTGCTAGAAACAACAAACCTAATGCACGGCGTTCTGCTTTTTGACGTTTCTTACGTCTGTGACTTGTGGCCGCTGTGCTTGCGACTGCTTTCTTTCTCTTAGTCCTCTTTCTTTTTTGAGGGACATGGCTTTCCATTGCCATTGCAGCCTATATGAAAATAAAATACTAATGTTTTCTGATAGAATGTCAGACTAACTTATGGTTATGTCTGATGGATGCTTTTTTCCAAAGTAAGTAACAATAAAAAACACAAATAAAAAACTACAAAATATAAAATACTACACTACTCCAATGTACATTAAATGTCATACCTCAAGAGCAACTATAAAAAACAAACAATGTAATGTAATACCAATAGTGATTTTCATAAACATGGGTGTAAAGTTATCAACATTTCTCACCCTGGCCTCACAGAGAAGAGCCTTGCTTATTTCAGCAACCATATGGGCCCTGACCTCATTGGGATCTTCAAAGACTCTTTGGTGGTTTTCCGACATGGTGCACATATACAATACAAAAATACAGACAATAATAGACACACAGTACAGATATGAAGATGTATGTGTGTGTGTGTGTGTGTGTGTGTGTGTGTGTGTGTGGGGTGGGGTGGGGTGGGGGGGGGGGGGGGGAGAGAGAGAGAGAGAGAGAGAGAACTAGAGAAAAACAGAGTGAGAGAGAGAGATTTAAAGAGTGGCTCTTAAAAGTGCCTTTGTTTTCTAAGTATAAAAGCGATAAAGATATGGAGATGTGATGTAGAGCAGCAAATAATCTGTAGAACAGACAAGAAAGCATCATTAGATATATCTCTGAGAAAAAAATATAATGTCTACATTAATGCGAGACACTACAGGTGAATAGGGTAAAATTTTAAAATAATAGATATCACCATGAAACTTCCTCAGTTGATTGCTTACACAAGTATATAAAAACAATATATTACAAGTTTTTGAAATTTGTATGTTTAATTATGCAAAGTAGGCATTATCTCATTAAATATGCGCAATTTTGCATATATTTTCGGTAACATAAATCTGAACATATGATAAAGCCAGGTGCCAAAATAATTTTTTTCTTTTTGTTTACACACAAGATGAAAAAATAATTTCAGATGGATTTCAGGATAGGGCCTATATCCTTTCATTACTTAGGAAATCAAAAAATATACTGAAAAAATATTCGCCATATTTTTTTTTTATTAAAATGTCACATAAATCAGGCATGATTTACAAATCCCTTTGAAAATATCTTCAGAATACTGCTAACGTTAAGTGTTAACCGGAATGTTTGGTGTACATGGTGCTACATAGGCTGAGATGTTGGTAACTTAACGTTACTGGAGAATGACAAAAAAAAAAAACGTATTTTAAAGATTTGTATTGTTAAAATTCATACTTTTTTAGAGGAAAACAACTATTTACAGACACAATATCTTGTCAAATATTTAGAAATCAACAATACAAACCATCTAAAACGCATCAAAACTTATAACTCAACATTTATAGATAGTAACGCAGGTCTGAGATACATACCGATTTGACGAGGGGATCCACGCAATGACTGGAAAAACCGCGAAATTCTAGGATGCGAACAAGGAAGTGTGTCGCCGTCATGGCAACAGACTCGTCCGATTTAACATTAATTTATTATTAGCCTTTATCGTTTTTTTGTTTTCGTTGTCTGTATATGCCTATCTGTCAATCAGTAAACATAATTATTTTTTTTTAATTAGTCCAAATATTATTTACACTAAGATGATGGATGGGGAGTTTGATTGATCAAGCCTGCCTCTAGTGATCCGGTTATCCGTGTGTCCACCACGAAAAAATCCGTGGTGTCATCACAGAATTTGACAATAAGCAAAAGGCTATACAAACTGATCAGGGGAGATAAGATGTTCACAGTTTAATGAGGCTACATTGCATCGCAAACACAGACAACTTAAATAGCCTACTTAAGTGTCAAAATCAGCAATGGGCAATATCGTCCAGTGAATGTGAAGCAATCTGTGGCGACCAATGAATATTCCGTGGTCCCGTCACGGACAAATCCGTGGTGCCATCACAGAATTTGACAATAAGCAAAAGGCTATACAAACTGATCAGGGGAGATAAGATGTTCATATTGCATCGCGAACACAGACAACTTGAATAGCCTACTTAAGTGTCAAAATCAGCAATGGGCAATATCGTCCAGTGAAGGTGAAACAATCTGTGGCGACCAATGAATATTCCGTGGTACCGTCACGGAATTCAGGGTGACCAGACGTTATACTAGCGATCAAACGACGACAGAACAATGCAATATCAAGTTAAAATCACTTTAAAACTAAACATTTAAAGTAAATTACTTTAAGTAAACTCAGAATATTTAAAGCGATACCTTTCCAAATTATAAAACGACGTCAATTGGGGGAACGCAGGTGTTGTAACAGCCCGTGTGTGGATCACGGATGCTGCTGTCATTGACATTGACATAGGCATCACTTCCGTGGGCACATCACGGAATTTTCGGCGATTCCGTGAAACTGCCACAGATTTTGAGTTAAGGGGCCGTGTTCATTTCACGGAATTCTGACTGAGACGCCGTGCTTTCCGACCTCCTCTTCCAACCATTTTACTGGCCAACGTTCAGTCACTGGATAACAAACTCTGTGAACTGCGGGCGCGGATCTCATACCAACGAGAAACAAGGGACTGCTGTGATATTTGCCTCACAGAAACCTGGATGTCTGCTATTGTTCCATCGAGCTCACGGGCTTCTCCGTGCACCGCTCGGACAGAACGGAAGAGCTCACAGGGAAAAGCAGAGGCGGGGGTGTTTGCTTCTACATCAACAACTCATGGTGTAATGAAAGGAACATACACTCTATTAAATCCTTCTGCTCCCCT
Organism: Oxygymnocypris stewartii; assembly: GCA_003573665.1. Taxonomy (NCBI): domain Eukaryota; kingdom Metazoa; phylum Chordata; class Actinopteri; order Cypriniformes; family Cyprinidae; genus Oxygymnocypris; species Oxygymnocypris stewartii. Next base: position 145,091 of record QVTF01026130.1, on the reverse strand, counting down.
GATCTGGAATTTCATACGCTTCTGTGTCGACCGTTCTGGCTACCGAGGGAATTTACAGCCATCATAATCACGGCTGTTTATATCCCCCCCCAAGCCAACACAGACCAGGCACTCAGGGAACTGTACAGGATTATAAGTGAGCAGGAAACCGCACACCCAGATGCAGCTTTTGTTGTCACAGGGGACTTTAATAAAACCAACTTCAGAACAATAGCTCCAAAATACTTTCAACACGTCACCATCAACACGCGTGGAGATCGTACACTCGACCATTGTTACACCCCCTTCCGGGACGCATACAAGTCCCTCCCCCACCCACCTTTTGGCAAATCGGATCACTCTTCCGTTCTGCTCCTGCCTGCTTATAGGCAGAAACTGAAACGTGAAGCACCCGCTCTCAGGACAGTCCATTGTTGGTCGGACCAATCGGATGCTATACTACAGGACTGTTTTGATCACGTGGACTGGGACATGTTCCGGGCAGCGTCTGATGACGACATAGAGGTGTATTCAGATACGGTCACGTGTTTCATCAGGAAGTGTATAGACGATGTAGTTCCGACCAAAACAATCCGCATCTACCCCAACCAAAAACCGTGGATTAACAGCGATGTTCGATCAGCCTTGTCAGCGCGGACATCTGCCTTTAAATCCGGAAACACTGACGATCGGAAACAAGCCAGTTACGATCTCAGGAGATCCATCAAAGCAGCCAAACGAACATATAAAAACAAAGTTGAAGAACACTTCAACAACAATAACCCAAGAAGCATGTGGCAGGGCATCAACAACATCACAGGCTTTAAAGGGAGTAAACCAGCTACTGTGAACATCGCCGCCTCTCTACCGGACGAGCTCAACACCTTTTATGCTCGGTTCGAGGCTGATAACACCACCCACACAGAGAGCGCTGCCGCGGCTGCCGCAGAAGAGGTGAGTCCACTCACGTTTTCTGTCGCGGATGTAACCCGAGCCTTCAAACGGGTGAACATCCGTAAAGCTGTGGGCCCTGATGGTATACCAGGCCGTGTGCTCAAAGCATGCGCTTTCCAGCTAGCCGGGGTTTTTACAGATATTTTCAATCTGTCCCTCTCTCTGTCTGTGGTTCCCTCATGCTTCAAAAAATCCATCATTGTGCCCATGCCAAAGAAAAACAAAATCACATGCTTGAATGACTGGAGGCCCGTTGCTCTGACCCCCATCTTCAGCAAGTGTTTTGAGAAGCTTGTCAGAGACTACATCTGCTCTGTGCTGCCTGCTTCACTGGACCCACTACAATTTGCATACCGCAGTAACCGTTCCACAGACGATGCTATTGCCTTCACCCTGCACACTGCTCTCTCCCACCTGGAAAATAAAAACACCTATGTGAGGATGCTGTTCGTGGATTATAGTTCGGCATTTAACACAATAGTGCCTGCCACACTGGTTGCGAAGCTCCAGACTCTAGGACTGAACAGATCTCTGTGCAGCTGGATCCTGGACTTCCTGACAGGCAGAAGTCAGGTGGTCAGAATGGGCAACAACACATCATCTCCCCTGATCCTCAACACTGGTGCACCGCAGGGCTGCGTCCTCAGCCCACTCCTGTACTCCCTGTACACACACGACTGTACAGCTACACACAGCTCCAATGTCATCGTCAAATTTGCTGATGACACAACGGTGATAGGCCTGATCACCGACAACGATGAGACGGCCTACAGAGAGGAGGTGAGTACCCTGACTAAATGGTGTCAGGAGAACCACCTCTCACTCAACATCGACAAGACCAAGGAGCTGGTGGTGGATTACAGGAGACAGAGCAGAGAACACACACCCATCACCATCGACAAGACACCTGTGGAGCGGGTGACCAGCTTTAAGTTCCTCGGCGTTCACATCACCGAGGATCTCACATGGTCTGCTCACACAGATGCAGTGCTGAAGAAGGCACATCAGCGTCTCTTCTTCCTGAGACGGCTGAGGAAGTTTGGAACGAGCCCCAGAATCCTCAGGTCCTTCTACACCTGCACTGTGGAGAGCATCCTGACCGGCTGTATCACCGCCTGGTTTGGAAACAGCACCGCTGGCAACCGCAGGGCTTTGCAAAGGGTCGTGCGAACTGCCCGCCACATTGTTGGAGGTGAGCTTCCCTCCCTCCAGGATATCTACACCAGGCGGTGTACAAGGAAAGCCCGGAGGATTATCAAAGACTCCAGCCACCCGTCCCACAGACTGCTCTCTCTGCTGCCCTCAGGGCGACGTTTCCGCAGCATCCGATCCCGCACTAGCCGACTGAGGGACAGCTTTTTCCCTCAGGCTATCAGGCTAATGAACAGTCACAAATAACTCACCTACATCACACAACATGCCATGCACTGCACTTTAACACAGTTCAACTGGACTACACGCACACACTGCACTAACACAACCTATCTGCTATCACTGGACACCATACAATGCACATCCACGACACTGCATATGAATAATCTGTTGCACCTTTGCACATCTATCTGCTGCTCAACCAATCTGCTGTTAATTTATAATCTGTTGCACCTCACATTATTACTATGTATAGACCACATTATGTATAGATACTGTACATAATGTAGATGTGCCCATACGGTGTATAATGTGTCGTTGATAATTGAGTATGTCTTTATAGTACACTAAGCGTACTGAGTATATGTATGTGTATTTTGCACATTGTCTTCTGTACAGTCTGTAAATATGTACTGTCCATATGTAAATTGCTGTTGTTTTTTTGCACTGTCTGTCCATATGTAAATTGCTGTTGTTTTTTTTGCACTGTCTGGAGCACTGTAAATGCTCCAGTGCAGTTTTTTGCACTGTCTGTCCATATGTAAATTGTCTGTTGTTTTTCTGCACTGTCTGGAGCACGCTCATAAGAATTTCACTCACCAAGGCACTTGTGCTGTGGTGATGTGACAATAAAAGTGATTTGATTTGATTTGATTTGATTTGATTTGATTTCATCGAATTAACCCCTTGTGGGAAACAGAAACACTGTCTGGTGATGGTTGACATGTGGTCAAAATGGGTTGAGGCCTTCCCAACCTCAAAACAAGATTCGGCGGCAGTGGCAAAGGCCCTGTTGACCGAGATTGTCCCGAGATGGGGAATTCCAAGAAAAATCAGTTCTGATAATGGCAGACACTTTGTCAATGATGCAATAAAGCAGGTGGGTCAGTTCTTGGGAATTGACATGAGAACACACTGCAGCTACGCGCCCTCATCAGGAGGGGCAGTAGAGAGACAGAACCAGACCATTAAGAACAAATTGGCAAAATGCTGTGAAGAGACGGGTCTGACTTGGCTTAAAGCCCTCCCAATCGTACTGATGTACATGAGAATGAGAAAAAGAGTGAAAATAAACCTGAGCCCATTTGAAATTTTGTTTGGCAGGCCACCATTCATGGGCATAGAAGGGGGTAAACAAAGGCTGCCATCAACGGATGTGTGTGAGAATGACATGTTGAATTACTGCAAAGAAATGTCTTGTCTGTTGTCAAATATTTCTGTGCAGGTAAAAGCTGCCCAGGGGAAGGTTGCTGAGACATTCCTGCACGAGGTCAGACCTGGCGATTTCGTGGTGATTCGTGATCACAGGAGAAAGAGCTGGAAATCGAAAAGGTGGCTAGGGCCTTTCCAGGTGCTGCTGGTGACGCACACGGCGGTGAAGGTCGCAGAGAGGGCTACGTGGGTTCACATAAACCATTGCAGGAAGGTGCCGCCCATTGCGGAGGCGGAGCAATCGCTGGAGGAGGTTCGACGCGAGTGTCAGTAAACGCTAAGATCCAGTTTGAAAGAATATCAGCAGCAAGGAGGAGACTGAAAGGAGGAGACATTTAAGAGAGGCAGTTATTCAGAATCGTTTAGTCTTGGATTTACTCACCGCAGAAAAGGGAGGGGTTTGTAAAATGCTAGGAGTATCTTGTTGTTTCAATATTCCAGACCACAGTGACAACATAACTGATGTGATTGAGCACATGAGAAAGGCGGTGCAGGAGCCTGAACCAGCGAACGACCACTGGCTCACTTGGATAATGAATCTTGAGGGGGGCTGGGGAAGGTGGTTGGCTCAAACTGTGTTGCCAATTATAGTTATAGTAGTACTAATTTTGCTCTGCATACCATGTATTATACAATGTGTGTCTAGCTTAGTACAGAGACTGGTTAAGGTCGGAATGTCTGTTCAATTGGTGAAAATGACAGTCTATCCGGATGATGATGTTAATGTTGATGACCAACAAAATGATGACGCAAGTAGCGGAAGTTACAGTGAAAGGGGTAATTGAGTTATGATGTTTTTTTTTTAATTTTTATTTTTATTTTTCTTCCTGAGGATGATTGAAATGTAAAGAAGGTTAAAAAGCAGCAGTTATCCGTGTTTCAGATGACGTACAAGGAGAGGGGTGAAACTGAGGGATTTTTACATACTTTTAATATTTACATTTTATATTACAGAAGTAACTCAACAGTGATAAATTGATATGTCTATTTCCTACTTGAACTATACTATTTCTTGTTTATAATATGGTGACTGAGGGTTCGGTTTAGGCCGAGAGTGCGACAGCAAGGCCTGTCCATTCAGCCCGGCTATAGAGTAAAATCTTTTACTGTGCTTGCTAAAACATTTAGGGTCAGACCCAACAAAAACAGCCTAAGCATTTTTCCAATTTTCAAAAACTTACTTCACAGGTTCAAGAAGAGTGATCATTTATGTGAAAATCAGAGATGAAGAGTATAAGTGTGATGTAATGGCTTGAACTTGTATTTATTATTATTTTTACTATTATTATTACAATGTTTGATTAATCAGTTATCAGAGAATGATAAAAAGGGAGGAATTGTAAAGGAATTTTTCCTTTTGGGCAGTAATCAAACCGTGAAACCTATATTCAAGATGTGTGCATTTTATGGTTTCTCACTCATAGTTAGAAAAGCATTCTTTGTGTGATTTGCTATGGGAGAGGTAAGGAAAAGCAGATGGTAAAAGGGTCATCATGAGGGCATTTACAACTTATAGCCTGGGGGTCAGGGGGGCATTTGCCTGCCCTTCTGTATAACCATTAATAGGTGAACGAACTGGCAGCCCTCCCGCAGGGAGGGAGAGAGAGAGGCCTTGAAGGCCGCTATAAAAAAAGACCGAGACTGCTTTTCCCTTATCTCTCTCTTTCCCTCACTGACTCAGCTCATGTGTGTTATTGACGAGGGATCTTCTCTTGCAAGGGAATATATACTTTTATTACCACAATTTGGACTCAGAATTGTCTCTTACTCAGTAATGATGTTTGTATGAAAGAAATTGCCACAACATTATCAAGTCTGTGCACTACAATATGGTGTTTCCCGAGGCTTCAGTTCAGATTGCAATGAGAAGTTGCACTTGCACGTCGTTGTTCATGCTGATGCTGCGGAAGAAACGGTTTAATTCAGGCCGGATCACGCAACTACCACGCAACGCAATGTAGACGCGCACCGACATTTTTGGTGTAGATGGCGTGACCGTGCTTCTCCGAAGCGCAGATGGCGTGACTGCAGGGTCTGATCTCATAAAAAAAAAACAGCAGCTCAAGCATCACTTAGGCCTATTCAACATCATAACATCTTACAAGAAAGTATTCTCACAGTTGTATTAATTTGACTACTTCTAGAACATGTAACAGTTCGTTTCTGGAAGCATATTTGCGATCATGAATGCAATTACATTCATCAACATAGTGGCTTTGCACTTGGTTCTTATCAATCATCATAATGATTATATATATATATATATATATATATATACACATATATATATATATATATATACTAGAGGTGGGCATAGATACATTTTTTTAATCTAGATTAATCTAGATTAAAATGGCTCATTTGAATTCTGCCGAAGGCGTTCAGAATATGTGTGCTACCCAAATAATGACTAAAAGTAAGTCTTTGAGAACGGGTTTCTCAAGCCAGGTGGCGCATTAGACCAGGGGCTCATCTCCTGTTTCCAAAATGCATCACAAACTTTAATCTCTTCCCGTCCCAATCCCACGAAAAAACTGGAGGAAAATCCCATTCCACTCCCGGAAGAATGACTCCCATTCCCTCCCACTCCCGTGTTTTTTTTTGTTGTTTTTTTGCCGATAACTGTCAATTACAGTAAAAATATAGTACAGATCACAGCGTGCCCACCTTATTAGTTGAATAAAAACCCAAAATGTCGTTTTTTGTTATTATATTGAACTGAAAGCCATCTTATGCACAGTGTTGCACAGATTAAATTTCATGTAAATCATCCATGCTAACACACACGTCTTCTATTTTTATTTTTTAGACATTTCACTCTCTATAGATATATTTTTCAAAGACGGAGGTTCGAAGTTTCTCGCTCAAGTTCACATGAGACCTAAAGCGCATCCTGTTTGCTTAAAAGCGCAACGTTTCGTTGTTATTCTGAGTGCACACAAATAAACGTAGAGTCTTTACAGATTCGAAAGATGTATTAGGCTACTTTTATCTGTATGACCAAGAATGACGGAGATTTTAAGAGCAAGTGAGCGCACCGGAGCCTGTCCTGCAGCAAACGCGCTTCCACACAAACACTTCAATAGCGCACATTTCTCTAGGTTAACATCATATTGAGCGGCCATGTAAAGTTGCTACTACATACATCTTTCAGATGAAAAGCCATATTTGAGGTTGATGAATGATAGGTGAGCGTTTGGATGTCCTGCCCGATTGTATTACCACATAGACCAGCCGTTAACAATCTGTCCATCACGGACTGCGAGCCTCTAGTTCGAAGACTCGTTCTCGCCCCCTACAGTGCAATTCGGCTAGGTATACATCCGCGCTAAAATATCAGGGTGAAAGTCATCATAGCTTGCGTAGTATAGACCCAGCTCCCAACCCAACTTTGAGAATAGATTAACAGGCAATATTTTTTTTATCGCCGATAAGAGTCTCGCGTTAACGCAGCACGTTAACGCCGATAACGGCCCACCACTAATATATATATACATATATATATATATATACATACATATACATATACATATATATATACATATATATATATATATATATATATATGAAGAGCTCTTTTCCAAAACGCGATAAACGCCAAATTTTTAAAAAATGAGTTCATCATGCCATTTTGCTGTGTACTGAACCTATTCACTGCTCCATCAGTGTTTCATGCCAAATCGCTATATTTCCTTGTTTAAAATGTACCTCACTCTCCTGACCTCACAAAGAGGCGCTCTAGCGACTGACGCTAAAAGCTGTAGCTTTTGGCGTTCCTTGTTAGAGCGCCCACCTCCCGCGCCGGAAACCCGGGTTCGAGACCCGCTCGGTGTGATGGTGCGGACCGGGGGGGGGTTAACAATCATTGTTTAACATGTTCAGACTGAGCCAACAGACCATTTTAACAGGATAAATTGAATATTAACAAAATGTATGGGTCTAGGTAAAAAAATGTCATTTTCATGAAAACTATTAAAATGGATTTATAGCGTTTTGGAAAAGAGCTCTTCATATATATATATATATATATATATACAGGGGCGGCGCTAGCGAATTTTGAAGGCAGGTGCTGAGGGGGTGCTAGATCACTGACCAGGGGAGCTGCGCAATTATATATATATATACATATATATATATTAATGTCGCAAACTTGGAAATATTTCTGTTTTAAACCGTGAAGGCAAGCCAATGGATATTACATCAGCAACGTGAAAATTTTGCTCAAGAGGTATGCCGGTGAACGTCTTAATCTCAGTAAATTAGAGAAAGTGAAAGTAAAAACGGAATAACGGAGTAATGATGAAGCTTTCGGCATTTGACGCCGCATATTCTCTCAGAGACGAATCTACTTCAACATATACTGATAACGGTATACCTAGCTGTTTTAATTTATTCCCTTAATATTTCTCGTGGCCTGTACATAGTGAAAAAAAGAGAAGAAACGCAGCTATTTCATGTTAAACAGGTTGTTTTTTAAAGTCGGTGCTTAAAATAGGCTAAAGCTTATTATTTCGTAGATTTTTATTGATGACTGCAGTGTTAATAATAGGTCTATAATTCATTGTATAATTATAGAACTGTTTTAACATTTTATTTGAGGAGTAAAAAGCCATTTTTTAAAAGCCAAAGATTTTATTTTATTAAATTAAACAAGCACAATATTCAGCATTCAATCAAATATTCTTGAAGATTTTGCATATTGACATTCATTGAACAACATTTCAGAATTTCAGTCAAGGGCAATATCAAAATGCACCCATAGCACTGTGGAAATATCAGTATTCAAAAAAGCTTTGACAACGATCACTTACTATTTACAATCTCAAACTAGGACAATGCGACGGTTGTTGTGGTTGACGGCAAAAGCATCAATGATGCGCTTAACTTCCAAAGCCTTCGCTCTTCTTGTATTGATGGTCAAGAGTGCCAAGTCACTGTTCCGGGCGTCCCCATCCAGACTGGAAGCTTCTTTCCAAACATCTGGGCTGGGTTGGGTATTTACGGATAGGGCGCCTTGGTCCTCCGTCTGGTTTCTGGCTTAAATCCATAGGCCCCTTAACACTTGACCTTGTGTTGCTAATTTGAATGGAACTTGAAGTTGTACTAGCTGCAGTCTCTGCATCCGCGGCAAATGCGTCAGCGGACTCCTCCGTTTCAGAATCAACATCTGAAACATTCTCAACATCGGGCAAATTTACGTTTATGTTCTCATTTTCACTAGGAACTAAACTACAATTACGAGATCGCTTACTTGGCAGAAGGAACCGCTCCATATTATATTTTATAAAAAGCGCGAGCGCGACAGCGTAGCTAATTCACGTGACCCATCACGTCACATATATGATACGCATACGTAATGAGTAAAATATTTTTTGGTTGTTTTAAATTATTTATTTATTACAATATAGGCTGTATAAAATAGCTTCCAGGAAAAAAATATTTGGGGGTGCTTTGGTCTTTCTTGGGGGAGCTGAAGCACCTGCTAGCCCCTCCCTAGCACCGCCACTGTATATATATATATATATATATATATATATTAACATTATAAATAAATATGTTTTAATATACATGCTGCTAACTTGTAAATTTCAAGATATGCGAGTAAAAATGCTCCTGACAGTTCGGCAATATGACATGAGCGAGAGCGCTGTTTTTGTTTCATTTTGTGTTCGAATCCGAATCATTGGCTTGGGTGAATCACTGATTCATTAAACCATTCATAAAAACAGTCATTTGATTCGCTCCGGCAGTATTCAGCCATTTTGAAAGAATCGTTTGAATGACTCAGTGATTCAATAACGAACTGCTGCCACCTGCTGGCCGTTTTTACCAGTTTCTTTTCTAAAAGTAGGCATATACATTATTTTCCAACATATTTCTACATTCAGAATTTTGTATTTAAAATACATTAATCCCATAAAATATTTTATTCAATTATAAATAATAAATACAGTCTAAATGTACAAATGCCACATCTAAATGTCACTTCATGCTGCTTCTGTGCAGTGCTAAGATGAGTTTTGTTTACATAATTTCAGGGAAAACAATAGCCAGTCATTAATTCACATTAATTAAGTATTCAGAGAAAAATATTGTCTGTTTTAATTTATTTATTTATTAATAGATTCATTTTGTAGAATTTAATTTTAAACTGACAACACTGCATGGATGGGATCGTGATACTACTTGGTATCGTGATACTTCAGCTGGTATAGTATCGTACGACATTTTTATGGTATCGTGACAAGCCTAATACACAGTAGCCAGAGCAAGAGATAGGACAGATTTATTTTGCTTATCTGACAGTTTAACATTGAGCATAAGTATTTCGAATGAGTCAAACCTGTATCCTGTTTTCTGAGTAACATTGAGAATATCGCTATATATTGTTGCGACACCGCCGCCACGACCAGTCTCACGAGGCTCGTGCTTATAACAGTAGCTTGGTGGAGTAGATTAATTTAGACCAAAATAATCATTTGTTTTAAGCCAGGTTTCAGTCAGACAGAGTACATCAAAACTATTATCTGTGATTATTTCATTTACAATAACTGCTTTGGGTGTGTGTGACCGGATATTTAGGAGCCCAAGTTTTAAAAAATTGTTTTTGTTCATTTATTTTGCATTTTTCTGGTTTAATCACGATCAGATTTGTTCTAGATCCTGCATTAAATTTATATTTTGAACTCACTATTCGGGGAACAGACACAGTCTGTATAGATTGGACACTGCAAGTACCTTTATCATTTAAGTGGGTAGAACAAAAGTCATCATAGCTGTTATTGGAGAATTGGCTTACTAGTCAGATAGAGCGTAGCGTTCTGGTGATGTTGTCCGACAGGAGTTCCGCACCGACTCTGCTGGGGTGCAGGCCATCAGCACGAAATAGCCTACACTCAAAAAAATGATTTTTGCTCTTTGTTCAATTTCATTAATTAAAATGAGCTCATACAACCTAACTCTTGGTAAAAATGGTCCCAACTTAATTTTATTAAATATAAACAATGTAATTTAAAAACAATTAGGTTTACACGTTTTTTTTTTTATTGAGTCAACAAGAATATTTTTCGTTCGATTTTACTTGTGTAACTAGGAAGTGGATTTCCCTTCCCATCATGCTTTGCACAGGGCTGGATAAGGAGAGTAAATCTTGAAATAAAATGTTATTTTAGACATTTTTTATTTAGATGATAAAATTGGGAGACTTGTTAATGTTTAATGTTCTTTTATGTTTGTATTTAAAAGAGTTTCTGGTATGTTAGTGTTTTGGGGGGTTACCATTGTGGTAAAGTGTAGAGCATGTGCTTGGGTTGAGGACCAGCTAATGTGACACAAAGTTGTTTTATTAACAAAGAAACAATTATGGGCATGCCATGGATGTAACAATATCATCATATGCTATGCCTAACAAATTGGCTAATGCTTAAAGTTAAGTAAATCCAACAAATAAATTATTTTGAGTGTAGAAACAATTTATTATCCAGTTAAATGTTTTAGCAAGCATAAAAACATCACTTCATCAATGTATCAATTTAATTTAAACTATATTTGATCAAATTGAGTTGGCCCCCCTTATACAACATGATTACAACAACTCATTTCGAACTAATTAGATTTTGGTGGGAAAATGTAATTAAATTTCGTGGAAAAGTTTACTCTAATTTTTTTAAGTTCGTTCAACAACTTTTTTTTTTGAGTGTAGGACGCACCCAGAAAAGATTCCAATTATTAACAAAGAGCAGTTTCTGCTCTTTACACCATGAAAACAACCATTCGTTTAAAGCAAACAGTCTACTGAACTGTTCGTGTCCTCGTCGATACGTGGGAAGAGGTCCTGACACGATGATCCTCGTCGCGGGCGATGTGCTGCGTACCGTCTCAATCAGGCTCCTGAAGTCCCTCTTCAGTGTCTCCGTCTGCCGCAGCTTGGTGTCGTTAGCCCCCGCGTGAATCACAACAGCTGCAATGCTCTCGTCATCCTTCAGGATCGCGGGTATCTGCACAGAAACATCAAGAACACGAGCACCAGGGAGACAATGAGTGTGCACTTTACCTTCAGCTAACGGAGCACGGACATGCCGGACGATTGAGTCTCCGATGACCACAGCGTCACGATCAGTCTCGCAGAGAGGGGCGAAGCGGTTCCGGGATGAGATGTCGAAGACCGGAGGGGGAGAAGTCGTCGCCCGGGGCCTGGATCGCGTCTTCCGCTGCTGCACCCAGGGTCCGTGGTTTCCCGGCGCCAGAGTGAAGGCCATCTGTGACAATCGCGTCCCGGGTGCACGGGGCCTGTGCAGAGAAACACACGGAGTAGAGGTGGTGGGAGTGTTAGCAGCGCGCTGCATACTTACCCCGGACTTATGAGCGTCAGCCCGAGATGTTTCCAGCGTTGCTATCCGTTTCCTCAGCTGGGCCTGTTTCCCAAGCAGCTTGTGGATCCGTCTCTCTACGGCCTCCAGCTCCAGCTGCACCGAATGCAGCTCGAACGTGTCCTCACCTGCACTCAAAGGTAGACACAAATCCGCCATTAAAGCAAGTAACAGTGAAACAATGGTAAATCTGTGTATGCGTGTGTGTGTGTGTGTGTGTGTGTGTGTGTGTGTGTGTGTGTGTGTGTGTGTGTGTGTGGAAAGGGGTATTAGCTGTGTTAGCGGCACCCACTTAGGTAAAGTTGGTTTTATATTCGCACATTCGGACTTATGCATTCAATTACTTTGTTAACCACACTACATTGGACATTCAGCGGACATTCGCAAGTAAATATGCCATTAAAACAATACTTGGTCATTTTGATCGATGGAGAAAAGACGTTGTAAGTTTACAATGATGTTGCTGATTAGAATTTGCAAAAAAACTAATTTATTACACATATAATTAGAAAGTTATTGAACGTGGAAATGTGTGAATGTGCGAATATAAAACCAACTTTACCTAAGTATTCAGAACATGCGTCAGCGACAAACCGGAAGTCTTTTGACATTAGGATTAATAATAATAGTCTTTCTTGTTCTGTCCTATCTATAATATGTTGCTGCCTTATTATTGTGTTATACATTTATTTTAATTTTATAGTAAATAATTATATATAAATGTATTTGCTTATTTTTTTAATGTATTTTACAATACAAAGAGCAACGTGTGACATTTTACCAGATTTAGTCTTAGACTTATTCACTTTTATTTGTAAATAAAAATGTTTCAAAAGGTTTTATAAAATTGATGTGCACCCATGATTTTTCTAAAGTATCTTTTGCTGCTGAATTATCCACTAAATTAATTTATAATAGTGTTTTGTCAAAGATTATGATCATATATTTTGATTTGTTATTATATATATATATAAGTTAAGACTGTTAAGAATGACTGAATAAACAGCCTATCAAGTAAGGCTCTTAAATAGCAGTTCCAAACTCATTTTTGTCAATACAATTAAGTTGTATGAGCCACCACATTCATTTAAAACATTGGTTCTCAACCCGCGGCCCGTCAAAAATCCAAATGCGGCCCACCATGCTGAACATATTTAAAAAATAACTTTCAGTTTTACAATTCATTTTAGTTTTTACATTAATTAACATTAATTAACAAATATAAGCTATAATGTTTTTATGTAAAATAATTTAGTTTTTTATATTATTTTCAGACATGAGCAGACCTATGTAGCCTACTCATGTAATTAATGTTACGCATTTAACGAACACTACAAGCGCGCACTTTGGCAGCCATTAGTTCTGTAAAATTGAGCATCTGAATGGACAAATTTGTTAAGGGGGAAAACGAAATGTGGAAATGCCAGCGAAGGAACGCATTCAAACAAGAATAGTCAGTCTCAGCATCAGCGGTGAGGAGAGTGCTGGACTTTTGGTTTGCCCCGCCACTCCCACTGAAGATGTTCACGCAAAAAGAAACACACATAATCTACTACGCAGCAATCATCCTTATTATAGAAATGTGGCAAAACATCTCTGGAGAGAACCTCAGATTATTACATTCGAAAATTCTTTCCATATTTGGATCAACACGCTACATCTGTGAACGCACACTTTCTGCAATGTCTCGTGTCAAGTAACACTTCCGCGCGCGTCTTACAGACTGCAACTTACAATATCAACTTCATTGTGCTGATACTCATTTCGAGCAGAATTTCTCAAGATTTTTATTCGTCACATACATAATTATACAGAATATAACCAGCAGTTAAATGTAATTGGCCAGCTCCCGACAGCATCAGGTGTTTTATTAATGTTGAGTATAATTATTTATTTAAATAAATGCAATCGTTTAGATATCATAATATTTAGGCTATAAATAATATTATAAATCTGGTTGGTTTGTATTGTAAATGACATACAAGTGAGACTTGCACTTGGACCATAGAGCTGCGCGGTCAAAAAATAGGCAGAGAACCACTGATTTAAACATACAGCCTACAAAATGAAACGAAGTGAAAATATCATGGTATTTTTGGGTTATGAAAACAACCTAGGTGACTGTTAATGAAACGTGGAAACTGCTCCTGAATAGAAGGAATATCACACCGTCATGCAAATCCTTCCCAGCTAACACACGCACTACAGTTATGTGATTTATTGGTACTGTACTTTTATTGTACTGTACTGCTGCATGCTCGTAGTTCTGCGCTTTGTTAGTGAAGTGATGTACAATGCGGCGCTGCTTTCGCGCGTGCTATAGAAAAGTGTGTGCAACCAGCAACAACAGACTGGACAGAATAGTTATTTTTTTCTGAAGTGAGAGGCTTTTTATTTCATAACAAGTTATGAAAATAACAATAGAATAATGACACTGACATTAAACCTGTCAACATCTCATCTGACCTATACTGAATCGGAACAGAGCCTTTTTCTCAGGCACTATTTCTTTCCTTAAACTGCATCGGAGTCAGATGATCTGACAGTCAACAGCTTTCATGCACGTCTTTTAAAATAAAAGTCCCGCATCAGAAAAGCATTTAGAATTACGTTTTTTGTTGATGTTGTTTCTTTGGCTGTATACAATCCACGACCCACTTTTGGGCTGCACTTTTGACCCACCAGTTGAGAAACACTGTAATATATTGTGTTTAACACGCAGAACAGAAGAGTGACGATCAGGTCAACACAGAGAAGTATAGAAATTCTACATAGATAAAAAAAAAAACACTGCACTGGTATCGGATTTGATTGGTATCAGAAGATCCTCAGAATGTTCAGTATCGGTTCTGAAAAAATGGTATCGTTGCATCCCTAGTAATGAGTGAAGCTGGTGATGCTGTTTGTGGAGTTGTTTAATCAGATCTTGAGAGATTTAATGTCTTATTTTATTTCAGTTGATTTAATCTGTGGCTGAAGTCAGTTGTAGTTCTTGTGTTTCTCTTTTCTTTAGTGATTCTGCTTGTTAACAGCAGATGTTCATCACTAATGCTCAATCATCATTTAATTAGTCACTTTATTAGCTCATTAACTTTAACTCTGCTTAGGCATAGCATAGGCGAGCAAATGCGGCCAAAATGTGAATATAACGCTTTTTAATTGCAAGTTAAGACAGTGAAAATTGTGGACCAATTTCTATATTTCTTAATAAAATATACATTATTATGTATACATGTACAGGAGAATAAGGAAGGGGAAAAAGCACCTACCTTGCGATTTACTATGTTGCGTTCATATTCTTAATCAATAAGGTGTTGGGTTTGCAGGGTTTAAGAGTTTGAAAAACTAACCAGTACTTCCAGATGAGCAAAGACTTTATATACTCTCGAACGGACTTTGATATGAATAACAAGTTTACTTAAGCTTGTTTTGAGTCTTTTGATGTCAACTAATCTTTCTTACACAGTGAAAATTGAAAGATGCATGCTGCAGTTTTCAGTGTTTTGCCCTTTAGCTCTCGACACCAGTTATGTTACTGAACACCACTTAGAAATGCTAATTTTAGCTTCGAAACTAAGTTACACTTAACAACACAAATGTGCAGCCACACTATATAAACTATGTTGTATGAAAGACTTACCTCAGTCGGTTGGCATGATGTTTGCTGTAGTATTGTCAGAATTTGTTGTAGTTAGCAAAACAGCAGTTATTTTATATTTGATTATTACATTTCTTTAGCGTACCTGACAATGTATTTTAGACTGAGCTGAAAAACCTTAAAAGCACTGTTTATTGAACTTGTGTCTTTCTTCTATTGTATTTATTTTCTGCTATTGCTTGTAATTTGGTTATCTGTAGAAAATATGTTTAGCACTAAGCCCATAGTAGCATTTTTAGATTTATGTTCATGTTATATATTTTGGTTGCATTTGAGAGATAATAAAAATGTAGATGGTTGTTTAAAATAGGTATATAATATGATAATATCGATATATTGATCGATATACTCCTGTATCGAATCAAATCGTATCGTAACATTTTTTGAGGAATCGGCAAATATCGTATCGCTGGGCATGAGAATCGATATTGAATCGAATCATGAAAAACCATCCGATTTACACCCCTAATATATATGTTATTTCATTTCCATGTAGCATGTTGAGATACTGTTACTAAAATAAATAAAAAAAAATTTAAACTAAAACTAAAGAAAATACCTATAAAGACATATTAAATGCATTCATAATTTATCTAAAATTAAAATAGATAACATATCAAACGGCAGTAGTTTATCAATATTCCTAAAAAAAAGAACATTGCCAAACACACATGCTAACAAACAACAACTTACACATAATAAGAATTGGTTATAAAAACTAAAACAGAAGTGAAACAAGCAGTAAGAAAGAAGATAAATAAAAAGCGATACTTATATCCTTTGCCGGTGTCCCTGCCTGGTGGAGTCGCACGGTGGAGTCGATGGTCTTTACACTCTTCGGTCTTCTCACGAGGAGATCTTCACGCTACGTCTGCCGCGGTAAACTACGCTTTTTATACCCATCTAACAAAATACTACTCCAATTCAGCTGAACACACTTTCCTGTTCATCACAATAAATGGCCAAGCAAGCGCCCGACACTGACAAGGGACGCGATAAAGTTCGAGACCAAACGCGATTTCAGCACGTCTCCAGACAATAAACAAAACAAGCGTTTCCTAGCAACAACAACTGCGCTAAACACTAATATGTCAAGTAAATATGTCTTCCGCTGATAGACTGCTTCTCTCAAAGAGTATTACTTTACACTTCTATCTTCTGCTGGCGCTAAAACACACTTTCCTGTTAATCACAATAAATGGCCAAGCAAGCGCCCGACACTGACAAGGGACGCGATACTATTTATTATATATATATATATATATATACTATTCTATCTATCCTCTCTCTCTCTCTCTCTCACACACACACACACACACACAAAAATAACAATATATAAAACTTTTCAATAATGTTTTAGCTTTTAACATTATACTTTCAATAAGGTTTCAGTTATTAGGATTAACTAAATTAATCTAATTTCATCTTGCCTATAATTCCTGATAAAACAGCGTTTATGAGCACGGACGGTGCTGCTTTTGTGTACAGCTGTTACCGGGGAATCCGCTATATTAAGCCGCTCTTGAAGTGCCACCTTGTTTATAAGGAGCTGCGGGAGCCCTATATTTAAGGCTAGCGATTTTGAATGAATGAATGAAATTTCTGGAATTGAGAACCGCTGCTGTAACTATAGTTCAATAATATTGTTTTAAACATTAGTTACTTCAAAACTAACAGACTAAGAACAACATATTTTTACTGTATTTGTGTAAGTACTTTTATTTTATTTTAGGTCATGGTACAGTAACAAATGAACATTAACACATTTTTTATTTATAATGTAGTAGTCGATTTTGGACATAATATTAACTAAGATTCATAAATGCTATAAAAACTATTGTTAATTTTAACTTATATAATGTTATAAGCTAAAACCTTATTAAAAACGGTTTGTTACAAAAGTTTCATAAATTGTTCTGTGTGTGTGTGTGTGTGTGTGTGTGTGGGTGTGTGTGTGTGTGTGTGTGAGAGAGAGAGAGAGGGTAGAGAGAGACTAACATTAAATACATGTTGTATAATTATTGTTCATGTTAATTAATATAGTTAATGCTAATAACTGAAGCCTTATTGAAAGTATAATGTTAAAAGCTAAAACCTTATTAAAAAGTTGTATATATTGTTATTTGTGTGTGTGTGTGTGTGTGTGTGTGTGTTTGAGAGAGAGAGAGAGAGAGAGAGAGAGAGAGAGAGAAGATAGATAGAGACTAACATTAATAAATGCTGTATAATTATTGTTCATGTTAGTTAATATAGTTAATGCTAATAACTGAAACCTTATTGAAAGTGTTACCAAAGTTTTATATTTTGTTGTGTGTGTGTGTGTGTGTGTGTGTGTGTGTGTGTGTGTGTGTGTGTGTCCTGATGGCTCGGATTAACCCTTTCATTACTGTATCCCTTAAATCCAAACTGCTAGAGGGTTACTGTAATGCATGTGCCCGCTGAGCACAGTTTTCCTGATGCCACCGGGGTGGCGTTTGCACTCGGCTTGGGCCCGCCATCGCTGCTTGCAGCTATATTTATTATTATTATTATTATTAAGTCTTTTTCCCTTAGACTGCATAGGTTTAGCTTACGGGCTGTCACATGTTAAATGACTCAAACCCAAAGACTCAAAAGGTGAACTAATCAATTCTCTTTCTGGCTCATACTGCATTAGTCATGTGATGAACAAACGACTCAGAAAACCCGAAGACTCGAAACTTATGAACTAATTCAGAGCAGAACCTATAGGATGGTGCGCATGCGGGACTGAACGAATCACTCCCCGAGACGACTCGTTCTTCTCGAGTCATATTAAAGATTCATTCAAAATGAATGAATCGTTCAAGACCGACCCATCACTACTTATCTGCTAATTCAAGATTTCAATTCAGCAATGCACAAATGTTTTCTGTGAAACACTATTGAAATTGCTTAGAAGCAAATCACTTTGAATTACTAAAGAATAGGGTGAAGCTGTTCATCCTGCTGTTTGGACGAACATTTGTTTTGTAGCGTGTGTACCATAATAATTTCCAACATTATAAAACTGCTAGCAAGTAGCAACATCGGACACGTGAGTAAGGTTATTAATTTTATTAAAGCGATTCCTGAAAATTACCAGGTTTTATGGCATAAATCAATGTGACATTTTATTACACAACAAACAAATAGGCTATTTTAGTATTTAATGATAGTTTAGATGGATAGTTCGACAAAATAATCTGTGCATTTTGTTCTCCCCAATAATTTTCCAACATGTGGTTAGTCAGTGTTTGATTTGATCAAAATTTGTGTCGAAAGATAGCATTATTTTATTATATTTACAGCTTGCTCTTATTTTCTGTGTTATTGTACCATTCTGGGATACTTAATATGTTTTCTAACAAAATAAAAAACTTTAAAGTAAAAAAATTTAAATAAAATGTATAATACAATTTTTATTTTGTAACATATTTTAGTACTATGTAGGTCTACTGTACCCATTACTGTATAAACTACTATTATTTCATACTAATATTACTAGTACATTTACTATTAGTAGTAGTTTGTGTAAGAAAAATAATATTGCACGTTCTTTTTATTGTTCTTTACAAATTTCAAGGACTACCACAGACAATAACAGTAACACAATAAAAGTGTAATAATTACAAATAAGATCTTTGGAATAAAATGCGGCGTTGAGTTTATTTTCATCAAAATATCAAGTAATCTGTGTAGAATTGACAATATAAGCTCTGTTGGGTTGTCTAAATAATTTGCGTGTGACTTGTGTATTTTTTTCCCATATGGATATTACTATTGAAAAATGCCAGAACTAATACAGTGCACCAAATTCTGCAGTCATTTCCACTGTCCATTTTGTGATGCCTCAGTTTTCCAACCAACACGGTTGGCAAAAGTGCAAACGCATCTGCAGGCACATTTCAATAGATCAGCATGAAGCTAATATTTGCAAGTGTACATCTTATTATAGTTAAACATTGTAAGACAAACTTAAAGTGTAATCTTATACTGCTGTTTTTCAGAATTCACAATACACAGATGTGGACGCCTCTGCAGAAGTCAATCACATTATCTCTGCCTCTACTGCAAATCAACAATTTTAAGAAAACCCGATTTAATTAAACATTTAGCACTCAGCAAACAAAACACCAACCACCAACCCTTCACACTAAAGCCACCACAACTTCTGCCACAGCTCTGCCCACCATTCACGTGCCTCCCTCCGCTGGTCTTCCCCATGATTGTGTAGCCCAGTGAACCAAACTGAGAGACCATTTTGAAGGCTCAGGAAACCTTTGCAGGTGTTTTGAGTTGATTAGCTGATATACGTCACCATATTCTAATTTGTTGAGAGAGTGAATTGGTGGGTTTTTGTTAAATGTGAGCCAAAAATCATCACAATTAAAAGAACCAAAGACTTAAACTACTTCAGTCTATGTGCATTGAATTTATTTAATACTCGAGTTTCACAATTTGAGTTGAACTACTGAAATAAACAAACTTTTCCACGATATTCTAATTTATTGAGATGCACCTATACTTGCTCTGAAGTACTTGACTCTCTGTCTGAAATATATCTGCTTGTTTTACACACTTTGGCCACCAGGTGGTATTGCGAGTAAATGAAGCCTCCAGAAATTAACCCTTTTGTGAACCACTGAGTAGCTCCAGAGTGCACCCTGGACGATGGGGCGGGGCAACACATTAAGGTGGGGCGACACGTGTCGCTCCGCCCACCCCCAATTTCATTGGTTTATGGTACAGCAGAGCTTATTGATGTAGATGTTTGCTCATGAACATTCTTTTTATATACATTTTTATGAATGATCTACGCTGTTTGGCTGTACTACAGAAATATTAAGCGCTAACAACGATTTTAGTTAGAATCAATTAGCAAATGTTTGTTTTTTAAACTTATGACGAATTTGTTATATTAAGTTCCTATCAATCGCTTGGTGGCAGCATCTCAGAGTAGACTACTTCGGGCAGAAAAGAGCTGTGTAATATGAGCGGCTCATGAATTAAGTCTGGGAAAAACAAATTCTTAATTCGTGGCCATGATATAGTCCTACCTATGCTATAAATAGCATCACCTATGAGAAATATTAATTATGTTTCTGTGTGATGAACGTAAGTAGTGGTCCTCAATCTCAACAGGTGGGTTGCACGTTAAATTAATTCAGATATTATTGCACTTTTCACTGTACACGAATCAGACTGAGCAGTTTTAGCAGGGCGATGTTGATAAAAATGATCCACTGATTGAGATTTAGCTGTTTTGTATAATGTATATTTATTATGTAGCCTATAGGCCTATTGTTTATTTTAGGATCGTGGATAAGCAAAAACTTAGGATATGGTGATAATTCATTGTAGTTCAGGAAGACAGGACAAACCCGCAAATGTTTTTATTTTAAAGAACAACTGCGGTGACAAATAAGACAATAATAAATAGCCCATTAGCGTGAACTGAGGTTTTATGTGTGGATAATGGGATTTTTATTTTTTTTTTACATATAGGCTTATTTTAAATGTTTTTGTTTACTAAAACAGCTGTTTTGATTAATGTGCTTTAGTGCTTATCTAAGTAATATATTTTCATATATTTTCTCTGCAACATTTTTATTTATACTTTTATATAGCCTATTTTATATAGCCTAATCTATATGCATAAATTAAATTACTGGTTTTGTGGCTCATTCCTTTAAAAAGAACCAGGAATCCACTGTACTATATTAGGCCTACTGATTTTAGATTTTTGGTATCTATTATAGTCTTTAATGAAAAAAAAAATATCACAGAGAAGGTCTTTTATTAAAAGTGCTCACGTACCTGTTGCTCAGATTTACAGCTCCGAGTGATTTGATATTCAATATTGATCGAGTGTTAATAACTAAATCTAAATTAATCCCGTACACAGATTAGAACACGCACACACAATGAGGGAGTGGATAAATAAATAATTGGATTTTTAATATTTGATGTCAGGGACACTTATTTACTATAAGATAGAAGCCTTTAAAAACTGTAAGAGAATCAATATATACCCTCAAATATTTTATTAAGATATAAACAAGGAAACATTGATCTTATAATGAAAACATTTATTTTCACTGTAAAACCTACAAGTTTGTGACACATTGAGCAACGTAGGCTATAACTCATCTCTTTAAACAACAACAAAAAACGGTTGTGCTTTAAAACATCAAATCATCCGCTAATGTTCGTGTTTGTCCCTTTCTAAAATACAGCAAATTATCGTAATTTGCATATAAAATCTCAATTTTGTGCTGATCCACGCCCTGCCGATCCTCAAGGAAATATGAATGAAGCGCTGTTCAGCCTGAAGAACCCGGAGGTGCTGTCATCAAGAGTTTATTTGTAAACAATGACTTCATCTGACTAAAATGACTATTGGTACTAAACAGATTATAATTAAGATAGGCCTATGATTCTAGAGTTAGCACATATTATTTCCGTAATATGGCCAACTCAATTTACAAAATCGTACACAAAGGAATGCACATACTCGGGTCTACACCAGTAAGATTTGCCGTATAAACCAATGGAATTGGGGGTGGGTGTCGCCCCCGCCCCATCGTCCAGACTGCATTCTGAAGTACTTGGAAACACTTGGCTGAAAATCATAAAGTTTCATGAGGGTTCATCTGCTCATCACTGGCAACAAAAACAAAACGTGACCAAACATTGGTTGTGTTTCAATAAAGACTAACTTATTTTATTTGGAATATAAAGTCACTGATAAATATATTAGCTAACTTTGTTATCGATATTCTGAATTACATAATTTAAGAACTATCAGGTTTACGATTATATTAAAAATTCTGATATTTTTGATGCGCTAAATTACTTATTTCATTTATCAAACAGACTTCAAGAATCAGCGAATGAATTTTAACAATGGTGACAGTCAACATGAAGCTCCATGCTGCAGTGCATTCTGGGAGCACCAATCAAAACTTATCCATGGCTCCCAGCATGCAGTGTGACATGAATCAATTATGCAGCGGTCTTAGCATTTAATTTTCTTACTATTTCCTTTTGTTTTCCTGTTTTGTTGTGACTTTTAGTAGGGTGTTTTGTAATGTTCACAGATGATCTGTTTATCTGAATATGTTGATTGCCACCACTGTTGAGATTTATACGCTGATTCTTGATGTCTGTCTGATAATGGATTTTTATGAAGTGAATGCTGATTACTCTGTAAAGGCTTTTGTGATTAATTGTAAAACTGCTGGGTTAGACCCTAATTCCATGCGAGCAAGACTAACGCACGTATACATACAACAGTAAACCAATCAATAACGATGCTATGAATGAGATCGTTTATGGAAGGCTATGACGTGTATGCAATGTATTGTATCCACTGTTGAGGATCGAAAAGCTGTAACTTTTTTTGTATCGTAATATGGAAGCATTGCGATTGCATTTGTTTAATATTACTTTTTTGCAGTTTTGTAGCAGCTGATTGTCAGTCAATAAACCAAAGAGAGACCGCTTTATGAAGTTCATTAAAATAAATTAAAAGCAGAAAGTGTAAGCTAATCTGCTACATCAAGCTTTTAATTCTGCAAATGCACAAACAATTGACGCGAAACAATATTGCAAATGCTATAAGTAAAAACTTGAATATATGGTGATATCGTGTGTGTGTGTGTGTGTGTGTGTGTGTTTCCTTTCCTTTACCAATAAAACATCAACATCTAAACCTCTGTTAATTCTCAATAAGAGATTCTGCAGACATAAAATAAGCTCAATCTGGTTAGTAATGAGTGGAGCTGGTGATGCTGTTTGTGGAGTTGTTTAATCAGATCTTGATTATTTATTTTTATTTCAGTTGATTTCATCCAAGGCTGTGGCTGAAGTCAATTGTAGTCCTTGTCTGTTTCTCAATTCCAAGACCACAGAGAATGGATTCTTCCCGAATTAAATGAAGATAAATGTCTTGGCGTTTGATGTGTTTATTTGAACCAATCAGATAAGAGTAAATGGAGAGTCAGTGAGAGACTCGTTTGATTGGCTACAAAAAAGAAGGTGAACCCGGCCCTCACTCTTGCAAAGCTCAGTTAGTGAGAGAATCGTGCCAAAACTGTAAGTGTAGATAAAAGAAAGACGGAGATTATCGGTATATTGTATTATTTCGGGAATTTTTACCCTACATACACAATGAGTCATTTAGACATTTGACAGTCTGTTTTTTTTACTCATACAGATTGGTTCTATGCGGTCAATCCGTTTTTCAGTTCTTTAAACTGTTGTTGTTGCTTGCAAATCACTGTTCACAAGCTTGCAGTGCTATTGGCCGTATTTTGATGGGAAAAAAAACGTGCCAAAAGTGTAAGCGTGGAAAAATGGAAGTCATAAGAATGCAGATCATATTTATTTTGCTTTAGCATGAAGCTGCATTTTCACAATACATGAATTACACTTACGATTAACAGTAAATGCTGCAAATATTTTTTTATTGTGCTTGAAACACGATTTACACCTTTACAAAGCTTCTCTTGCGCTTGCAAATTTAATTTACGCTTACAGTCTTATGTACACTTTCACAAATCTTGCTCTGCGCATGAAAATCTTTCTGGAATCAAATTACCTTCAAATAATATTACATTTTTTTATAGAAAATGGTATGTTACTCTCAGAATTTGACCATTTCTCCATAGCAAGGGTTTACAGTGTTGAAAAACATTGAAACGTAAAAACTTTGGCAATATTTTCTTTGTACTTTTGTCAGTTAAATAAAAGCTAAAGGTAATGAACAAATCACAGATTCTAGATTTTATAGCATTTTACAAAATGTCTATGTGTATATATATTCTGGTGAAATAAAAGTATTAGCAAGCAACATATATATTTAAAAATGTATTTTATTTATGTTTCTTTATTTTGTATGTTGAGCAGCAACATATAACTCTCCTGATATAGATGCTGCTGCTTTAGCTCTCTTGTGGCTGAACATGGAAACACATTCTGTTCAGTACACGTTCCATGCATAGGCCATTTATATTCACCAGCAGGTGGCGAAAAGTGTGTTAATGTGTGACACTTATGCAAGGACACAGAATAACCCTGAACATTTCTTAAATTATTACTTAAATTCATAGAAATCGTCAGCTTTTGACACAAATACAGTGCATTTATTGTCATGTTGGTATAATTGATTCTGTATGTCAGTAAATACAGTCAAATGCCAGCAATCATTTATAAAAATATTTCATACTAGGAAGTGCTGACCAACATGTACTGCAAAAACCACAACAGCTTTTGGTTGAAGTCACAGTCCATCATCTGCACTTCATTCCAGTCTAACTGCGTTTTCAGATATTTGCAGTGTTATTAAATTAGAATGGATGGAAATCAGTCAAGGATTATGGTTCGTGCTTTTGTTGTGTTTGGTTTGTGCTTGTGGCATCTGGTTGGTAAGTTATGAATGTCTTCTTGAGATTTTAGTCGAGTAATACGGTTCTGTTAAAAATCTGCAACCATTGTTTCACTGTTATTCCCATTATAAATAAAATACACCATAATGTGTTTTTATTTTCTTACCCTTATGTTGTACTTGAGGTCCACTATTGCAACGTACATTATTAACTTATTTGTGACTTTCTTTGACACGGAGCTTGTTAATCTAATCATGTAAATTACACAAGGATATTCAATATAAATGAATGAACAAATAAATAGCTGAGAAAAATAAAAAAATAAAAAAACAAGACATGCATTCGGTTCTCTGTTGTCTAACTATTGTCTTAATAATTGTACTAAGTAACACTACTTAGTTTTTTCAATATTCATTTGTTTATTAAATGAAAATGCCTCAATCTTTTTGGCAGCACATACTAATTACATATTGAATCACACTTATGAAGCATAGGAAGAACTGATGACAAGTTTTACTACACGTTAATATTTGCTTATTTAAACCAAGATACATTTTTGTTTCCCCCCCCCCACCCCCCACCCCCCCCCAAGATTATAACTATAAATAAAGAACAAGGGCTCATTTCAAAGACTTAATTAACATTATATTAACTATATGCATATAGATTCAAATTGTAATAAAAATACAATTAGTTTCCTCGTTGAAAACCAACAAACTTATCTGAGAGTCAAAGAGTCACCTGTTCCTGTTTGTTCTCTAGACGGGGCAGATGAAGTGACGCCAGTGTCAAGTGATGGAGGGAGAATCTGTCGCTCTAAACACTGGTGTTACTGAAGTACAGAAATATCATCTGATTCAGTGGATGTTTGGAGAAACTCGAATAGCTGAAATCAGCAGGCTTTCCAAAAGCTCCATATATAACACTGATGATGATACAACACTCAGAGACAGACTGCAGCTGGACCATCAGACTGGATCTCTGAACATCACAAACACCAGAACCACAGACTCTGGACTCTATCAACTAATACTCTCCGGCGGAGAGACCAGATGCAAGAGTTTCAGAGTCACAGTCTCTGGTGAGTAGAGCATTACTGTTAATCTCCTTCACTATTGTTTTCAAACATATTATTGATTTTATTTTATAATTGACATTCATAATTTACTGTGGTGTCCATTGTGTAAATAACAGAGATAGATATGGTGAAACTAGCTACTTTTTCATTTTTTTCCCCCTCTATTCACACACCTCAAACTTTCCACTTCTCTTTCTCAACGTGTTTCTATTATCGGTACATTTCAACATTGCATATTAAATAACTAACAATATTCTCAACAAAACACCATGCATGTTTTATTAACAGCTTTTAATTATAAAGATTAGTAAATATTTAAAGTAAAATAGTAAGAAAATAGTAAAATATTGGCACAATAACATCACAGTAACATCTGTCATTATCAGTGACTACTACACAAAGTCCTTCATCACCAGAAAGTTCAGCAAGCTCCAGGTGTGTGTCGTCCAGCTGTGCGGTGAACAATTCAACGATCAAACACCCTGAGAACCTCAGTCCAGGTCCAGGTCCAGGTACAGGTCCAGGTATAGGTACGTCACCTGTGAGATTTCTGACTCTGTGAAATTCTGTTAGCGTTTATTTCTCTGGCTGATTTCTCATATCAGTAGTGATATTACTTAGTCCTCTTTTAATTAACATGGCGTATCTAAATCAGTAATGCAAGGTTTTAAAAAGAGCCTTAAATCACATGATTGTTTTGTCCAAGCACAGTCTAATATTCATGTTATTACATAGACCTATCATAATAACCCACATGAGTACAATTTAAAGAGTGATCTGCTAAATTTAAATAATAACCCACATAATAAAAAAAAAACAACTAAATGCTGATTCTGTGCTCTTTTTCTTTTCTGACTGTATCTGCTGTTGTGCTACTTTAGAAGCTGTGATCCAATTGGTCGTCGCTGGAGTGGTGGGCGTGGCTGCTGTTGCTGTGCTGGTTTATGACATCAGATCTACAAGAAGTGAACAACACGGAAGAGACATCACCATCAGACACATTGAGTGAAATCAGACCAGCCGTTTGGGTTTACAAGAAGCTCCAGCGATGTGTGAATCAAGTCTGTTTTATAGTTTATGTTCCACTCTGCTCTTAGCATGACTATTTTAGCATATTTTTTACATGTCTGTCGAACCCCATGATCTACAAATGTTTGGTCTGTTCAAGTATCTCCATTGTTTTCAGTTGTTATAATCATTGTTTGGTCCAGTGGTTTTCCACTTCTCACAGACCATAATGAAACTCCACAGAGCAACTAAACCACCGACATCAGCCGCCTCAGTCACTGAATCACCACATGAAACGATTTCAGCCAGAGATGAGTTCAGTACAGCAATCTGAATGATTTGATATAAACATGTATTTCGTGTTAATATAGTAGCAAGTGATCAATGGACTGCACTTTAAAGACACTTCAACCATAAACAGACTGTGTTGTGTGGGATTAAAAATTAAGGTCTGCTGATCCTATATCGTGACATAACATGAAAACTAAGGTGATTTTAGGCCTTTGGTCAGTTTTATAGCATCGTTAGGGGTACTATTATCTTTAGGGTCTGCTGGAGCTCACAGCTAGGGGTGATTGCCTGTCTTGTCTTTAGATGTTTTGGTGAAATGGTCACCTCTGTATGCCCATAAAATACAATGTATTCCCGCCTTTTGGTGACTGCAGCACACACAGCACTCAGTAAAGAGTCCCGCTGAAGATATCTAAAGGCCCGTACACACTGGGACGAATATCGGCGCACGTTATTCGCCAGCGTTTTTCAACACGTTTTTTGTGTTCACACCCAAGCGATTTTCGCTGACGATGAGCCGAGTGAACATGCAAATTCATTCCCTGACATTAGATGGCGCTTAATGTAAAACAGAAATACCCCGGTACACAAGGTGGCGCTGCGCAACTTTACGCTTCTGACACTCGCTTGTCACTCAGAAGAAGAGAGCAAGTATTTACGCACTTGTCAAAATCATACAAATTTGTCATAAAGTTATTTGTGTTCAGACACCAACGAGACCAGCAGCTCTACATTCATCTTGCCTTGCATCTTCTTTGTCTTCTTATTTCTTCCCGGCAGTGTAGATCTCACCGTCGTTTAGATTTCTTTATAGTAATAAAAATAATTTAGTTCAGTTAGAGGACACTGCAATTAAAACTGAACGCTGCTGCTCAATGCAGTGCACCAAACGAACGAGAGCCGTGCATCACTATTGATTTTTACCTGTATTTTAAATGCAAACATTGTGTTTGGGGTTATAATTGATAACCAGATTTCGCCGCGGGATTAATTTCCTGAATATAACGTGGTAACGGTCGGTAACTCTGGTGCAATTTGAACGGGAGCGGGCGGTCTAACATTATCCCGTTCCTGACGTCCTTTCAGAACAGCATATCTGCGCTTTATTCTTATCGAGCACCGGTACAGCCTGCACTCGGACCGTTATGCGCGCGCTGCAGCACGAACCGGTGCTTCGTTTTATTTGCGGGGTCTGAGCAAAGCATGTGCAACGATGCAGATATAATATACAGCTCTCAAACAGAACTGGCAGGTTGTGATGAGTGACAGATCAGAATAACGATGGAGTGTGAATGCGATGTCATTGAAGGACGTTCAACTCATCTTTCCTTTTTAATTTTTTTGTATTATGCTTATTCTATCATTTTAAATGACAGACTGTGTCAAATTTATTTATTTTTCTCTGCTGCACTTTTCACTGTTAAAAGCAAGATGTTAAATGAATTTAGTATTTTGACAAGACTTATAAAATATATATTAGGCTAAACCTACATTTTTTTTCCTATTGTGTTGTAGGCTGAATGTTAGCATAAATGAATTATATCCTGACAAAACGAATAAAAATAAGGATTGCAATTTTTATTTAACTTTTTTTTTCTCTCTGTGACACTTTATTCCGTGTTGGCAGCAAAATGTTATTGACATTTATCAGTCAATAAATACAAGACGAATAAAATAAATAAAATGTTATGCAGACTACACTTTTATTTGTTAACTATCTGTTCAAGCAGAAATATGAGTGAGCCGAGAGCGCACATATAGTTCGTTTGCGCATCATAACGGACATAACGCGCGCCTAATGCACGATCTTGTATGTCACTGTAATCATCTCTTCCTTGATTACAATAGTCGTCCATCAAAACTTGTGTGTACTAGTGTGACACTGGCTTCTTTTATCCAACTGAGAGATGTAGTTTGCGTATCATATGATATATATACAGCGTTTTTGAGCAACCGTTCAGTCTGTTTTACACACGATGAGAAATATGTGCTGCTCCGAAACACAGAATACGTAGAGAGGTGGTACTGTTATTTATTTATAACCTATATTTTTTACATGACTTAACATACGAGTCATAATATTAGTGAATATATTATATTGTAGTTTTATCTCACGCCCCCCTGATTGAGAAACACTGACCTAAAGCGTGATCTTCCAGCATTGTCTTCGTGATCGATCTATTAGGCATCCCTGCTCTAAGTGATGTTTAAAAAAATACACATTCGTTTCTCATTTATTTGAGAATTTATTTGCTGATTTTTATTTTATTTAAACAGTGCTTGACGCAGAATTGCCGCTGATATTAAAGTCAAAGTAAAACATGCACGGCGCTTACAGGGTATTGTAATGAGAATTTATTTGCAGATTTTTATTTTATTAAAACAGTGCTTGACGCAGAATTGCCGCTGATATTTGAGTCAAAGTAAAACACGCACAGCGCTTACAGGGTATTGTAATGTAACTCCCCATCGTGTGTAATGGGAAAATTTCCTCACGTCACAACCCTAGTGCTCAGCAAGACTGTTTTGTGTCTGAGCGCCCCCAAGTTGTGTTTTACTGTAACTTCAGCTGCTCCAGACACGTGAGCAAAAGCGCCAATCTCATTGGTCGGATAGTTTTTGACGCGGCGCGTCAAACCAAAAAAACGAACCCGAGGTGTTTTAAAAAAAATGACGCTTTTACGCGAGGCGTTTTTCGTGTCGGTGTGCACACTCACATTGGCGCCCTTTGTTTAGTCACGAGGCGTTAAACGTCGGCGAATATCGCGCGTGAAATTCATCCTGGTGTGTACGGGCCTTAACTGTGTTTCCACCGTAACAGCGCTGGCTATCGCGCCGAGCTGGAGTCGTGTTCGGCGGGAACTGATCACGGATAATGTAAATCCGAAATGAAATGTACTGCGATTGCCTTCATAACCTGACCAAAAACAAACAGTCAACAGCTCTGAGGACATGTTTTAACATCCAAAGTATTTGTGTTCTGTATCTTTATAATCGTTTATTTTATGCAAAGCATCAGACTCTTCATCATTCAATAAGACCAACGCGAGTGACGTTTGTTTAGTGATTCACACCGCGAATGTTGCTCTGCGTAGATTTAAACAATATACTGACAGAAACAATTTTATAAATAAAATAAAATGTACACAAACTACCCAAACACTGAACAAATAACCCAAAAAAATGACCCAAAAGGCTCAACCCAGCATCTAGGTGAATTATTTTTTTCTCTGCTTGCAGAAGTGCTGCAGGTGCGTGATGTAATATGATATGATCGGGATCCTCCTTCTGTTGTTTGCTGCTTTTTGCGCATGTGAGATTAATCCCCGAAAAACAGATGTTAGTATTTTTAACGGGTCACAGACACTTATTCTTTTTAATTTAATTCAGTTCTAATTTAAAATATTTGTCGGTTAATGGTTAGGAAAAATAACCGAAATGAACATCCCTAATTTAAATGTATAAAATTTAAAATCTTAATTTAAAAACGTGTCTTGTTTTGAAGCCACTTGGAACATTTTCGTAAAAAATAAATAACTGAAAAAGTATACGTTTCCATTAAAACAATGCTTCATATTCAAAACACACACACAAGATGAAAAGCAGATATAGAATTTCACAAAATACTTATCAGGCCCATGAAAGCACACACAAGATGAAATGCACTTGACAAATTATTATTTTGTGGTGTAAATAAAAGAAACTAAAATTAAAAATAGACCAAAACTGCGGGGAAATGCGGTCCATTAAAACGTGTCAATCTTCACATGATTTTAGAATTTGCTTTTAGAAACATTAGCTTAGACAAACATTGCTTAGCCTATTCCACAGATTCTGGAATTAACAAATTACAAAACGGGCATTTTGCGTTTAGCGAGTGGCGCTGAGCGTATTGAGCGAGCAGAGCGCAATCTTCAGAAAGACGCTCTCCGCTCTGAAGGAAATATGATGCTCCCCGCTCCGCGTGCTCTGCATGCAACATGCATTTTTTTGGCCACCAAGTCCTTATCCTGTTCTGAACTCATCTTCCCTGTTTCTTTAGCATACTATCTGTCTGTATGCCCGGTCTGTTCTGTTCTGCTGCATTCGGATTGGTTCGGATAGCATACTGCGGGAGGTTGGGGCGGGGGTGCAGAAAAAAATCGTGCTATAAAGCGATTTAGAAATCGCGCAAGCTCAAATCACGATTTTATTTCGATTTCGATTAATCGCACAGCCCTACTAGAAATGCCGCTGAGTACAATGGCTACTAATAAGTACTTAATTAGGTAATTACTCTGTATTATGACCTTAAAATAAAGTGTTACCATAAGCCAGAACTGCTACCACATGTACACACACACACACCTGAATGAAACTTCACCTGTTATAATCTAATTTCTCTGTTTCTATGTGCTGCTGTGACATGAAGTGAGCCGTGTGTATGTTACTGCGGGAGAATCTGTCCATCTGTCCACTGATCGTCCTAAAATAGAGAGAGGTGATGTGATACAGTGGAGGTTTGGAGATGAAATCATAGCTGAAATCAAAGAAGAGACCGGAAAGACACATGATGGTGCTGATGGGAGATTCAGAGACAGACTGCAGCTGAACGATCAGACTGGAGATCTGACCATCAAGAACTGTACAGATAAACATGAAGGACGTTATAAACTGAAGATCATCAGCAGGAAAGGGGACACAAACAGGACATACATAGTTATAATTACAGGTGAGTCACACTTCTTCATACAGTTCATCTGCTTAATGCTCAAACTCTATTCAGAGTTTATCTGTAGATCATTTCATTCTTTAAGTCTATTATTAAAGATTCAACATGATTGAAGTTGATACCTCACCTCAGTATTTCATTCAGCTTTACTTCATATCAGTTCTCTGTAAAAAACACAAACATGTATATTATTCTCCTCAGAAACACATCTTTATTGTGAACTGATGAAACAGCATTGAATGATGTTAATAGTAACTCTGAGTAACTGTTGTTCTCATCACACACTGATCTGATGAATCTGTGTTTCTCTGTTTCTATGTGCTGCTGTGACATGAAGGGAGCCGTGTATCAGTGACTAAGGGAGAATCTGTCCATCTGTCCACTGATCTTCCTAAAATAGAGAGAGATGATGTGATACAGTGGAGGTTTGGAGATGAAAACTCTCTCATAGCTGAAATCAAAGAAGGGACCGGAAAGACACATGATGGTCCTGATGAGAGATTCAGAGACAGACTGCAGCTGGACAAAATAACTGGAGATCTGACCATGAAGAGCTTTACAGATAAACATGAAGGACGTTATAAACTGAAGATCCGCAGCAGGAAAGGGGACACAAACAAGACATACCGTGTTATAATCCCATGTGAGTCACTCCAGTCAGTGTAATAATAACAGTTATTTTCTGCAGGTAATTCAGTTCATCTGCTTAATGTTCAAACTCTATTCAGAGTTTATCTGTAGATCATTTCATTCTTTAAAAGT
Organism: Oxygymnocypris stewartii; assembly: GCA_003573665.1. Lineage (NCBI taxonomy): Eukaryota > Metazoa > Chordata > Actinopteri > Cypriniformes > Cyprinidae > Oxygymnocypris > Oxygymnocypris stewartii. The sequence goes on along the minus strand of QVTF01026130.1, from coordinate 112,309 downwards.
CTATTATTAACGATTCAACATGATTGAAGTTGATACCTCACCTCAGTATTTCATTCAGCTTTACTTCATATCAGTTCTCTGTAAAAAACACAAACATGTATATTATTCTCCTCAGAAACACATCTTTATTGTGAACTGATGAAACAGCATTGAATGACGTTAATAGTAACTCTGAGTCAAGTCACCTTTATTTATATAGCGCTTTGAACAATAAAAATTGTAACAAAGCACTGCACAATTTTAAAATAGGCAAATTGTGTCAATAATGTAAAATGACAGGATTTAACACTCAATTATCATCTGAATGCATTTCATTATTGAATTTAGTAATGGCATTGTCCAGCTTAGTTCAGTTTAAATATTATGTGCAATCAAGTGGATGATTTTGCTGGAAATGAAGTGTCCCCAACTAAGCAAGCCAGAGGCGACAGCGGCAAGGAACGAAAACTCCATCGGTGACAGAATGGAGAAAAAACCTTGGGAGAAACCAGGCTCAGTCGGGGGGGCAGTTCCCCTCCGGCCAGACGAACCAGTAGTTTGTTCCAACTGCAGCAAAGTCAGATTGTAAGTGGTCCACTGGTTCCAGGGGTCTTTCCCCGATGGATGTCTAGGTGATGAGGTCCTCACTGGAGATCTGTCACTGGGGCTCATCTATGTGTCCTAGACTCCGCTGACGTTCAGGGCTGTAGAGGTTGTCTCTAGGTGCTGATCCTCCATTTATGGCAAAATTTGGTTAATCAGTATAATCGCTGATGGTTGGCTTCCTCTGAGGTCCTCCGAGGGGTTGTCATCGTCTCTTCTCAGGTGTTCGGTCATCTCAGATCGTTTAAGGGTTGGATCCAGACTGAAGCTTGTGTAATTTCTAGCTACCACGGGATGTTAATCCCGTGGCAGAAACATAGAAACAATAAGACAATTAGCGTAGCAGTTGTTCCATCCAGGAATAACCCTGGATGAAATTATCAGTATAACCCAAGCTAAAGCATAATAATGTGCATTTGTTCAGATAGACTGGCAGTTCAAGATTGTGAGATGCATTATATGAATGCTTGGCTAAAGAGATGCATCTTTAATCTAGATTTAAACAGAGAGAGTGTGTCTGAACCCTGAACGTTATCAGGAAGGCTATTCCAGAGTTTAGGAGCCAAATATGAAAAAGTTCTACCTCCTTTAGTGGACTTTACTATTCCAGGTACTACCAAGAGTCCAGAGTTTTGCGACCTTAGGGAGCGGGTTGGATTGTAGCGTGATAGAAGATTAGTTAGGTACGCAGGAGCTAAATCATTTAGGGCCTTATAGGCAAGTAATAATATTTTGTAACTGATACGAAACTTAATAGGTAGCCAGTGCAGAGGCTGTAAAATTGGAGTAATATGGTCATATTTTCTTGACCTGGTAAGGACTCTAGCCGCAGCATTTTGTACTATCTGTAGCTTGTTTATTGAAGATGCAGAACAACCACCTAGCAGTGCATTACAATAGTCCAGTCTAGAGGTCATGAATGCATGAACTAACTTTTCTGCATCAGAAACACTTAACATGTTCCGTAGCTTGGCAATGTTTCTAAGATGGAAGAATGCTGTTTTTGTAACATTGGAAATATGATTTTAAAAAGATAGGTTGCTGTCTAATATAACACCCAGATTTTTTACTGTAGAGGAAGTAACAGTACATCCGTCTAGTTGCAAATTGTAATCCAAGAGATTCTGTGTACTGTTTTTAGGTCCAATAAGTAATATCTCTGTCTTATCTGAATTTACTAGGATAAAATTATTGGTCATCCAATCTTTTATATTTTTAACACACTCTGTTAGCTTAGATAGTTTAGAAGTTTCATCTGGTTTTGTTGAGATATATAGTTGAGTGTCATCAGCAAAACAATGGAAACTAATCCCGTATTTTCTAATAATATTACCAAGGGGCAACATGTATAATGAAAATAGCAGAGGACCTAGGACAGATCCTTGTGGTACTCCATACTTTACTGGCAACTGAGTAACTGTTGTTCTCATCACACACTGATCTGATGAATCTGTGTTTCTCTGTTTCTGTGTGCTGCTGTTACAGTTGCTATTAAACCAAGGAAGGAATTACCGGTGAAGGGAAATAATGGTGAGAATCTGCTGTTTGCACTCAATATATTTAACTTTACATCAATATCATGATCGTGTGTGTGTGTGTGTGTGTGTGTGTGTGTATCAAACAAATGACTGTAAGTGAATTAAACAGCATCTGTCCTGAGAAATGCTTTTAATGCAGCAAAGATTCACGATAGGAGCACTAAATATCCAATTCATTATTGTCTCTGTGTTTTCCTTCAGATGAATCCGTTGTAGAGATGCAGCCGCTGATGATTAAATAAGTTCCTGATGGAGTGAAAGAGTAGAAGAGGAAGAGTTCAGTTTAACAACACAAGCCCCGCCCCCTCCTGTCAATCACTCTGTCATCATCCGCTCCAGCTACAACACAAGCCCCGCCCACTCCTGTCAATCACTCTGACATCATCCGCTCCGGCTACAACACAAGCCCCGCCCCCTCCTGTCAATCACTCTGACCTCATCCGCTCCGGCTACAACACAAGCACCCGCCCCCTCCTGTCAATCACTCTGACATCATCCGCTCCAGCTGCAACACAACACCCGCCCCCTCCTGTCAATCACTCTGAAATCATCCGCTCCAGCTACAACACAAGCACCGCCTCCTGTCAATCACTCTGACATCATCCGCTCCAGCTACAACACAAGCCCCGCCTCCTCCTGTCAATCACTGTGACATCATCCGCTCCAGCTACAACACAAGCCCCGCCTCCTCCTGTCAATCACTCTGACATCATCCGCTCAGGCTACAACACAAGCCCCGCCCCCTCCTGTCAATCACTCTGACATCATCCGCTCCAGCTACAACACAAGCCCCGCCTCCTCCGGTCAATCACTCTGACATCATCCGCTCCAGCTACAACACAAGCCCCGCCCCCTCCTGTCAATAACTCTGACATCATCCGCTCGAGCTGCAACACAAGCCCCGCCTCCTCCTGTCAATCGCTGTGACATCATCCGCTCCAGCTACAACACAAGCCCCGCTTCCTCCTGTCAATCACTCTGACATCATCCGCTCCAGCTACAACACAAGCCCCGCCTCCTCCTGTCAATCACTCTGACATCATCCGCTCCAGCTGCAACACAAGCCCCGCCTCCTCCTGTCAATCACTCTGACATCATCCGCTCCAGCTGCAACACAAGCCCCGCCTCCTGTCAATCGCTGTGACATCATCCGCTCCAGCTACAACACAAGCCCCGCCTCCTCCTGTCAATCACTCTGACATCATCCGCTCCAGCTACAACACAAGCCCCGCCCACTCCTGTCAATCACTCTGACATCATCCGCTCCAGCTACAACACAAACCCCGCCTCCTCCTGTCAATCACTCTGACATCATCCGCTCCAGCTACAACACAAGCCCCGCCCACTCCTGTCAATCACTCTGACATCATCCGCTCCAGCTACAACACAAGCCCCGCCCACTCCTGTCAATCACTCTGACATCATCCGCTCCAGCTACAACACAAGCATGCTTCTGCAGTGAAAGAAAGAGAGAGAGAGAGAGAGAGAGAAAGCAAGTGAGAGAGAGCGAGAGGTTAAACGTGCTTCATACCTGTTATTATCAGTCTGACGCTCACAGATCTGATGTTGTGTGATTGTCAGAAAGTGTCTTATATGCGTTTTATTAGTTTTACCACAGCAGTATTTCTCTATCCACTGCATGTGCTGTTTTTATACCAGATTAATGTTTATGATTACAGTGTGTCTCTAAAGCTGAGATCACATGATCTTCTTCATGTATAAAGTGCCTTTGTGTTCAAGCTGAAGCTCTTACTGCACTTGTAGCAAAACAGATGAGAACACCTTTGTTCAGTTCTAGCAGTGATGTGATACACATGCTTTGTGTTGAATAATATTGATCTTATATCTGATCATTTCTGTCCTCTAGTGGACAAATACAGCTTCTGCTTCCTAACAACTCTGTAAACATGCAACGCATAAACAATATACCTATATATACACGTTTGAATATGAGTGATATAATCTTAATAAACAATATACCTATATATACACGTTTGAATATGAGTGATATAATCTTAATAAACAATATAAAGGCAAATGTGTGTTGCTTCATACTGTATGTACACAATCAAATCTTACACAGAAAAACAATCTCAGTAAAAGTAAAATGATCATGTCGTTGTGTTGATCATAATAAACGAGCAGGGATGAAATATGACAGAAAATCAGATATTGTTCAACTAGCTGAACATGGTAAAGGAAGAAAAGTACATAATAATAATGGTTTTATGGTCAGGTGAATTATGGCGTGTTATTGAAAGTGAATTACAGTTCAAGAAAAGCACAATCTATATTTGATATTAAGTTATGATTGGATGATAGAAAGCTCGAGGAAAGACCACACGTGGATATACTTCTGTATTAAAGGCCTCGTTGCTTTTGTTAATTGATTGAAACACTGTTTGTACTGAAAAAATAAAAAATATTGAATGGGATGATACAGGATATCATAATTATTACAGTGTAACTCCAAATGAGAATCCAAACGGGAAAAGGGTTGCCAAATTGTGTGAAATACTTTACTTTTATTTCTTAACGAGTATGTTAATTATCCCAAGGGTACACAGTTATTAACCTCATTAACTTATGGGGATAACAGTATCAGATTTCCACTTCATTGCAATGCACTTCTTAGAAACATTTATGTGAGATTTATGACATAATCTTGTGTAATATTGCTATTATTATTATTACAATTACTGCTACTATTATTACATTTATTTTATTTAGTTAATTTACAATAAAATGTGTTTCACAGTCAGTATCAGAAGTCAAGGTGACACGTTTATATTTTGTTTAAATATTTATTCTTCATCTGATTAAAAAACACTTCCAGAGGCCAAAGTTAAACTGTAGACTGTATTTAACTGTTGTGTGTGAGACTGATCGCGCGCGCCCCTCCCCCAGCAGTGCGCGCGCGCCCATCCCCCACCTTACAGCGCGAGACTCCAGATCAAGGTTCAAGGTTCTTTATTATTTGTCACATACACAATCATACAGGGTATAATAAGTAGTGAAATGTTAGTCAGGACAGGTGACAAAAATAATAATAAAATAAAAATAACATAAAAGCAATAAAAACTATTAAACATAACACGAGAGAGTATATATATAAATATGGTGAGAATGAAAATAAGAAACAAATAATGAAATAAAATAAGAAGTAAGATGTGCAATGAGATAAAGTGTGCAGTGCAAGAGAATGTGCAAATAGGTTGTACCGAGAATGTACACATAGCAGCAGTGTGGATGATGGGGAATAATGCATGTGTTACAGTTTATTAAATTGAGTCCTGTGGATGTTATGATGTTATGAGACTGAGTTTAGGAGCCTGATGGCCTGGGGGAAGAAACTCCTCCTCAGTCTTTCAGTTTTAGCCATCATGCTCCTGAAGCGCTTGCCAGATGGCAGTAAAATGAAAAGGTGGTTACCGGGGTGATTCGAGTCCTCGATTATTTCATCAGCTCTGCTTTTGCAGCGTTTGAGGTAGATGTCCTGCAGAGAAGGGAGAGCAGACCCTGAGATGCGCTCAGCTAAGCGCACGACTCTCTGTAGAGCTTTGCAGTCCTGGTTTGTGGCATTATTATACCACACTGAGATGCACTGAGTCAGAACACTTTCTATGGCCCCTGAATAGAAAGTTTTCAGGATAGCTGGTGAGACCCTGAATTTCCTCAGCTGTCGCAGATGGTACAGCCTTTGCCTGGCTTTCTTCACCTGTGTTTGGATGTATGCAGTCCATGTCAGGTCCTCGGAGATGTTTACACCGAGGTACTTGAAGCTGCTCACCCTCTCCACAGGGGTCCCGCTGATCATAAGAGGAGTGTAGGGCTGCTGCTGTCTCTTCCTGAAGTCTACAATCAGCTCTTTGGTTTTGCTCACGTTCAGAGAGAGACAGTTGTCCTGGCACCATGATGTGAGTCTCTCCACCTCATCCAAGTATGCGGCCTCATCATTGTTGGAAACGAGGCCCAGAACCACAGTATCGTCAGCAAATTTAACAATGGAAGTGGAGCTGTGTGAGGACACGCAGTCGTGGGTGTATAGAGAGTATAGCAGGGGGCTCAGGACACAGCCCTGTGGGGCTCCTACATTCAGGGTGATGGGGTTGGAGGTGAACTGGCCGACTTTCACCACTTGTGGTCTGGTGGTGAGGAAATCTTGAATCCAGTCACAGAGTGAAGTGTTTAGGCCGAGGTCTGATAGTTTGACAGCTAGCTTGGTGGGGACTATAGTGTTGAAAGCTGAGCTATAGTCGATGAATAGCAGCCTGACATAGTTGCCATTTTTGCTGTCGATGTGAGTGAGGGAGGAGTGCAGTACCTGGGAGATGGCATCATCAGTAGACCTATTTGGCCGATAGGCAAACTGAAGAGGGTCCAATGTAGCAGGGATGGAGGAGCAAATGTGTTTCTTTAAAAGTCTCTCAAAAACCTTCATGACTGTCGATGTGAGGGCAACTGGACGATAGTCATTCAGGCAAGAGGGTGTACTGTTCTTAGGCACAGGGATTATGACAGATTTTTTAAAGGAGGTGGGAACAATAGAGGTAGCAAGGGACTCATTAAAGATGGAAGTAAACAAACCAGCAAGCTGATCAGCACAGGACCTAAGAACGCGGCCAGTAATCCCATCAGGTCCTGCTGCTTTCCTGACGTTCACTCTCTTTAGTTCCCTCCGAACGTCGTCCTCTGAAAATGTGATAGCATAATCATCGCTGCTCTGTCTGCTGCTTTCTGACGTGCTGATCGTCAGAATCGCGCCGCCATTACATTCAAAGCGGCCATAGAAGGTGTTTAGCTCTTCGGCCAGCAACGGATCTGCTCTCACCTCTGCGGAGGAGTTATTTCCAGAGGAACAGATGGTCTTCAGTCCCTGCCACATGCGTCGAGAGTCATTGAGCTGGAAATGTGACTCAATTCTCTCCCTGTACCGGCGTTTAGCGGCTCTTGTTGCACGTCGGAGAGCGTAACACGAAGCTTTGTAATCGCTCATGTTTCCCGACAAAAGACCAGCGTTGTATGTGGCAGTGCGATGGTTAACCGCATCACGGATTGATCGGTCCACCCACGGTTTCTGATTTGAGAATGACCTTATTGTTACATTTCAGTGGCTTGCTCGGTCAGCGTGTTGATAAAGCTTAATGCTACCTCCATGAACTCGCTGACGTCAGCTGAACTCGCCCGGAACATGTCCCAGTCGACGTCATCAAGAGCCGCCTGTAGCATAGCTTCAGAGTGGGAGGACCAGCGCGTCACTTCCCTCTCCACCGGGGGGTCCTGGACGATCCGTTGTTTGTATTCCGGTGTGAGGAAAATGGCGGCATGGTCCGATTTTCCAAAAGCCGGCAGTGAGTGGGCTTTGTAGGCATTTTTGAACTGGGTGTAGCAATGATCGAGTGTATTCGGTCCTCTGGTTGGACAGGATATATGCTGATGAAAGTTCGGCATGACCTTCTTGAGGTTGGCTTTGTTAAAGTCCCCCGTGATGATACATGCAGCTTCAGGATGTTTGTTGATATATCCGCTGAGCACATCGTGGAGTTTGGACAAAGCCAAGCTAGTGTCTGCCTGTGATGGAATGTAAACGGCAGTAACGACGATTAATGAAAATTCCCGGGGCAGATAGAATGGGCGGCAGATAATGGGCAGATGTTCTAGATGAGGCGTGCAGGAACACGACAGAATGGAGATATTTCTGGGGTCACACCATTTCTTGTTAATCATAAAAAAAATCATAATCTGTCCCTCTCTCTGTCTGTGGTTCCCTCATGCTTCAAAAAATCCATCATTGTGCCCATACCTAAGAAAAACAAAATCACATGCTTGAATGACTGGAGGCCCGTTGCTCTGACCCCCATCTTCAGCAAGTGTTTTGAGAAGCTTGTCAGAGACTACATCTGCTCTGTGCTGCCTGCTTCACTGGACCCACTACAATTTGCATACCGCAGTAACCGTTCCACAGACGATGCTATTGCCTTCACCATGCACACTGCTCTCTCCCACCTGGAAAATAAGAACACCTATGTGAGGATGCTGTTCGTGGATTATAGTTCGGCATTTAACACCATAGTGCCTGCCACACTGGTTGCGAAGCTCCAGACTCTAGGACTGAACAGATCTCTGTGCAGCTGGATCCTGGACTTCCTGACAGGCAGAAGTCAGGTGGTCAGAATGGGCAACAACACATCATCCCCCCTGATCCTCAACACTGGTGCACCACAGGGCTGCGTCCTCAGCCCACTCCTGTACTCCCTGTACACACACGACTGTACAGCTACACACAGCTCCAATGTCATCGTCAAATTTGCTGATGACACAACGGTGATAGGCCTGATCACCGACAACGATGAGACGGCCTACAGAGAGGAGGTGAGTACCCTGACTAAATGGTGTCAGGAGAACCACCTCTCACTCAACATCGACAAGACCAAGGAGCTGGTGGTGGATTACAGGAGACAGAGCAGAGAACACACACCCATCACCATCGACAAGACACCTGTGGAGCGGGTGACCAGCTTTAAGTTCCTCGGCGTTCACATCACCGAGGATCTCACATGGTCTGCTCACACAGATGCAGTGCTGAAGAAGGCACATCAGCGTCTCTTCTTCCTGAGACGGCTGAGGAAGTTTGGAACGAGCCCCAGAATCCTCAGGTCCTTCTACACCTGCACTGTGGAGAGCATCCTGACCGGCTGTATCACCACCTGGTTTGGAAACAGCACCGCTGGCAACCGCAGGGCTCGGCAAAGGGTCGTGCGAACTGCCCGCCACATTGTTGGAGGTGAGCTTCCCTCCCTCCAGGATATCTACACCAGGCGGTGTACAAGGAAAGCTCGGAGGATTATCAAAGACTCCAGCCACCCGTCCCACAGACTGCTCTCTCTGCTGCCCTCAGGGCGACGTTTCCGCAGCATCCGATCCCGCACTAGCCGACTGAGGGACAGCTTTTTCCCTCAGGCTATCAGGCTAATGAACAGTCACAAATAACTCACCTACATCACACTCCCACTCACACAACATGCCATGCACTGCACTTTAACACAGTTCAACTGGACTACACGCACACACTGCACTAACACAACCTATCTGCTATCACTGGACACCATACAATGCACATCCACGACACTGCATATGAATAATCTGTTGCACCTTTGCACATCTATCTGCTGCTCAACCAATCTGCTGTTAATTTATAATCTGTTGCACCTCACATTATTACTATGTATAGACCACATTATGTATAGATACTGTACATAATGCAGATGTGCCCATACGGTGTATAATGTGTCGTTGATAATTGAGTATGTCTTTATAGTACACTAAGCGTACTGAGTATATGTATGTGTATTTTGCACATTGTCTTCTGTACAGTCTGTAAATATGTACTGTCCATATGTAAATTGCTGTTGTTTTTTTGCACTGTCTGTCCATATGTAAATTGCTGTTGTTTTTTTGCACTGTCTGTCCATATGTAAATTGTCTGTTGTTTTTCTGCACTGTCTGGAGCACGCTCATAAGAATTTCACTCACCAAGGCACTTGTGCTGTGGTGATGTGACAATAAAAGTGATTTGATTTGATTTGATTTGAAACACACTCCACCACCTTTGGTTTTTCCAGCCTCGGCTGTTCTGTCCATCCGTAAAACAGAAAAGTTATCAGACGGGGTTACCGCAGTGTCCGGGACCGAGGTCGTGAGCCATGTTTCAGTCAAACAAAAGATGTTACAGTCCCTAATGTCCCGTTGGAAACTAATCCTGGCTCTAAGATCATCTATCTTATTCTCCAAGGATTGGACATTATCGAGCAGAATACTCGGTAGAGGAGGACTGTGAGCCCTTTTCCTGAGTCTGTTGCGGATTCAAGCGCGTTTCCCGCAGTGTTTCTTTCGCCTCCTGGGATTATTCAGGTGGCCTTTGTTCACTTCGGTGTTCCGAAGTATCTCCAATGGCCACGCTGGATCCTTGGATAAAGTGTCCTGAAGCAGGTTAGTGCAGCGGTGTCCAATGTCCAAAAGTGTTCTTTTGTCGTAAATAATCATTGCAGTGTTACACGTGTAAAAAGAGAAGTAAAAATAGGTTAAAAAAAACACATAAAAGCACAATTCTAAGCGGAGCTAACTCACAGGCGACTGAACTCAGCAGCGCCACCGGAAGATCAGACTTTGCCTGTCGAATTGTTCTTCTCACTTCTGCCTGCGCTTTTTATACTGAATTAGTGACTGCATGTTGTGGCACCTCTTTACAAGTTTGAATGCTTTATTTATTTTCCTAACTACCTTGTGACACTCCTCATTCCACCAAGGCACCAGTTTTCGATTATCCCTGTTTTTTCCTTTAGGAATGGCTTCTTCCGCTGCCATTATGATTGCTGAAATAACTTGATTATTTACCCCCTCTATACTTCCAGATGTATCAATCCTAGTCATTGTTTCTTCACTCATCTTCTTGAATTGATCCCTGTCTGCTTTTTCAAATATCCGCTTTGGATCCTTTCTTCTACCTTATTTCTTGTCTCCCACCAACTCTGCATAGTACTGGGTAGTGATCACTACTCAGTTTAGTTGTTGGCAAAACCACCCATCTAGTACTTCCAGCCAGCGTGTTAGACACTAATGTTAGGTCTAATGTAGATTCCATTCCTGTTACTAAATTTATCCTAGTTCCACTTCCATCATTCTCACTGACCTATTCTCTTTCATCCATCAATTATTCAATTATTTTACAATTTGCATCTGTTTGTACAAACCACCCCCCCCCCCAACACACACACACACACACACACACACACACACACACACAGGGCTATGAGCATTAAAATCTGCACAGCAAATTACCTTTTGTCTATCCTGACCTTGAACACTTAAGTTATCAATCAACAACATTGTACATGGGTTATAGTAGTTAATAACATTTATCCCCTCCCCCTTTTCCCACACCTCCACCACTATGTATTCCCGATCAACTCCCATTTCTTTTAACCTATATGGCAATCCAAGCTTGATTTTTGTCATTTTTTGTTTTAACTTATGCAGTGCTATTAATCACCCCTGCTATGAATGTAACTAAATCTCTTTTTCTCACATACTTTCTATCATTGGTTCTTTGATGTTGTTCTTTTGCTTCCATTTCTTTAAACATCATGTGTTTCTGTCCTATATGTCTGAAGCTAAACTACTGTACATGATTATTCAGTATCTGCTCATTTGTCATTCAGCAGATCACCTAATTTGTTTATTACTCTAAACAAAAGCCTCATTCATTTTTCTTCCTTATCCGATATGTCCATTTTTTTTCATGTTGGTCTTATTTTCTGTCATTAAATTGTTTTTAAAAACATTGGCCCTCAAGATATAAACTACAAACTATCGCTATGCATCTAAAAACAATATCTTTAGTATGACATAAATTGTACTTTAATCTTTATGGCACTTTTCCGATCAAGTCAAATGACGTCACCTTAATCTCTATAACGCTTTAGCCTATATAGTAGTCAACATTTGAAGTGGATCAAAAAAGTTAATCAAAGTTGTCCTAAGACAAGAACTCATTTTGGTTTTAGGACAACTTTGATGAAAGGTTTTGATCCACTTCAAATGTTGACTACTGTACATTGTTTCAAAGATATTATATTGCAGTAATATAATATGTAAATAAAATAAATCTTTCAATTATGCAAACAATTAAATTCTGCTGTCAAGCAACTCTAAAAAGAAACGGAGTGTATTTACTAAGGACAAATAAACCAATTTGTTAGCAGAGGCTATTTACATTAACTCTGCCCACAAATGCCTGGCTGCAATAAACCACACTGCAAAAGACACATGTAATTCAGTATAATTAGTGGCGCAGTGAGTAAAAAACGTGAGATGTGTGCTGTTGATGCGAGCGATCCGAGTTTGATCCCGCTTTTTGTCAAAGTCATTAACTCAGCAACTCTTTATCCCATCACATACCAGATCAGAAAGGCATTTATTTTCAATAACAAAGTAAATATTTGAAAAGTGGAAATTGAACGCCTCGTTATTAAATACAGTGTGCTTAGCTGTAGGTTTTTTTTTTTTTTTTGTCCGAATAAAGTGGCGTTCGTCAAATTAAATGTATGATAATTTACACTATGTTATTGCATACAGTTTTATAATGTACTACAGTACTGAAGTATAGGCTAAATATCTGCCATCTAACTACTACTTACACACCTATTGCTAAAGAAAAGGCTATTTTAGTGTAAACAGAATTTATTATTATCTGTACTTGGTGTAACTAGAATATAACCTATCACATTTTCCAATTAGTGTAACTGCCAAAAATATAATTGTTCAGTTAAAGACAACTCTCGTGTTGATTCAGTTCTGTCCAATAACCTGTGTAATGTTCTTCAATTACGAAATGAGTTCAATTGGGCAATATAGCATTGCCTTTGTAAAAAGAATGGTTGGCACTTTTGTTTGTAAGGTAACAACCTTGACAGCTGTGCTGAATTAATGTTTGTGTTTGTCATGTGACAATTAATCATACTACTCTGAAAAATGTGTTACTTATTGTATACTGTTTCACACACTATTCTTTAAAAAAAATAGTAGGCAGTATGCACTGTGTACTGGGCAGTAAGCAAGTATGCCATTTCGAACACAGCCACTGTCACTTTTTACACAGCTGTCCAATTAATGGAGGAGGGGCGGGACAAATACCACACCACCTAATCATCCTACTTGTACAACAACTGAACAACAATAGAGAAGTTAATATTACTTGTTATTGCATTTTTATATTCAGTAATATTCTTCAAAATGAAATACTAGGAATGCGTTACTGCCGTTGATATTCCACATCATAGCAACCAAATCGACTGATGGAAATGATCAATCCATTCTTTACAGTAGCCATGATTAAAAAATATTTTAGTTAAATCAGTGGATTGTTGAGAGTAAGATTCAGCTGTGTTACAAACTCTACATACGCGCTTAAATTGACTGATAGGCAAACTCTTAATTAAAGGTCTATGATGGAAACCATCGCCTCTTAAAATAGTATTGCGATCCGTTGGTTTTTTTATATAGATCGGTATGAAGTTTTCTGTCACATGTATACACTAACATCAAGAAAACTTATGCTTACTGGATCGCATTCTATAGTAAAAATCACATGCTCAGTCCTTGAGTTAAGATAATTAAAAAACGTCAACATCTCTGTAGGTGTGGCCTTAGTAATCATAAAAATGTCATCAATATACCGTTTGTAAAGCAAAATCTTAGGAAAAAATCTAATTTAAAATAAAGTCATTTTCAAAAACTCCCATATACAAACAAAGCATAATTAGGTGCCATTTTACTACCCATTGCGGTGCCTTTCACTTGTAAATAGAAATCATCCTGAAAACAAAAAATAACTGTTAGTCAAGACAATAACTGCTTAATCCAATAAACATTCTGTACTAGGTTTTACATCCACAGATCTCTGTGTTAGGAATTGTTCTAAAGCAAGTAAGATTAAATTGACTGATAGGCAAACTCTTAATTAAAGGTCTATGATGGAAACCATCGCCTCTTAAAATAGTATTGCGATCCGTTGGTTTTTGATATAGATCGGTATGAAGTTTTCTGTCATATATGTATACACTAACATCAAGAAAACTTATGCTTACTGGATCGCATTCTATAGTAAAAATCACATGCTCAGTCCTTGAGTTAAGATATTTCAAAAACGGCTCTGTGTTAGGAATTGTTCTAAAGCAAGTAAACCATCAGTATGAGGAATGTTAGTATATAAACTCTGAACATCAAAAGTAGCAAGAACCACATTATCAACAGCAAAGTCAACACAATATAAAGACTCAATAAAATCCATAGAATCTCTTACATAAGATGATAACATGGGTACAAATGATTTGATATAAAAATTCACATAAGAAGAAATGTTCTCAGTGAGACTACCAATACCACTCACAATAGGACAACCTTTCAAAGGGGTATCTAGTCCTTTGTCAACTTTGGGCAATGTGTATATAATAGATGTAATTGGAAAATCTACTTTAAGAAATTCATATTCATTTTTTACTGAATTCACTGTTTTCAAAGTGTGGCAGTAACTTACATGTTTTTAATTTGTTAGTGGGATCAGCAGGTCAAGGTTTATAAAAACATGACCATGCAGCTGTCTACGAATTTCTTTTTCATAATCTGAAACTCGTTGAAATACAATAGCTCCACCCTTTTCTGCAGGACGCACTATTACTGTATTGTCTTTGCTAAGATCAAGTAAAGCATCCCTTCTCCATTTTCGACAAATTGTTGTAGACTTTATATTGCCTCTTAATCTTAAGTAAATTCTTTACATCAAATTCCACAAGTCTACAATAAGTATCCAAGGACGGATTTCTATTCTTAAATGGAATAAAGGTGGATTTCCTTTTGAAAGGGAGACGAGCAAGAGACTGTTCAGGAGTGACACCCTGTGTGGTAGGCGGAACATCATTAGATGTGAATTACTGTTCATTATTACCAAAGAACTTCCAAAGTCTCAGGGTTCTAAAGAAATTGTGAAAGTCAATCATAGTATCAAAATCATTAGTTTCAGTAGTAGGAATAAAGGAAAGTCCCTTGCTCAGAGCAGTGACACAAGGTATTGAGAGTGACTTATCTGAGAATTTCATTAACGTATCTCCTGGTTGCTCCTTTGCTTTACAAACGGTATATTGATGACATTTTTATGATTACTAAGGCCACACCTACAGAGATGTTGACTTTTTTTAATTATCTTAACTCAAGGACTGAGCATGGGATTTTTACTATGGGACCATAGTTTGTAGCACATCTGAATCTTACTCTCAACAATCCACTGATTTAACTAAAAGATTTTTGAATCGTGGCTACCGTAAAGAATGGATCGATAATGCCAAGAAGAAAATGAATGGGACATCTCATATACAGTACTTACGAACAAAGCATAATAATAAAACAAAAACATTTTATGCTACCATTTGTATTAAGTACTCAGCATTAGGTGCGGAATTTCGTATAGTCGTAAATAAACATTGGCATTATCTCAAGTGATTCTAAATGATCAGGCATTTTTAAAAATGGTCCGAAATTGGTTTTCAAACATCAAAACAATCTCCGTGACCTGCTTGTAAAATCTGAATTCCCTTCACATTCCAACTCTTCCTCCGGGTAATTACAGATGTGGCAATTGCGTCCAGTGTGCCTTTACGCACAAGTGCAATTCCTTTAGTCATCCACGTACTGGACGTAATATTTCGATACGTGGTACTATTACCTGTGCTTCTACTCATGTGATCTCTCATTCGTTGTCCTTGTGGTCTTGCATACGTTGGTAAAACATCCAGACAACTACGTACTCGCATTAGTGAACATCGCAGTAATATTAGAACGGGAGATATGCGTAGTTCTATAGTCTCATTTTAGACAAGTAGACCATCACGTCAGTGCTTTACAATATATCGGTATAGAGAATGTAATAAAACCCTCAAGAGGAGGGAATTGAGAATAAATTATTACAGAGGGAATGTTTTTGGATTTATACATCAAATACTTTGTCACCATCAGGGTTGAATGATGATTTTGATATTAAGCCTTTCTTATAGTGATTGAACCATTTCTTCATTTGTTGCTGATTATTGGTAAAGTGAATAATTTTGTCACATGATCTGTACCACTTGTCACATGTTTTTTTGTGTGTGGGCCTAATTGAGGTGATTACCTGTTTCTATTTAAAGTTGACTTTACTCTACATTGGTATTATACTTGATGAAGACCTATGGGTCGAAACGTTGCTGTTAATAAATTTATTTGGAGCCGCTATTTTCAGTGTGCGGTCTTCACTTCTTCCTTTCGTTATAATTATTTAGTTGTCCTGCACCTGAGCCCAATCTGGGTGTTTGGGATGTGCACACCTGTTTAGTATTTGTTTTCAGAAGAGAACCTGACATTTTTCAGGTGGCTAAAAATGCTTTGGTGGACACATGTTATTGAATATTTATTTTATTTTTTGCGATATGATTGGAATTCATTAACAAGGTCCGTTTTACGTGGAAATGACTCTAAATTTACTCCTACATTCATGAATGTTTCATGAATGAGGCCCATTGAATGTTTGAATGTTCTAGAGAGCGGAGGGTATGTACCTAGTATTTCCATAGCTGCTTCAACCTCAGCATTTGCATTTTCTATTTTTATCATTGGTTTTCCATTAGCATTTGTTTGGCTGATAATTATTACTTATGAAGTGCATACAATAGTATAATAATATTTTTTTCAGACCAGACCAGCACCCAAAAGATCCACCAGCACACCAGCATTCCAAGTTGGTCCCAGCCTGCAAAACATACCTTATAGTGGTCCACCAACACACCTCCTTCCCATTAAATGAATGAAATAGGAGGTGTATTCTCTTTTACTTTTTGGCATGGGCAGATCAAGATGAGTACGATTCTGGAAAGTGTAGTGTCTGAGACAAATCAGACATGCAATTATTTGTTATATTTAACCAACAATCCACAATACTTCTCACCCAACAAGCAAACTATGTAGCAGAGTTCTGTGAACTACAACTGAACTGCAACTAACAGCCAGAAAGAACCAGGCCCCTGGTTACCAAGGCATCAAAAAAACACCGGGAAGATAAGACTGCAATTTCATTCACTTTGTAAAACAATATCGAAATGACCTTATTTTGATATCCTAAATAATCATGTATAGTATGTTACCATAACTTTCATCATACTGTTTAATACATTTCGGTTTAATATTGCACAACTCCTCCAGACCCCCCCATAAACATGCAAATAAGGTGTCAGACGAGACAATGAAACATTTTCCCACTCAAAACTAAAGACTCTTCAAAGATATGAAGGATGCAACTTTGGGAAATAACCCAAAGTATAGGTAATATTTAACCCTGCTGTTAACCCAAAGTTAATTTCAAACTTTGACTGGGTTCACATGAATAGCCTAGAACATGGCAAAAACACAGCACTTGGATCAAACCAACCCACAGAGTTTTCTGTCTCATAGTTACATATAGGGGTGGGCGATATGACCAAAATCTTATATCACGATATGACAAATTTTATATCACGATAACAATATATATCACTATATAGTGATTATTTTTTCTTTTAAAAAGGTTTTAATTATATTAAAATCTTTAATACCATATAATTTTCATAATCCTTGTCACAAATGTCAATATCAAACTAATTAACCTAAGAGAAAATAACTCCACCTCAATGAAGATAAATAAACAGTCAGTGATGAAATAAGGATAAGAAACTAATTGCAAGCAATAGGACAAAAAAAAACTACAACAAAGAAACACTACATACATTGTGTAAATTAATTAGTCTTCACTGTGTTAATTATATCTATCTATGATATATATAATTAACATGTGTATTATGTATGGATGTATAGATTCTATACATATAAATATATCATTATTATTGTTATTTATTCTCATTAAAGTTACAAAAGTTATTTAGTCAAGAGCAGTGATAGATTTTCTAGCAGTGTGTTATGATTAACATGAACGGCAGACAGAATGAATATTGGACAGCTTCCCCTTTAAGACCGAAGTCCGGATCTAATACACTGTTACATTGCGTTTTCTCGCTCTTAAGACCTAAATCGCTGTGTTTGAGGATACTTGCAAAGATGGGGATTCTGACGCATATAAGTGTGTTTATGTAATTGTTCAAAGTCGGCAAAAAAGAAAAGGCGCGCTCCTCTCACACAGAAAGAGACAGCGCACCCATATAGGACTGTTGTTTGATTTTCAACGGCTTAAAATCGGTTGTTTTAAAACTGCAGTGCTTAAAAAACGCATGACCATGCTACAGATGTAGTGCCTCGTTTAGGTAACTTACGAGCTCCTCGTTTTGTCCAAGCTGGTCATTCTCATCTCCACCTGCTTCTGTCTCTCCTTCACGCCCCGTGGTGGGCGGCGTATAAAGATCGCAGTCACTCAAATGATGAAAAGGTATTACCGGAAACAAGGTATTTTGCGACACCACGATATAAATGATAGAACATAATATGAAACGATATACTTTTTATTTCGTCCATCCGATATATATCGTCATATCGCACAGCCCTAGTTACATATTTTAATTACTGATAGCGAGTGCAAGCACTAAACCTAGAACTGGTAACTTACAGTACATTAAAACACAAAAGCCCTAAATACATTTATTACACAAAGCAAAATAAAGATTGTAATTGTTGTATCATTTTCAATTAAACAACAATCCAATAGTTGTATGGCTGACATGGGAAGACAGATTATAACTCTGTTTTAGCAAATTGTTTAACTTGTTACTGTCTTTAAAACTCAGAATAATGTAGCACTTGAGTGGACAGGCCCATTTTAGCATGGACTCTCACACATCAAAGTAACATGATAAGATTATTTTGTTTAACATTTGCGAGTCATAAAAATAAACCAACTCCAATAGTGGTGCCGCTCCGTCTGGAGGACCCCTTTGCTAATCTCTGAAAAAGACACAGGAAGGGAGATATTTATAGAGCCACATCCTTGAGTGATCTAATAACTGACCTTTGCTCCCAGATCCACTTAGAAACAGAACTTCAATGTTGTTCCTGACTGGCTTACCATAAATAACGTTAGAGTAAGCAATAGTACAAAGAACGGTGCATCTGGAAAATGTTACATGGACAGGACCTCGAGGGGCTGGTCACTTGCCTCCCAGACATTCATGAGGGGGCTGGAAAGTGAATTAAGGTGTTTGAAGAAGAAACTATGGGCAAACTTTTAGCTGTGGGGGATATTAAAGCACTGCTGGCAAAAACTATGGGAGGAGCAAAGATGGAAGAAATTCTTCAAGCGTCCAATCTAAATAGAGCTGTGGACTCTCACTACATGGATGGAACTGTTTTTGATGCATACCGTCCAGCAGTGTGGCAGGCACTGCGTGCTGAGTACCCGATCAGACTAGACCCTAAATTATTAAAGGGAGAACAGCTGTTGGACATAGAAAATCCAATCTCATATGTTCACAGACATCTAAAAAGATGGAAACGAGACTGAAGGGATTCCAGAAGGAGACCCATTAATGGCAACATTGTTTAGAAATGCTGTAATTGATGCCATGCCTCAAGCTGTAAAGAGCAGGCTGGAAGATGTGGTCGGCTTAAACTCTAAAACACACAAAGAGTTCTGTGACCATGTGTCTCATGCAGTGGAGCAACACAGAAAAAATTAACAAAAGCTCAAGACCCAAGAGAAAGAGCTACAGAGAAAATTAACTCAGTTACAACTTGAAGAGCTGACAAAAAAGAACAAGACAAAGATTCAAGCTCCAATAAAGAAAGAAGAATCAGAACAACTGACAGTGATGTCTCCAATAATTGCTCCTCCACTAACTATTCAGCCAAGCCAACCTACAGCAGTCCCTCCAAATACACACCCAATTCCTGTACCCATAATTAATGTTTATACTCAACAACCAGAGCCGATGGGATGGAAGAGACAACCTGTACAAAGAGGACAGAGAGGAAGAGGCAAGAATTATACTGGTCCTCCAGGAATGTGCTGGGGATGTGGACAAAATGAACATAATAAAATTAACTGTCCCACAAATTCATGGCTGCAGCCACCTGGGGGTGAAAGGGGGGAGAGTTGGCAGCAGCCCACCCGAGGTCCATCACAGGGCCCAGTAAACCCTTGGGGAGGTCCAAATCAAGGATATTAGGGGTGCCCAGAGAATCCTAGAGGTGAGAGTCAGCTTCCAATTTTAACAACTAAAGCAGATCAAGAACCTATCCTGCAGATTGATTTAGAGGGAAAGACCACACCAATGATGGTGGACACAGGAGCTGTTTATACTTGTGTAAATTCAAATTATGCCTCACATCTACCCTTGTCTGGAAAATTTGTAAAGACAATAGGATTCTCGGGACAAATGCAGCTAATTCCGTTGACAACTCCAGTGTGTCTACAAACAAAAAATAAAAGTGTAACAATGCCCATTCTTGTGTCAAATCAGACTCCTGTTAATTTGTTAGGAAGAGATGCATTATGTAAATTGGGCCTACAAATTTGGTGTTCTCCAGAAGGAGTGTATATAGACACAATAGGGATAGAAACGCAGATGATGGTTGTAGAGCCAAAAGCAAATGTTTATTGGATAGGAAACATACAACCAGATGTGAGTCAGACAATTCATAAATGGGGAAAATTTATTGAGGCTCAGATTCCAGGAGCACAGATACCAAAATCTGAATTTCATTGCACAATGATATATGATTCAGAAAAAGATGAAAAAATAGAACAAAAATGGCAGGAAGAAACAAAAGAAGAACAAATTGAAATAGTCTCACAGTACATCATAATAGGTAAACAGGGAGCAGCTTTAAATGTACCAGATTGTAAATTTGTTAAAAAATGGTTCGCGTAACTAATTCTGTCCCACATATTGCAGTATATGTAGGAAAAAAATTGGGAAACAAAAGATTTAGGACCAATGATGAAAAAGGCAGAACAAAGCAAATGGGAACCAACAGAACATCCGTTGATTTTTCATTCAGCTGATCAAGATTACATCAAAATTTTTGCTAGGAATTCCTCAGGAAGTAGTTATCAGTCAAAAGAACAAAACGCAGATTGACTACAACATCTGAAGTAATAAGCAAAATTAAAACTGAATTATTTAAGGAAGTGGAACATCAGATACCAACTGAACTATGGTCTCAACATGACACAGATATAGGATTAATAACATCAGCAAATCCAATAAGAGTGCAACTTAAGCCAGATGCACGTCTGCCAAGAAAAGCACTATACCCTTTGCATCCAGATGCAGAAGTAGGGATAAAAAACACTATTGAAGGTTTAGTGAAGGCAGGAGTATTAATAGAAACAACTAGTTACTGTAACACTCCAATTTTGCCTGTAATTAAAGCAGACAAAAATAGATGGCGACTTGTTCCATGACTTACAAGCAATCAATGAAATAGTAGAGGATTTGCCAGCTGAAGTACCAAACCCACACACATTACTGACGAATGTCCCTCCTGATGCCAAATACTTTACGGTAATTGATCTCTGCTCTGCTTACTTCAGTGTGCCGCCAGCAGAAGAGAGTAGATATTTGTTTGCCTTTACATATGCAGGTAAACAGTATACATACACCAGAATCCCTCAAGGATTTAAACATTCACCACACATATTTAATCGAATTTTAAAGGCAGATTTAGAAGATCTTATGATAGATAGTACACTATTACAATATATGGATGATTTGATTATTTGTTCTTCCTCACTAGAACAATGTCATCGAGACTCTATTAAGGTCTTGACAAAATTAGCACAAGGAGGTCACAAAGTGTCCCAAAACAAAATACAGTATTGCCAGCCTCAAGTTGAATACTTAGGAAGATTGATTGCATTTGGCACACAAGCTATAGCTCCAGCACAGTTAGAAGGCATAAGTAAAGCACCATTGCCTCAAACAGTAGGACAAATGATGACTTTCCTAGGAATGACTGCCTTTAGTGCTGACTGGATAGAAGACTATGCAGTAAAGACAGGGCTATTAAGATAAATCATGAAACAAGCAGGATTGCAAAATTTAAGAAATCCATTAAAATGGAACACAGATGCCTTAATAGCATTTGAGACTATTAAAAAGGAACTGCAACAGGCCCCTACATTGGGACTGGCTGACTACTCTAAAAACTTTCATTTGTATGTGGCACATAGAGCTGAAGGTTATGCATCAGCTGTACTGATGCAAGAGACTTGGAGTGGGAGGAAAAAACAGCCTATAGCTTATTACAGCACAAAATTGGATTATGTAGCACAGGGTTACCCACCATGTTATCAACAAGGCCTGGCAGCAGTATATTATGCTTATGAAAAAGCATCCACAATAACCATGGGATACCCAGTAACTATTTATACTCATCACAAAATTGTGGAATTATTAGAACAAGGGAAATTTGTTCTGACTCAAGCTCGGATTCTGGCCTATTCATCCCTACTCACATATCCAGATGTTACAGTTAAACGATGCCGTACAGTTAATCCAGCTGAACTAATTCCTTTGGCTTTTGAAGGTGAAGGATTACAAATGTTATTCTATGTTTGATTTGAATTCACGTCCTGACTAAGAGGTGTCGGGCAAGGTCGGGTGCTTGAGATCGCTTCCTGACCATTTGAGCTTGAGACAGCTGAGCCTTTTGTTTCTATGATAATGGTAAGATCAATGAGTCAGACTACTGAGAGATTCAACCTTTGATCTGCAAATGGCTTTGTCCTGGCCCAGACGTGAATTCGTGGATCAGTGTATTAGAACCACGGGAAGGGAAGTTTAGCAACCAACTAACGCCTCCCTCAGATGCTTGTTTTATTTGATGTTTTGTCTCAACCTCCAAAAGTCCCTCCTCCAATTCTGTCTATAAGATACCCTGTAAAAATTACTTAAAGATGAGATTTTCGATGGCTACAGATAACAATACATGTCATAGAATAAAGAAATTCTGCTGACGATCCAATCCGAAGTCTCCTGGTCTTCTCTTCTGATTTTTCTACACTTTAGAAGAACAGAGTTCACAACAGATGGTGCCGTGACCCGGATAGAGTTCCAGCTTCCTCACCTGAAAAACTTCAAGCTCAAACAAAGATCTGCATCTTTTGGAATCCAGTGAAACTTCAAAGCTGAACAAAAATTCCCAGACTGAATTTTTCTCTCAACCAAGGGTTGTGGTGAGTGCTGTCTCTAATCCAAAAGAACCTAAGACCAGTGTATCATCTGTGCCGTCAGAGAAGAGTTAACATACATCTGTAGGGTTTGTTTTAACTAAATGTATCCTCTGTTTCAGGCAGGGAAGAGTTTATCCTCTGTTAGGCAGGGAAGTTTATCCTCTGTTTCAGGCAGGGAAGAGTTTATCCTCTGTTAGGCAGGGAAGTTTATCCTCTGTTTCAGGCAGGGAAGAGTTTATCCTCTAAAGTTTTTTTATTTTAGAGATGAAAGTATCCTCTGTTCTTTCAGGCAGGGAAGATTTTGGCATTACGGGCTAAAAATTAGTTACCCTCTGTTTCAGGCAGGGAAGGTTAGCATTTCGTGCTAATAATTTAGTTTTATCCTCTGTTTCTTGTAGGCAGGGAAGTTAAGTGTGAAGTGTTGGTAATTTGGAAAGTTAACAATAGTTAAGTTTTTTTTTTATTATTTAACAAGTGTACCCTCTGTTGATCAGAGAAGTTTTTTTGTTTTTGTTTTTTTGTTTGCTTTGTTTGTGTGGTACCGAAGAAACTTACAAAATGGTTAGAATGAATGCTAGACTGATTCCAACCACAGAAAAGACTGGTCTTGCGACTCCTTTGTGGTCAGATAGTGAATTCAAAACGCTGTTAGGGGAACAAATGGACCTAATAGTCACTGAAAAAGTTAGACAAAAACTAACGCAGAAATATGAGATTCATCCAGACAAGACTTGGTCGGTAGATGAGTGTAAAAAGGTACTAGGAGCAAGTATTCGTAAGAACAATGTGAAAGACATTATCTGTTGTCACAGGGAATTCAGTGTAACGCTAGCGACACAACAGTCTCAGCGTAACGCAGAGCTAGAGAAACAGAACAATGAACTCCGTGCGAGAGTATCCACTTTGACTAAGAAATTGAACCTCAAGAAAATTGCAGCAAAAACTGATGTGGAAGTAAGTCAGCCTGATAACATTTACCCTGATTTACAAGCGTTCTTTGAAACAGATGTAGCTCTCCAATCAGTAACTGATGTGCCTGTAAATTCCGTCCATGTGTGTGGGGCTAGAAGAAGATCTCAGGGGATTGAGGACACTGATGGTGTTCCTCTCAGTTCTTCTGTTGTGCAAATACAAACTGCTGCCAAAGCTTTATGTCCTAAAGATATAGAGAGACTATCTCAGAGTTTACCGTCAGCACGCACACATTTTTCTGAATTTAGAAGAACATTGATCAGTAAAATGCGTCTTTATGACATGTCGTTGGCAGAAGTCACGCAGCTGATGTCACAAATACTAACTGAATCTGAATTCAACAGTTTTGAATCTGCTGTCACTTCTGAACTGCGAAATGCCAGTAAGGGTGATTTAAGAGAAGGTATTTTGAAAATCCTAAAGAATATCTTAGGACCCAAAATAGATTGGTCTAGAATTACTACCTGTGTGCAAAGGAAAGAAGAAACTGTGAGTGAATATACTGAGAGATTTTGTCAGTCAGCTGTAATCTACAGTGGAATTGTTGATGACCCTGAAAGTGTACTTGATGACAAGGGACCCTTGGTTCGTATCTGGTCAGATGGCCTTGTAGCCGAATACAGAAAAGCTTTACCATTCTTAGATCTAACTTGGTCTACCAGAACTCTCAGAAGTAACCTAGACAGGTTAGCTACATGGGAAAGAGATGCTGATGTCAAGGCAAAAGTAAGAGTAGCAGCAGCTACGTTTAACACAACGAAACAAGACAATAGATGGTCTAAAAGAGAAAGCAAATGCAAATACTGTGAAAAATTAGGACATTGGGAGAAAGAGTGTAGGAAGAAGTTGCAAGATAGTAAAAGAAATGCTATGCATAATTCTGCTCCTTCTCAGCCTGCACACAACCCTGAAGTAGTTCCGCCAGTGACCACTGAAACTGTGGTACAGATAGTTCAGGCTCTTCTAAGAGCACAACAAGACCAGGAAAAAAACTAATTATTGGGGCTGTGAGTAGCTACCTTTCCCCTGTAATCCCCTGTAAACACAATGACCAAAGAATTTTTGTGAAAGGTAGCATAAAAGAGAAAGAGATAGATTTTTTGCTTGATACAGGTGCAGAAATTACAGTAATTCCTACAAAATTGGCACAAGGTTTAAACATCCCATACAAGAAAACCAAACTTTGTTTAACTGGTGTAATAGGTGAAGATTCTGTTTTGTATGAAACTCCGCCCATAGAGGTACAATTTGGTCCAAAAACTCTGACTACAAAATTGCTATGCGCTCCATTAAATACAGGTGCAATTTTAGGCATGGATCTTCTGAGACAAATAAATCTAACTTTAGACATGTCCTCAGAATCTACTAGCATAAAAATTTCCTCAGCACAGATTTCTACCAATAATGCAACCCCTCCCGAGTATGCTTTCTTACAGAATCATCCAATTTGGGCTAAAGACAAGGATGATTGTGGGTTGTTGACAGGTGTAGAACCAGTTAAATTGACAGGAACTCCACCTCCGGTCACCACACAATATCCGATTAATAAGGAAGCTATACAGGGAATCAAACTTATTGTAGAAAATTTGCTGACGCAAGGAGTGCTAGTTAAAACCAACAGTCCATGTAATTCACCCATATGGCCCATCAAGAAATCTAATGGGACATGGAGACTTACAATAGACTACAGAGTAGCCAATAAACATATTGAAAAAATCACCCCCCTAGTGGCAGATCCATCTACAATTTGTAATGGCTTACCATTAGATTGTAAGATTTTTTCAGTAATTGATATGTCTAATGGATTCTTTTCTGTACCGTTGCACTCTGACAGCCAGCCATGGTTAGCTTTCACAGTTGACTATGAACAATACCAGTGGACACGATTGCCACAGGGATTTCAAAACTCCCCAACCATATATCATCAGGCTGTCAGACGTGATTTGTGTGACCCAGAATGTCCGGTAAAACAGTCCACTATGATCCAATATGTCGATGATATTTTGATTGCCTCAACAGATCATGAGGTACATCAAACTGAATTGGCATCATTGTTGGACTATTTGCATAAAAAAGGACACAAATGCAGCTTTCACAAAGCTCAAATCGCTAAAAAGCAAGTCACATTTCTGGGTCAAACAATTGGTGCAGGAAATAGATCCATTACACAGGATCGAGCGGCTTCAGTCAAAGCCATACCTCCGCCTAATACCATTAAAACACTCCGCTCATTTTTAGGAACAACAGGTTATTGTAGACCTTGGATTGAAGACTATGCCTCGATTGCTCAGCTTCTCTATGATTTGTTGAAAGGCCATGGTAAGGATTCAGATACTGTTTGTATGGAAGAACTTCATCTCAAAGCTTTTAATGATTTGAAGAGAGCACTATGTCAAGCACCAGCATTAGGAATTGCCCAATCTGATAGACCCTTTGTGCTTTATGTCCATGAACACTTAGGTTTTATGACTGCATGTCTAATGCAAGATCATGGGGGCAGCTTACGCCCAATTCATTACTATTCCGGTAAACTTGACATAGTCGCTCAAGGTATGGGCCCATGCCTCAGAGCAGTACAGGCAGTTCATCTAGCGCTTCAGGCTTCATCAGGAATGGTGTTAGGTCAGACTGTAAACGTAAAATGCCCTCACACAGTGTCCGCACTAATGAATCAAGCAAAAGTCACTTCTGTCACCTCCTCCCGTTGGGGAAATTGGTTAGCAACTCTCACAGCCCCGAATATTGTTATACAGCGTACACCAGTCACGAACCCATCCTCATGTATGATGTCTGCAATGACTGAATTTGTGTTAGAGGATGAAGGCGAAATGACTCATGATTGTGTTACGCTTACATATGCAGCGACAAGTGAAATAGCAGAAACTCCCATAGAGAATGCAGAATTGGAGTTGTTTGTTGATGGTTCAGCTCAAGTTATTGAAGGTAACAGACGAGCAGGATATGCAGTAACTTCCACCACTGAAGTAGTTGCTTCAGGTCGTCTTCCAGATCATTTTTCAGCTCAAGCTGCAGAACTAGTAGCCTTAACTAGAGCATGCACGCTAGCTTCAGGATCGGTTGCAAATATCTACACAGATTCCAGGTATGCTTTTGGGGTAATTCATGATTTTGGTGTCATTTGGCAAACCAGAAAATTTCTAACTTCTGCTGGATCCCCCATTAAGCATGCTGGATTAGTGAAAGATTTAATGTTTGCCATGAAACTCCCAAAGAAATTAGCAGTGATCAAAGTGAAAGCACATCTCACAACTAATACTACGGAAGCTAAAGGTAATGCTCTTGCTGATGTAGCGGCTAAACAGGCTTGTTTCTATGCAACTGTACAAGTGTGTTCAGGTAGTACAGCACAGAAGATAATTCTACCTCCTGAATCAATCGTTGACCTGTATAAAGACGTTCCTCTATATGAAGCATGGACATGGTTAGACAAAGGAGCCACTGTGGATTCATCCGGCTGCTGGACCAAAGGGGGAAAGTATGTTGCTCCCGAATCACTGTTGCCATATTTGGCTCAACAAATACACAGTTTGGGTCATAGTGGTCCAGCAACGGTGAATCACAGGTTCTCAAATCAATGGTGGAATCCAAAATTCAGAAACGCAGCCACTGAAACAGTCAAGAGATGTGTTACATGTCAGAAAAATAATGATGTACCAGCAGCCACTACACCAGCAGCACATACCCCAGCTCCACCAGGGCCATTTCGTCACCTGCAAGTTGATTACATATCGTTGCCCCCTTGTAAAGGAAAAACTGACGTTTTGATAGTAATAGACAAGTTCTCAAGATGGGTAGAAGCTTATCCAACAGGGCGTGCTACAGCTGCACATACTGCTAAATGTCTTGTCACTGATTTCATTCCCAGATGGGGATTACCAGATTGCATTGACTCAGATCAAGGTACCCACTTCACAGGACAGGTAGTCAAGGAAGTGTCTAGAATGTTGAAGATTAAGTGGAACCTTCACTGCCCCTATAGGCCACAAGCATCAGGACAGGTTGAACGATCAAACAGAACAATCAAAACCAGGCTAAGCAAAATGCTTCAGGAAGGAGTACCATGGGTTGAAGCACTGCCCGCAGTACTGTGTAGTATGAGAGCATCACCTAACAGATCAGTAGGACTGAGCCCTCATGAGATTATTACTGGACGCCCAATGCAGATGCCAGGTGTGATTGATCTTAGAAATGCTGATGTGCCCATTGCTTCAGATGCCCTGATCGCTTACTGTGAAAACCTTACAAAGGCAGTGCAAAGTGCCAAAGAGAGAGTTGAGTCGTGTTGGCAGACTCCACCAGAAGGTGGACACACAATCATCCCAGGTCAATGGGTCATGATAAAGGCGTTCAAAAACAAGCCATTAGAGCCTAAGTGGTACGGACCACATCAAGTGATGTTGATTACAGCAGCTGCAGTATTGTGTCAGGGAAGGAAAACTTGGACTCATGTGTCACACTGTAAGGTTGTTCCTCCCCCTGCAGGGATAGGATAGGGAAGACACAAGAACCAGTGAGGAGCCCAGGGAAGAACCGAAAGCAACAGGCTTCGGGGGCCAACCCTGCGGTGAAGATTTCCTCATAGGCCTTTCCCCTCCATTAGTCCATCCTTTCCTCACTGTTCTTTAGGTGTCGCAGGAATTGAGAAATAGGGAAAGAAGGAACAACCATAGCAGACTATATTTTGAACAGAGGATACAACCCTAATGTTTGCAGACTCTACAAATACTGCTCTGTGCCGTTGGTCTCTCTTGTTTGTGTTTTTTTTATTCCTCTGTGCAGATACCACCTGATGGCTGTCCTGAGATCCATATGCACCACCCTTCTCACCTGCGGATGAAGCCACAACCTCTAGAAAACAACTAGACCCATTGCCGAGCCAACTATCACACAAGAAAGAGAAAAGAAAGAAGAAGAAAAAAATAAATAAAGAAAAAAATACACAACGCAGAGACTCACATACGGGAACTTCAGTCATCCATCAACATGATCAAGATTTTCATACTATTAACCATCATGGACATCACGCAAAGTGTAGACCCCAGAAACAACATATTCATGCCGCACGCACCTTCAGTAGGAGCAGGAATCCCATGGGTGGCACACCCTATCTCCAAATGTGATGCGTGTACCTTATTCGATCATCATACCAGTGGATTATACAACAAGGATACATGTCACAACGTAACAATTCCTCCAGCTTCTTCGTGTTGCATTCCTGGACTACCATCCTGCAACCTAACTTCAGCTACTCCCATCATGACAGATCTACTCATGCCAAGGATGTTCTATTGGTGCATGGAAAATCATGCTCCAGCATCGACTACACTGGGTGAAATTCCTCGTGAACGTTGCAGCTTTGTGATTGAAAGAAGAACCGAATTCGATGTGTACGTTACTACATCAGATAAGAAAGAGGAGAATGATTTAAAAGAGTGTCTCTACGGGAACCCATCCCTACCGAATTTTTTTGCCATAAATCAGTGGTGTATGATTCCTCCACCGACTGGCACTTTGTGGTTATGTGGGACTTCTGTCTACAGCATCCTACCCAGCCAATTCAATGGCAGGTGCACCCTGGTTTATGTCCTACCAGCCATCAGAGAAAATACACACTCCACCTCAAGTTCTCCACATCTACAAAATTCAGCTTCTACCAACAAAGATGGCTGCATTCCAGGACTCACTTGTGTACAAACGTGGTGGTCAAGAACTCTTGGAGCATTAATCCCATCGTATGGTGTCATGCAGGCTCTCGATCAGGTCAGAAGCCTGTCGGATTCAGTACAGAAATTGGCCAATGATACGGTTTTGGCCCTGGGCAACATCAAGGACACTCTTGCCTCGCACAAGATGATGATCTTACAGAACAGAGTGGCCTTGGATTACATTCTTGCAACACAAGGGGGAGCCTGTACCATTATCGGTCCTGAATGCTGCACCGGGTTAATGGATCCAACAGAGAACTTGAACAAAATCCAACAAGACATTCTTGGTCTTTCAGCAAAATTACACCAGATGACTGAAGATAATTCTTCATGGTTCGGAAACTTGTTAGGTAAACCCTGGCTGTGGATCAAGGAAATAGCAATTCTGCTGGTGTTTCTCCTACTTGCGTACTATCTATGCATCCACAGTATCAAGTGTTTCATTCAGCAAATGACTCCCGCCTCTCACGAGGAAATGACAGTTCCAACCAGAAAAGATTATTACCCGTAAGAACTTCACGGACCCTAATTGCATGTTTTGTTTCTGTGTCAGCATGCAATTACACATGGGTTACACAGAACATGTACTATGTGCCTGTAACGATTACAAGTTACAAGAATTAACTTTTAAGTGTCTAAATTTGTATTTTTGTGAGTTATTAGAACTCTCAAAGGGGGAATTGAAGGATTACAAATGTTATTCTATGTTTGATTTGAATTCACGTCCTGACTAAGAGGTGTCGGGCAAGGTCGGGTGCTTGAGATCGCTTCCTGACCATTTGAGCTTGAGACAGCTGAGCCTTTTGTTTCTATGATAATGGTAAGATCAATGAGTCAGACTACTGAGAGATTCAACCTTTGATCTGCAAATGGCTTTGTCCTGGCCCAGACGTGAATTCGTGGATTAGTGTATTAGAACCACGGGAAGGGAAGTTTAGCAACCAACTAACGCCTCCCTCAGATGCTTGTTTTATTTGATGTTTTGTCTCAACCTCCAAAAGTCCCTCCTCCAATTCTGTCTATAAGATACCCTGTAAAAATTACTTAAAGATGAGATTTTCGATGGCTACAGATAACAAGACATGTCATAGAATAAAGAAATTCTGCTGACGATCCAATCCAAAGTCTCCTGGTCTTCTCTTCTGAGTTTTCTACACTTTAGAAGAACAGAGTTCACAACAAAGGGAAACCTCATGATTGTGTGAATGAGTCATTGGCATTTACAAGATTACGACCAGATCTTGAATCAACACCCATCACTGAAGCAGAAGTTAATTACTTCGTAGATGGTTCTAGTTTTAAAGACCACGTAGGAAATCATACAGGATATTCTGTAGTGAAGAGTGACAAAGAGGAATTTGTACCTGTAATATCACAACATTGTGTACAACCCTGTTCTGCTCAATTAGCAGAATTAAAAGCTCTTACAGCTGCATGTCAGTTAGCAAAAGGACAAATAGTCAATATTTTCACGGATTCAGCATATGCTCATGGTGTATGTCATCTATTCGGTGCAGTGTGGAAGCAAAGAGGTTTCAAAAAGAGTGATGGGACTCCCATCCAACATAGTGAACAAATAGGTCAATTAATTTCTGCTATGATGCTACCTAAAAGATTAGCAGTAATCAAATGTCAGGCACATAAAAAGGGATATGATTATGTCATTAAGGGAAACAATTCAGCAGATTTAGAAGCTAAAAAAGCTTCAGGATGTAAGGTAGCAGTGTTAGCACCTGTAGTACTAATAGAACCTCAGCCTAAATTGGATGATATAATTCGAATTCAACAACAAGCAGGACCCTATGAACAATCAATGTGGCACCAAAGGGGAGCTAGAAAAGACTCACAAGAGATCTGGCGTGCACATGAAGGACAAATTGTTGCACCAACTTCACTTTTAAATATTCTCATTGCAGATGCGCATGGTTTTGACCATTGCTCAAGGGGGGAAGTAGTAAGGAAAATTAAACAGCAAGGATTTTGGTCTCCTTATTTACATGCAATGGTGGATTAATTTTTGTTCACATGTGAAGTTTGTGCCAAATACAATGTGAGGAAAGGGATAGCAACACCAATAGGCCATATACCAGTACCAGAAGGACCATTTAAGCATTTGGTAATGGACTATGTGGATATGATAAAGCGAGTACAAGGCAAAAGGTACATGCTTGTGATCATAGACAGATTTAGCAGGTGGGTGGAGGCAGTACCATCAGCAGATCAAGGAGCAGGAACAGTAATACAATTTCTAACAAGAGAAGTAATTCCTAGATTTGGTATACCATCAGAAATAAGTTCAGATAATGGCTCGGCATTCATACAAAAAACTGTAAAACAAGTACTGCAACAATTAAGAATAAAGCAAAGACTAGGGTGTATTTACCATCCTCAATCACAAGGGGCAGTAGAGAGATTGAATGGAACCATCAAGGACAAACTGAACAAAATATGTGAAAGTACTAAACTTAACTGGATTGACACATTACCTCTTGCTCTAATGAGTTATCGCATGCAAACTAACAGAAACACGCACTTAACACCGCATGAAATGCTTACGGGTCGACCCATGCCTGTGCCATATTGTAGAGGTCCCTACAAAGGACCGCCTCTAGAGCAATTACAAATGGAACTTCGCTCATATATGAAGAAATTAACTGCCATACATAAAGTTATCTATTTACAGGAAAAAAGAAAAGAGCCCAGAGAGGAAACAGAGACGTCATCACCAGTTGTTCCGGGTGACCAAGTATATTTGAGGGTATTCCGGAGAAAATGGAATGAGCCCAAGAGAGAAGGACCCTACAAAGTGGTGAGAGCTACTCCAACAGCAGTCCAAGTGGAGGGAAGCACAACCTGGTATCATCTAAACCACTGTACTCGAGTTCCCAAGAGAAGGACGGA
The DNA here is from genome assembly GCA_003573665.1 of Oxygymnocypris stewartii. Lineage (NCBI taxonomy): Eukaryota > Metazoa > Chordata > Actinopteri > Cypriniformes > Cyprinidae > Oxygymnocypris > Oxygymnocypris stewartii. The sequence continues at coordinate 79,850 of QVTF01026130.1, read as the reverse complement.
AAGAGAAAGAAACAGACAAGCAGATAATTCAGGAGAAAGGGACAAGGAGAAACAAGAGACACAAGATAAAGTGCAAACTGAAGATTCACAAGGCAAAGATTCACAAGGAACTCACATCCTCCTGTCAGATGAAGAGGAGAGGAGAGAGAATAAATCTGACAACATACCTGAAGATCATTATATGTCTAGTCAACCTAATAATGCAAGCCCAAACTCAACCAACAGAAAGCAACCTGACTTCCCTGCAATTAACTTTTCAACCACTGAACAACAGTGATAATGATATCAACTCAATAGAACCAATAATGATCAAAGATCGTAGAAATACGGATCATGATATCCAAGGTGATGAAGAACTTAGTCAAAATGATGAATTATGGGACACAGCCCAAAATAATGAGTGGTACAGATGGGCAGCCTTTACTGCTAGAGAAACAGGGAAAGAAAATTGCTTGCTGTAGTCCAAATCTCCATTAAACAAAGTGATAGCCATACCAAATCCATATGACTATCAAAAATGTGCCGAATTTGGGAAAAACTTTTGTAATTTAACTGATTTTACCAGACCATATTGTTTAGCTGAATGTCTAGGATTTTTGGGAAATCCTAAATTAACATATTATTTCTTTAGACCTCTCTGGGGATCTTGGTGTCAGTATTCAGATGTCAGCCAAAATATAAAAATTGAAAAACGGAAAGTAGAGATTCCTAAATGGTATAGCATAGATTATAAACAAGAATATGAGTGTTTCCATAAACCAAAAGGAACACAAAATGTGGGCAAGTTCAAAGGAAAATGTGCTGTTAGTTGGTATATAGATAGGAAAAATTCTTGGAAATCAGGAATTCCTTCTAGAGCTCCAGAGCTTTTAGCACTCGGAGCAAATAAAGGAAGTAATATAGCACCAGAAAAATTTGAAAATCAAACTATTGCCTTACCTTCTATAAAAAATTTATGAAGACCAATCATTAATAATAGCAGATTTCTTTTGGATCTGTGGAGGTGAGTCATTATTGCCTTCTTTACCAATTGGATGGAAAGGTATATGCGTAAGAGTACGATTACTACAAGAAATTAACATGGCCCAATGGGGAACAGAACAAAGCACAAACAAAGAAGACCACAGAATTAGAAGAGGTTACGAGCCAGACCCCAAAGTATATATAGACCCAATCGGACAACCGCGAGGAATTCAAAATGAATTTAAAGCAAGAAATGAAGTAAAAGCAGGTTTTGAGTCAATATTTGTTTGGATCACACCAAACAAAAATACAGAATGGATTAATTATTTTTATTATAATCAACAAAGATTTTTTAATTATACTGATGATGCATTAACCTTATTAGGAGACCAAGTGCACGCAACAAGTAAAATGACATGGCAGAACAGACAAGCTCTCAATTGGCTTTTGGCAGACAAAGGAGGAGTTTGTGTTATGTTTGGAGATCAATGTTGTACTTTTATACCAAATAATACTGCACAAGGGGGAGCTTTTAGTGAAGTTATGACTAAAATTAAAAAATTAAGAGCTGAAGTTACAGCAAATGCAGGAAGAGACAAACGAGTTTTGGATTGGTTTGATTTAAAATTTGGAGCATGGGGAGCATGGTTTGCTAAGCTGGGAATGTTTCTAGGAGTTGCCATGTTAATAGGAGGATTATTATTTTGCTGTGTATTACCCATATTAAGAACATTAATCGTTAATGCTACTGTTAAGCAAATGGAAATGATAAATGTCCCAAATAATAGACAAATGATTACAGAAGAGAACCTGGATGAATATTATGAAGGATGGCTAAACAAACTAAACTTAAAGGAGCAAACTTTGGATGATAGTTCCAGTAATTACGATGAGGACGAAGAAGAGGTATAAAGGAAAAACATACCCTGGATGTAAGGACTAGCCTAAACCGCCGCCTAAGGGTGGCCCTCTACGATGCGCAAAGTGTTTTGGCTGAAGATCAACTATTTTACTTTTTGTGATGTTACAATTTTTATGTTTTGATGTTTAATTCTATTGTCTTTTATACATGACTATGACAACCACAGGCAAGTGGTGAGCCAAATATACGCTCATGCTTATAACATTGTTTTATATTAAATGAAGGGGTACGGAGACAGGATCTTTTACTCCATCCTATAGTCAAGTGTGGGGGGAGATGTTTGGTCCTGATGCTCCGACAGAGTGCTGCTGCAAAATCTAGTCATTGGTGATAAAACTGTGTGACTTATTTAGTCGCTACGTAGTGTTAACTGACAAGACTGGATTCTGAATTAGCACTCTGGATGAAGAGAAGCAAATGTGAGACTTACTAAGTCTCAAAGAGGGAAATATGTAGAAGCTTTTTATTAGTCAAACTATGAATTAATCAAGTAAAATCAAGGTGAATTTAGCCATTTATGTATTAGGCAAGGCAAGGCAAGGCAAGTTTATTTATATAGCACATTTCATACACAGTGGTAATTCAAAGTGCTTTACATAAAAAGTGAAATAATCATTCACAGCAATAAAAACAAGGAGTTAAAAATAATAAAGCAAGGAATTTTAAAATGATATAGAAATTGATTTAAAATGAAATTTAAAACAGTTAAATAGAATAGGATTATACATAAAATAATGCAGTCAGTTCGGACGTAGCACAGTGCTCATTCAACAAATGCACAGCTAAATAGATGAGTTTTGAGTCTGGATTTAAATGTGGCTAATGTTTTAGCACATCTGATCTCTTCTGGAAGCTGGTTCCAGCTGCGGGCGGCATAATAGCTAAAAGCGGACTCCCCTTGTTTTGTGTGAACCCTTGGTATTTCTAACTGACTCGATCCTAATGATCTGAGTGGTCTGTTAGGTTTATATTCAGTGAGCATATCTGCCATATATTTAGGTCCTAGACCATTGAGTGACTTATAAACGAGTAAAAGCACTTTAAAATCAATCCTAAATGTAACTGGAAGCCAGTGTAAGGACCTGAGGACTGGTGTGATGTGCTCAGATTTTCTGGTTCTAGTCAGAATCCTGGCAGCAGCGTTCTGGATGAGCTGCAGCTGTCTAATGGTCTTCTTTGGAAGGCCGGTGAGGAGACCATTACAATAATCCACCCTGCTGGTGATAAAGGCATGGACAAGTTTCTCCAAGTCTTGACTGGAAACAAAACATCTAATTCTTGCAATGTTTTTGAGATGATCGTATGCTGATTTAGTTACTGCTTTGACATGACTACTAAAGCTAAGGTCTGTCTCCAGAATCACCCCAAGATTTCTGACTTGATTTTTAGTTGTTTGACCCCTAGAGTCAAGGTATGCATTCACCTTGAGAACTTCATCTTTGTTTCCAAATGCAATGACTTCAGTTTTCTCCTTGTTTAACTGAAGAAAGTTTTGGCACATCCAACTGTTAATTTCATCAATGCATTGGCAGAGGGAGTCAATGGGGCTATAATCATTTGGAGATAAGGCTAGGTAGATCTGGGTATCATCAGCATAGCTGTGGTAGGCAATTTGGTTCTTCCTCATTATCTGACTTAGTGGGAGCATTTACAGGCTAAACAAGAGTGGTGCAAGAATTGAGCCTTGTGGGACTCCACATGTCATGGACGTCCACTTAGACTTATGCTCTCCTATACTCACATAATAACCTCTCCCTTCTAAGTATGACCTGAACCATTTGAGTGCCATCCCAGAAAGCCCGACCCAGTTTCCCAGTCTCTCTAGAAGTATGTTATGATCGACAGTGTCAAACGCAGCACTAAGATCTAGTAGTACCAGCACTGATATTTTGCCAGAATCAGAATTAAAGCGAATATCATTTATTATCTTAATGAGTGCTGTCTCTGTGCTGTGATGCACGCGGAAACCAGATTGAAAATTATCCAGGAATCCATTTGAGTTTAAGTAGTTGTTCAGCTGATTAAAAACTACCTTTTCAATAATCTTACCTATGAAAGGAAGATTTGATATTGGTCTATAGTTGCTCAACATGGTGTTATCAAGATTGCGCTTTTTCAGAAGGGGCTTAACAACTGCAGTTTTCAGGGAGTTTGGAAAAGTCCCAGAAAGAAGTGAGGTGTTCACCACTTCTAAGAGATCTGCTTCTAAACAGTTAAGCACACTTTTGAAAAAAGATGTGGGAAGTGTATCAAGATAGCAGGTTGACGATTTAAGATGCTGTACTATTTCTTCCAAAATTTTGCTATCAATTGTTTTAAAAACAGACATAGTCACTTCTTTTTGAGATTGCTGTCGAATCTGTGTGACCTCTGTATTACAGGAAGATGTGCCAATCTCCTTCCTGATATTACTGATCTTCTCTGAAAAGAAGGAAGCAAACTCATTGCATTTGCTGTCAGAGAGCATTTCACTGGGAATCTGACTTGGGGGGTTTGTCAGTCTCTCAACAGTAGCAAAAAGAGTGCGAGTGTTGTTTAAGTTACTGTTTATAAGGTTTGAGAAGAAGGTCTGTCTAGCTGTGGCTAGTTCCAAATTGAAAGCATGAAGGCTGTCTTTATAGATGCTATAGTGTATTTCTAGTTTCGTCTTCCGCCACATCCGCTCAGCTTTTCTGCATTGTCTTTTCATATTCTGAACTGCTGTTGATTTTCTCCAAAATGATTTTTGTCTGCCATTCTTCTTGCTGACCTTTATCGGTGCAATATCATCAATAACATTCTTAACTTTTGAGTTAAATGAATCCAGGAGAAGATCAACAGAGTCTGCAGAAATGCTTGGTGTTAAAGATATTGCCTTCATAAATAGCACACTAGTGTTCTCATTAATGCATCGCTTTCTGACAGAGACAGATCTAGATTCAGTGGTGACAATATATCAAAGAAAATACAGAAGTGATCAGACAGAGCTACATCCTTAATGACAATGGATGAAATGTTTAGACCTCTACTGATGAGTAAATCTAGAGTGTGTCCACGATTGTGTGTGGGTCCGTGCACATGCTGAATCAGGTCAAAAGTGTTTAAAACAGTTACAATTTCTTTTGTAGTTTTGATTTCAGCATTGTCTATGTGAATATTAAAATCCCCTGCAATAGCAAAACAGTCAAACTCTGAGGAAATCATTGATAACAGTTCTGTGAACTCTTCAACAAAGGCTGGAGAGTATTTTGGGGGCCTGTAAATGATAATAAACAGAATGCGTGGGGCACCTTTCAGCACAATACCTAGATATTTAAAAGACAAGTACTGACCAAATGACACTTGCTTGCATTGATAAACATCTTTAAACAGAGCAGCTACACCTCCACCTCTCCTAACAGTCCTGCAGACACTTATAAAATTAAAGTTAGGAGAGGCTGTTTCAGTGAGGACTGTTGCACTGCAGTTGTCTTCTAGCCATGTTTCAATTAGAAACATAAAATCCAGGTTGTTTGTGGTTATTAAATCATTGATCACAAATGATTTATTTTTTAGTGAGCGAGTGTTTAAAAATGCTAACTTGATGGAATTACATTTTGTCTCTACAGCAATCTTAGACTGATGCATTACAGGCCGCAGACTAGATGGGTCAGCCGTGCGGCTTGAGAAGGCCTTAGACCGTCTATCACGTGATAAAACAGAGATAGAGAAGGCTACAGGCACACTGGGTTCCTGCTTGTTTTGTAAACGTTTGTGAATGTTGCTGCTAATATAGCGGGGACCCGACACATATCACTGAGAGCTGTTATCAGTTGTTTTTGGTTCACCTACAGCAGATGGAGGAGGGTTTGGGCCCTTGCGTTGTGGCAGCATTAGGAGAGCTTTCACAGGAGGAGGCGGGAGAGCTGAGCCTGCAGTCTTTGGTGGTTGGGGGGCCCGCCGTTTTTTAGTTGATATCTGGGGACTTGCAGAGAGTTTGGTCCCAGCATACACCAATTCCTCCATTTTCTGTGAAAAGCTTAGAAGTGGAGATGCTGGAGAGAGGGATAGTGTGTCTGGTGAGCGGGGCTCTAGCTCTGGTGTTTCCAGGTGATGTGTTGTCCTGGCTTCCCAGGCTGTTTTCTGGAGAGAGGGATAGTGTGTCTGGTGAGCGGGGCTCTAGCTCTGGTGTTTCTGGTGATGTGTTGTCCTGGCTTCCCAGGCTGTTTTCCAGAAAGTCGTCCTTGGGTGCTGAGTCTTGGAGCTGTTGTAATACGTCACAGTCTGCATGTGATGAGCTCTGTGGGCAGGGCTCAGCCGGGATGTCCATGAGCAGTGCTTGTTTTGGCTGTGTGGCGTTATCAGTATCCTTGTGGGATTCTTCAACCACATAATGACTCGGAAGCTGATATGAAGTCCTGTGGTCACTCATATTCTGTCCAGGTGAGTGTATGAGTGGATTGGCACACACCACTGAAGGATGACGGAGGGAGAAATAGAAATTGTCTTTTAGCACTCTTGCACCAAGTTTGTTTGAGTGGAGGCCATCCAGTTTAAACAGTTGTCTGTGGCCCCAGAAAATATTGAAGTTGTCGATGAAGTGGACTCCTTTTGTACTGCAGGTTCTTTGTAGCCATGTATTCAGTCCAAGCAACCGTGAAAACATGTTAGTTCCCCTCGCTGGGAGTGGACCACTGATGAACGACTGAACTTCAAATCTTTGAAGTGTTTCAAAGAGTTCACTGAAATCTTGCTTAAGCAGTTCTGACTGCCCTTTCCGAATATCATTCTTCTCCACATGGATGATGACTCGATTTGCAGTCTTGTGCTTCATCACAATGCTCCGAAGTTCCTTGTTCACATCAGAGACGGTTGCTTGAGGAAAGCAACAGGTAGTAGCAGTCCTGGTTCTGACGTTTCTAATAATAGAGTCGCCCACTATCAGAGTCCTGGGCTCGGCTGCGCTCTGAGCTGAATGCCGCCCTCTGCTTGACCTTGAGCGCCTGTTAGTAGCAATGTTAGCTGCTGGCTGATTCGATCCGAGTTTTGTCATATTTTGGGATTCCTCATCCACATTCATCAATGTTTCAAATCTATTCTCAAGATGTATAGGGGGTTGTAGAATACCAGTGCTTACAAGTCTTGTCATAGCCGTATCTGGGGTAGAGGATGCTACAGCAGCAATACGAGATACTCGTGACAATCTGATGTCTCGAGAGCCTTTGCGTCTCGCTCCCTGTTTGTGCCATCGATTAGTACGTCGATCAGTTTCGACTTGTTCCTCTACACTTGGTATAAACTGTTTAGATTCACTAGATTCTCAGGACTCACCGGCTGTATGCTGAGGGGGTCCGTGGTGACCGTCTGCTTTATGTTCCGTCTGTTTTGGAAGTCCAGCAAATAACTTTGTTTCAAGAACCACAATCCTTTGTAGAATTTTGTGGCAGTTCATGCAGCAAGTAGATTCCACTAGAGGCATTTTCTCTCATCTGTTTGAATGAAGACAGCTGTATTTATCTGTCTCTGGAATGTATACTGCTGGCAGTGGGAGGCAAAAAGTCCTCTTTATAAAAAATGTGTTGTTTGAGCACTGTGCTGATCTGCTGAAGTAAAAATCTTAGAGAGATCTAAGAAAAGAACAAAAATAGGGAGCAAAGCGCAGAGCAATAGCAAGAGCGTCCGAACGGTAGCAAAGCCGGAAGGGAAGTTCTAGGTTATTCTTCCATTATAAGCATATATATATATATGTGTGTATGTCCTAGGCCTGCATAAATGGATTGTGCTGACTTAGAGATAGGAAACATCTGTTTAAGACCTCTTTCCTTACTATAAACAAGGAAGGTCTCTGGGCTCCTTATCTCTAGGGAGGAAGCATATTGTATGTGTAAGGAAAATGCATATATGTGAAATGTGTTAAACACACCTATAGGAGACACTATTTAAGGAGGACACAAAATACATTCGGGAGATGCTTTTCTGCAGAAAACTCTCGGCTTTGGTTCTCTGTTTGAAATAAAGTCTATCTTCTGACATTAAAACCCCAAGATTTAAAGAGTGATTCTTCATAGAAAAGGCAGAAGCCACCACAATACAAATTGTCGTGATAAATAAGAATCAGTGGTGCAAAAGATTTGGTGCTATTATAAATGGGTAAGCGTGTGATAAAACTTTACATAAGTATTAAGCTCTTAGAAATCTCCACATGGAAGATCACAGAGTAGATTAGGTATGTCCTAAAGGAACAATATGGGTGGGGCTCCGCCCCGAAAGAACAATCTGATTGGGACAGCCGCCCGTGGGTGGACCCAAATCGGGCTGTTTGAAATGGACACTACAGCATTTAGCTTTAGCTTTTTCCTCTCAATCGCTGTTCGCTGATTTGCTGGAAGCTCTGGCTTTGTCTTCACTGGTTGCGCTGAAAGTGCTCGATGACCGCCTTACCATCAGGCTGACTTGCAAAGACTTTGGCTTCGGCTCACTGATTGCGCTTCGAAGCGCCCATGACCGTAACATCTGGTCGATAATTCAACAACATTACAAATACTTAGTCAAACTCTTGAAGAAATCTTGAAAGCCTGAAGCTACGCAGAAGGATCTCAGAGAAGAACTTCAAGGGTCATCGCGTCACAAAGGAACCAGGCAACCGCCAATCACGAGAGGGGTTCCCCAGTGACACCACGCAATGACGTCAGCAGCCAGAGGCTTCCAGGAACATGCGGAAACGCCAGCTGTCCATCTCAATTTAAAGCAAGTAGTCAAACAAATCTCTATTCTTACTGAACTGATGAATTGATCTGTATGCAGTAAAGATAGCAAAGTCTCTACTGTGATCTTCCTCTAGATAAAGTTACGAGATAATGATGTGGCCCTTAAGGAAATTTTTAGAGTGGGTTTAAATAAACCCATTCGTTCTCAGTTGCCTGGGGGAAAGATTCATTGGTCACTAGAGCAATATTTTGACCATGCTCTTTTCCTAGCTGGTTCGTCATTTACTGTGGGGATTGCAGATGAAGAACCCTGCTATCCTATAGTACGCACCGCACCAGAGCATTTCCACATCCCAGGCGACATGTCTGGTGTTGTTCACATCATGCCTGCCAAGCCACAGCCTGCTCACGTCATGTCTGCCACTCCAAGGCCTGCTATCGTCACGACGCCTGCCGCTCCAGGGCCTGCTATCATCATGACGCCTGCCGCTCCAGGGCCTGCTATCGTCACGACGCCTGCCGCCCCAGGGCCTGCTATCGTCACGCCTGCTGCCCCAGGGCCTGCTATCGTCACGCCTGCCTCACCAGGGCCTGCTATCCTCACTCCAGGGCCTGCTATCGTCATGCCGGCCGCCCCATGGCCTGCTATTGTCACGCCGGCCGCCCCATGGCCTGCTATCGTCACACCGGCCGCCCCAGGGCCTGCTAACATCACGCCTGCCGCTCCAGGGCCTGCTATTGTCACTCCAGGGTCTGCTATCGTCACAGATACCTTTGCAGGTATTTTGAGTTGATTAGCTGATTGGCATTTGTCACCATATTCTAATTTGTTGAGCTAGTGAATTGGTGGGTTTTTGTTAAATGTGAGCCAAAATCATCACAATTTAAAGAACCAAAGACTTAAACTACTTCAGTCTGTGTGCATTGAATTTATTTAATACACGAGTTTCATAATTTCAGTTGAATTACTGAAATAAATTAACTTTTCCACGACATTCTAATTCATTGATATGTACCTGTATATGAGCAAGTTTCAGACATTGTTCAAAACAGTATATGTTAGAACATGAAGGGCTATAAGAAATAGTGAAATTATATAAGATTTGCATGGAAGCAGGATGCAGTGCTCACAAAAGAGTTTAGCTTTGGTAAACATGACTGAACATCTGATTTGTTTAACAAATAAGGTATCACATCCATGCAACAACAGTTACCTCCTCACCTTTGAGAAAAACTGAGAATTCATTACACCGACAGAATTTGAATTAAAAAGGCAAACTAGTTTCGGCAAAAAAAGGTCAATATTTGACTGTGCTCTACTAAAGAACAGTAAGAATAAAATAAAATACAGTCTTGACCCAAATATAAGACGACCCCCCTCTTTCCAGATGTACCTTTTGGAAAAAGGCTTTTTGAAAACCTTTTTTTTTATTTTATTTTTTTGTAAAACATATTGCATATTTTTCCTATTTTAATTTTTGTTTTGAAAGTATGGTAAATACTGGTAAAATGTACCAACAATGACATTTAAAAATATATACTTTTTGATATATTTTTGGTAGCACATCTGAATTATAGAACATTTAGTCATCCATCTCATAATAGCCTACCAAAATGTTATTAACAGTAGAAGATAAATCTTATTGTAGTCTTTAAATCTGGGTACTGTCTTACGTTTTAAAATCACTTACAGAGGAAGTTTGGTCACATCAGGCTAATGACAGTCACAACTCATGCTGCTGTAAGCTTTTCTTTTTCTTTTGTTTTCACTCGCGATTTTTACAACACACATTACATTACATATTTCATGGCACACTTGTTTTAATTGTGTTCAGCGTCACCTATTGTTGTGGGTGTATTATTGACATGCCAAAGTCTAGACCCTGAATATAAGATGACCGTGTTTTTTCAGATGTATTTCCAAGAAAAAAACATTGTCTTATATTTGCGTCAATACGGTACTAAGTCTATTCAGTTCAGAATTTATTAAACTGATTTGATTGATTGGTGGTACTCATGCACTGCAGCATTACACCAGGTTTGTATGCAGTGCAGTCCCTTGGCACAAGACCACGGGAACCAGACGAGTCCTCAGCTTAATCTGACCTGTGTTACAGCCTGGAATTAAACCACATCACGCTGGTCCCCCGACTGAGCCTGGTTTCTCCCAAGGTTTTTTCTCCATTTTTGTCACCGATGGAGTTTTGGTTCCTTGCCGCTGTCGCCTTTGGCTTGCTTAGTCGGGGATGCCTGACTGATTGCACAGACACTTGGAAAAGAGCTGAACTGGATGATGACATCACTGAAGCATCAATGAACTGGCTTTAACTGGAAAACGACTCTGTTATTGTCCTCTTGCACTATTGACAAATGTATTTCCTGTTGACACTGTAAAGCTGCTTTGACACAATCAGTATTGAATAAAGAACTATTTAAATAAAGGTGACTTGACTTATTTTTTCTCATGCCCATGTTAACATGTTAAAGCAGGGGTGCCCAACCCTGTTCCTGTAGAGATCAGTTCCAGCCCTGATAAAACATACCTGTCTGTAATTATCAATTGCTTCATTGAACGTTCTATCTAGAGAGTGGAGGGTATGTACCAAGTATTTCCATAGCTGCTTCAACCTCAGCCTCAACATTTGCATTTTATATTTTTATCATGTTTTACATAAAAAAAATGTGGCTGTTTATTAGTACTTATAAAGTACATACATTTTTCAGACCAGACTAGCACCCAAAAGATCCACCAGCACACCAGCATTCCAAGCTGGTTCCAGCGTGCAAAACATACCTTATGCGTGTCTACCAACACACCTGCTTCACTTGAGGTGTCTCAATGTTTGATGTTGTCTCACACATAATCGCTACTTCTGTCTACTTTTCTGCACGGAGGTCACCACTACCCGTGCAGATGATACATTTCATTCAAAAGTTGTTGTAGTGCAAAACTTCTGACTTGGGTCTAAATTATGATTCTGCTCTGTTAAGTCAAGTTTACAAATTGGTCTTTTAGGAGATTCTACTCAGGACATAAAAAAATATAGAAATAGGATAACTTCACATATTTTCTGACTGTCCTCTTCATTTCCTTCTGTTTTTAACCTGGAGTACCAAGAGGCTGATTCAACCCTGGAATTCAGAGACAACTTTTGATTAATTCCTATAAAAAATGAATAAAATAGGAGTTTTTTCTCTTTACTTTTTGGTATGGGAAGATCAAGATGACTCCTGGAGAGTGTATTGTCTGGGATATTATTTAACAAATAATCCACAACCAACAAGCAAACTATGTAATAGAGTTATGTGAACTACACCTGAACTGCAACTAACAGCCAGACAGAACCAGGCCCCTGGTTACCAAGGCATCAAAAACACACCGGGAAGATAAGACTGCAACTTCATTCAATTTGTAAAACAATATTGAAATTAGCTTATTTTGATATCCTAAATAATGATGTATAGTATGTTACCATAACTTTCATCATACTGTTTAATAAATTTCGTTTTAATATTGCACAAATCCTCCAGACCCCCATAAACATGCAAATACAGTGTCAGACGAGACAACGAAACATTTTCCCACTCAAAACTAAAGACTCTTCAGAGATATGAAGGATGCAACTTTGGGAAATAACCCAAAGTATAGGTAATATTTAACCATGCTGTTAACCCAGAGTTAATTTCAACATTTGACTGGGTTCAGATGAATAGCCCAGAACATGGCAAAAACACAGCACTTAGATCAAACCAACCCACAGTGTTTTCTGTCTCGTAGTTGCATATTTTAATCACTGATAGCGAGTGCAAGCACAAAACCTACAACAGGTAACTTACAGTACATTAAAACACAAAACCCCCAAATACATTTATCACACAAAGCAAAATGAAGATTGTAATTGTTGTATCATTTTCAATTAAACAACAATCCAATAGTTGTATGGCTGACATGGGAAGACTGGAATTTCCTTGTGTATTAGATGCAGGGCTTTGTTCGGATGCTGCTCAGTTTGTACAGATTATAACTCTGTTTTAGCAAATTGTTTAACTTGTTACTGTCTTTAAAACTCAGAATAATGTAGCACTTGAGTGGACAGGCCCATTTTAGCATGGACTCTCCCACATCAAAGGAACATGATGAGATTATTTAGTTTAACATTTGCGAGCCATAAAAAGCAACCAACTCTAATCTCTGAAAAAGACACAGGAAGGGAGATATTTATAGAGCCACATCCTTGAGTGACCTAATAACTGACCTTTGCTCCCAGATCCACTTAGAAACAGAACTTCAATGTTGTTCCTGACTGGCTTACCATAAATAACGTTAGAGTAAGCAATAGTACAAAGTACGGTGCATCTGGAAAATGTTACAGCGGCAAACACTCCTGATCAGGGATCCCCTGATCGATTAACGCCTAAATTTATGATTTAATCAACAACGAGGGATATACGTTGATGCAGACGCTCAACAGATCTCCATGGAAATGACTTCCTGACCCCAGACACCTCCCGTTTCTCTGTTGCATTCCAGGAAAGGGCACTCTCTCCCGTTCTTGTGCAGACAGGGAACGAGCAGACTGTTGTTAACTTTATGCTAAAAGACAGTTAATGGTTCCTGCTAATATTGTAGCAACATACTCAAGAGACTATATACTGTATATTAAGGTTGTATTTTATGTCTTATATAAGCTTGCTGTGGTGGAACCTATGGTATATTTCTAAACCTATGACATATTACTGTTCCCTGTAAAGTTATAACTAGTATTTAGTTTCATACAAATTGTCGTGATGAATAATAATCAGTGGTGCAACAGATTTGGTGCTATTATAAATGGGTAAGCATGTGACAATGCTTTACATAAGTATTCAACTCTTAGAATTCTCCACATGGAAGATCACAGAGTAGATTAGGTATGTCCTAAAGCAACAATATGGGTGGGGCTCCGCCCCGAAAGAACAATATGATTGGGACAGCCGCCCGTGGGTGGACCCAAATCGGGCTGTTTAAAATGGACACTACAGCGTTTAGCTTTAGCTTTTTCTTCTCAATCGCTGTTCGCTGATTTGCTGTAAGCTTTGGCTTTCACTGTTTTCTTCACTGGTTGTGCTGAAAGTGCTTGATCACCACCTTACCATCAGGCTGGCTTGCAAAGACTTTGGCTTCGGCTTACTGATTGCGCTTCGAAGCGCCCATGACCGTAACATCTGGTCGATAATTCAACAACACTACAAATACTTAGTCAAACTCCTGAAGAAACCTTGAAGGCCTGAAGCTACATGGAAGGAACTCAGAGAAGAACTTCAAACTTTAAACTATTTGCCAAAGATTGCGTTACCTAGCTCCAATTGGATAAAATGCTAATTAGGGCCCAAGCCAGAAAGGCGCAGGGCCCTATTGCTTTCATTAGGATTCTTTTTTTTTTTTTCGACTATCCGGGCATTTTTGGGGGGCTTAACATGGTCAAAAACTCTTGAAAATTTGCACACTCATTGGAACCCGCGGCAGTTAGGACGCCGCTGAGGCTGGGACCTGGGCGTGGCACAGAGGCGCCCCCTGGAACACCATCAGAAAACTTGATGTGTAGCTCACACATACTTGCACGTATTCATATGAAACTTGGTACACACATAGATCTCATCGAGCCGAACAAGTTTTGCGCTGCATGTCATGGGCTCCGCCCAACAGGAAGTCAACTATTCAGGGTTGTTTAAAAAGCACATGCTCTGGAATTTGAAATACTCCTCCCAAGATTTTAAACACACGAGCACCAAACTCGGTGAACGTGATCTCAAGACATTGCGGATGCTAAATTGCGGAGGGATTTTTGATATATCGAACGGTTTGCCCATGGCGAGGCGATGAAGTTATGGCGAGAATTGAGAGACAGGAAATGTCTAATAAAGTCCACATACATTGTCTGATTTTGATCACACTTCAGTGGTTTTTTCGGTGTATGAAGCCGATCGCATCGATGTGACAATTATGAGGCAAAGTTATAGCGCCACCAACTGGCAGCAGGAAGTGTGTCATTTTCAAAATGCTTTGAATTCACCATCTTACTTTTACCCAATTTGCTTCAAACTTCATCAGAATAATGTAAAAAACACGGCCGATGTGAAACTGTCAAGGGAATATTGATATCTAAAATACTGTTGCCATGGCAACGCGCAAAACCTCAATATTCTTTTCTGGTGATTTTGAGGCACTTAAGATGTTTAGAATTTCATAAAACTCAACACACACATCAGTATTAATTATAGATAGACATTGGCAAAAGCTCATAAACGGGCGTGGAGGAGGCAATCTCTAGTGCCACCTTTTGACAAAACTTGGGGGATTAGTTTTAGCTACAGTCACCAAACTATATATATATATATATATACAGATATATATTGATCTAATTAAGCCGGACAACTTTCTAATTTGCACCCATTAGCTACGAACAACAGGGAGCCGGCTATTTTTGTTTTAATGTCAATTTCTGGAATAATCAAGCTGCAAAGTAATTCATACTCCTCCAAGAAGAAACAAGTAGTTCACACCAAACATTGTCAACATGATGCCAAGACACTGAAGATGATAAATTGCGAAAGGCTTGTGGATAGGTTGAACGTTGTTGAAATGGTGGTTTATTGAGCGTAAGTGAGCGTAAAAAAGATAGCAGAAATATCTTATATCTTTAAAGTGCAGTTTCCAAAAACGTCACAACTTTTTACATGCAGGGAAAAAGTCATTCTGAGGAAGTATGGTTAGTTTCATGACTTTACAAAACTCTATGGATGAGAGAAAATAAAAAAAACATCAGGCATTTGATCACACTCTCTTCTATGACTGTGTGTGTGTGTGTGTGTGTGTGTGTGTGTGTGTGTGTGTGTGTGTGTGTGTGTGTGTGTGTCTGTGCAGGGCCGGCCCTGTGTATGTGTGTGAGAAGTGGTTTGAGGGGGGTCGGGCTGTCTTTTCAGTTTGATAGGGAGTGAGCAGGGTTGAGGGAGAGAGAGAGAGAGAGACAGAGAGAGAGATGGAGACCGAGTGAGACTTTTAAACATATCTTTAATCACCAGAAAAAAATAATCAGTCATTTTTAGTTGTTGTTGGTGTTTCTTTGCATGGTATCATGGTAAACGGTATTAAACAATCAAAACAGGTTTTTTTTGCTTGACAAAGAAGCATGTGTTTATTCAAATGTAATTCATCAAAAACATTCAAGTAGATATCATCATTGATTTATATACTAGTTTAACAACTTATATTAATCATTAATAATTCATAACAATTCATAAATCCTGGTTTGACTTAATTTTTCAGGATTCTGTATTTTTATGACATAGTACAAATATACTATCAAAAATGGTGGTAATGAAATTAATGTATAAAGCTTTAACAATTTAATTAATGCTTTAAAATGTAATCAAATTAAAATAACTTTTATCCTTTTATGCTTTCATAAAGGGCTGCACAACAGAGATTTAGTAAATAAAAATGAGGGGGAAATTATATTACTTAAATGTTTCTATTTGTTATTATTATTATTTTATAAGTAGTCTACATTATAGTACAATCGTAATTTCTGTCAATTTCTTCAAGTTAAAAAGCGGGCTTTTATTTTGACGGGTAGTAGTGAACTGAGGGGGGCAGTAATAAGCATTTTAATCGTCTAAGCTGCCGCAAATCAGAGAAGAAGGAGAAGACGGGTAACGTTAGTGGAGAGCTTTGCGTGTATGTGACAATGGTTGTCTCAAATAAAAGGATGAAAGGATTATTAATTATTCTTTCAGTGTCAGTGAGACTCTCAGTGTTTGTCCTCAGATAGGAGACAGCAAGCGCTGTTAAACACTGAGCGGCGCCAGCGGGCATACTTGAGTAAGTACATGACAACCGCTCACTCACAGAGAGACACGCAAAACATACAGATTATATTTTTATATAGCAGTGTTTTTGTGCTTTAATAATCACAGATACTAGACCATGTAGTGATTTGACAGCTCTGTTTTTGATTTATTCATCAAACCGCAAGTTTTATGTGACATCTGCATTGTACACTCATTGTCATGACTGGATTCTGGGATTCACGCCGCATCACGGAAATCATAAGACTGTAATTTTAAGTTATACATGGGACATAACTGTATCTGCACAGAGGGATGCTGTTCTGAAATATAGGTAAACATGTTCGATGTGATTCCTCTTTTTGCGGCTGCTTTGCGACCAGTTTTTGTGAACTGTGTCTATCATCGAGGACAAATATGCGTTCGTCTTTTCTATATCCAAAGTATTCTCATAATACCAATTTAGATTTATATTTGGACGTGGGATAGAGATGAGAGATAACGGCCTCTGTCTCTGATGTTGTCTCCGCTGCACGTGTGGTGGAGCAAGAGAACAGTTTAGTGGAAAGTTGTTGCCTAGGCGCAGGTGAGATGCTGCAACAAGACAGGAAACCTCAGTTGAATGTGCTTAACCTTTGAGCCCTCAGATGGCATTGCATAAGAAACTGTCATGCTGTGGTATTAAATATAGCCACATGGGCTCAGGAGTACTTCATAACACCACTGTCATTTACCACAGTCTGCTTCTGTATCAAGAAATGCAACTTGAATAGCTGTTTCTCTAGGAGAAAGCTGTGCATCAATTCTATGGAGCAATGCTGCCGGGTTCTCTGGGCCAGAGCTCATCTCAGATATGAAAATATGTGCTGTACTCAGACGATTCCACATTTCAACTTGTTTTTGGGAAAAATGGATTTCAAGTTCTCAGTCCCAAAGACCACAGGGACCATCCAGACTTTCGTCAGTGACAGATGCAAAAGCAAACATCTGTCATGGTATGGAGATAGCGTGGTTTCGTAGAATCTGTGTTGATGCTGCTCCAGTTCCTGTCCTGAAAAATAAAATAAAAACCAGTTTGTTACAAAACTGCTTCTTTACTGAATCACCGTCACCGAGAGTCGTCATGGAAAGTGTTAAACCGCCTGACGTTGTGAACTGGACTGGGAATATTGATTGTGAATGGAGAACGGTTAAACAAAGATTCACCCTGTACGTGCAAGCAGTGGGCCTTGATGAAGCCTCGGATGCACGTAAGATTGCACTTCTACTTACAGTCGCGGGACCTCTATCTATAGAGGTGTTTAACACGCTCGTGTTTGAACGGGATGAAGATAAAGGCAAATACGATGTGGTAATAGAAAAGTTTGATTCACACTGCTCGCCGAAAAAAGAATGAGACTTTAGAAAGATATGTTTTTCGTTCTCGTCTGCAGCAACAGGGAGAGACTTTTGACAGTTTCTTAGTGGATTTAAAGTTGTAAGCAAGGATATGCAATTTTGGACTGTTGCAAGACTCTATTGGCGCTTTTCCACTGCATGGTACGGCACGGTACGGTTCAGTATGGTTTACTTTGGGGGGTTTTCCACTGGGTACTGTACCTGGTACCTGGTACTTTTTTAGTACCACCTCGGCCGGGGTTCCAAGCGATCCGTACCGTTACCAAAACGTGACGTATAAACTCTACTGATCACTGATTGGCCGGAGAAAATCGTCATTACTGCGTCACTGAACTTGCAACACGAGACCCAACATATACAGTATCCGCTAGATTTAAATCAGCACCGCCAGCGAAGGAGCGGACGCAACTTTTATTTGAAAAAACGCACCTTTTTGTATCAACCAAAAATGTCTGTTTCGTGGTCTGTTGAGGAAGTACAGACGTTCCTCTCATTGATAGTCGGAGCGGATCCAGCGAGAGCTTGATGGGGTGACGCAGAATTAAAAAGTCTTGTGTATATACTTTTTGCACTTTGTATATTTTTAGAGTATGTTTTCTGTTTATATTTTTACCTTTGTATCTGTGGTTTATAAGTGTACCTCCAGACTATATTAAAAATGTATTATTGTATGAGCACGTAACTTAATTAACCTCTTGAAAAAGACAAATGATTAATGCCACGATGATACAAACCAACACATAAATAAAAAAACAAGGGATACATTGAACATTTTGAAATATTATTCAAAAGTTTATTGATAATTCACAGAACATTCTTCATGAATTGTTAACTATTTGAGTAACGCAGCACACCTGCAAGAACATCCCTGCCCTCCTCCACTACAGCCTGTGGCACTGCCACCACAGTCTCTGCTGCTGGGGGTAAATCCAAAGCATTTTCATAGGCTTGTCCGTTGCTGTTAAAAACATCCACATGTCGGGAATGAAGAACACAATTCCGTCGATATGCTCCTTTGTTGTACATTTGTTTGTGGCGCGTTTGTGATGATGTCACCGCAGTAGATGCGGAGCAAATATAACGACAGGTGAATAATCCCGCCCACTCTAAAGCGGTACTAAACTGCAGTGGAAACGCAAACCGACCCGAACTGAGCCGTGCCGTAACGAGCCGTGCCGAACCGTGCCGTACCATGCAGTGGAAAAGCGCCATATGATTCGTGACCAAATAGTGTTTGGCATCAATGATAAAAAAGTGAGGGAGAGGCTCTTGAGAGAGACTGAGCTTACCATGAATGAAGCAGTGAGGATATGTCATGCCAGTGAGTTAGCTCTTCAGCATGCCAAAACATTTTATGAAAACGCAAAGAAGAGTGGAAGTGACAGTTCAGCTGTAGCTGCAGTAACAGAGAAGATGCACAGAAGCGGAATGAGTAAAGTTAAACAACAAAAGGAGAAAGAACTGTTTAAATGTAAAAGATGTGGCAGAAGACACCCACCAAAGCAGTGTCCAGCTTACAAAAAGGTCTGTGCTAAATGTAAAGGACAGAATCATTTTGCCAAGCAATGCTTTTCCCAGGGCAGACAGAGTCAAAGGGACCGTGTACATGCAGTGGAGGAAGCAGATCTCAGTGACACATTCTTTGTTGGAATGGTGGAACAGACTGATGTGAATAGTGTTGCACAGGACAAGTGGATGACTGCTCTGGAAATAAATGGAGTAATCGTGTCACTCAAGCTAGACACGGGAGAAAAGTAAATATGATTTCAGAGCATGATGTCAGAGCAATGAAAATCAAGCCACTAATAAGTCATAAAAAGGTGCAACTCAAAGCCTATAATGGACAAAGCATCCTAAAAATAGAAACATGCAGACTCAAGGTAAAAACGAGAAACAAAGTACATCAACTCATGTTCGTGGTTGTTCCAGATGGACATGATTCTGTGTTGGGAGACAAGGCATGTGAAGACCTAGATCTGGTGAGAAGAGTATACATCATATATAATGGAGAACAGATAACAGTGTGGAAAATATAGTAAAGCAGTTTCCTGACGTCTTTGAAGGATTTGGAGTATTACCCTTCACCTATAAAATACAGTTGAAAAAAGATGCACAGCCAGTAGTCCATGCCCCAAGACGAGTTCCAGCACCTCCTTGTGAAAAACTGAGACAAGAGTTGGAAAGAATGACTGCAATGGGAGTCATAGAAAAAGTAGAAGAGCCTACAGAGTGGGTCAATTTGATGGTGTGCGTAAAAAAAGCAAATGGTGATCTTCGTGTGTGTATGGATCCAAAAGATTTAAATTCCAACATTCAAAGAGAACATTATCAAATCCCGACACGAGAAGAAATCATAAGTGAGATGGCAGGAGCCAAGTTTTTTACCAAACTGGATGCATCTCAGGGCTTTTGGTAGCTGAAGCTACATAAGGACAGCACAAGGTATTGCATATTTAAGACACCCTTCGGCCGATACTCCTTTTTGAGGATGCCGTTTGGAATTTCCTCGGCTCCCGAAGTATTCCACAGAGCCATGGAACACATAATTGAGGGCATCGAGGGTGTGCGAGTTTATGTGGATGATATTGTATTGTGGGGATCCACAATAGAACAGCACAACAAAAGGCTCATGGATGTCCTACAGCGAGTACAAAAGTATGGGCTGAAATTGAATAAGGACAAATGCCAGTTTGGAGCTAAAGATATACATTTTCTACGAGACAAACTGTCAGAAGTGGGTGTGGAACCAGATAAGAGTAAAGTACAGGCGATACTCAAAATGCCCAGACCCACAGACAGAAAGACTGTACTAAGAGTGATGGGGATGATCAATTTCTTCGGAAAGTTCATACCAAACTTGTCTTCAAAAACAGTGTGCTTGAGAGAACTGTTACGTGACAAAGGTGAGTTCAAGTGGACAGCTGATCATGAACAAGAATGGGGACGATTGAAAACTCTCCTCTCCTCAGAGCCTGTTCTGACATTCTTTGACCCGTCAAAAAGAACAAAGATATCGACAGATGCATCCAAAGATGGACTGGGTGCAGGTCTATTGCAGGCGGAGGGGGACAGTTGGAGACCAGTTGCATATGCCTCAAGAACGATGACTCCGTCTGAGTATCGATACACACAGATAGAAAAAGAATGCTTGGGCTTGGTTTATGGAGTGGAAAGATTTCGTAGCTATGTGTACGGGTTACCGACATTTGTGGCAGAGGCTGTTCACAAACCATTAATAGCTATCATCAAAAAGAACCTCAATCAAATGTCGGGATGACAAGGAAACAGTTGAAGACATGCATTCGCATGTACTGTAAAGATCTAAACACACAGTAAAGCCCCTTGATAGACTTAACCTGTGAAGAGTGCTTAAGCATAACATGAGAAGCGGAGTTTAAAAAACAAAAAAGAGGCAATGCAATCTGTTTATTGTTACTGCTCAATGTAAATAATTATTGAGACTGTAATTGCTGTATTAAGTCTTATAATTGCTAAAGTGTTTGTCTAATGGTTATTTCATCTGTACGTTTACATAATTACTTGGACTAACTTGTTCTTTACATCTAAACGAAAGGGGATGTAGTGATAGAATGTATTTGTATTTAACATTACTAACACTAACCACTAGGGTTTCAGTAGTTATACATATGGCAGAGTTGGTAGATTACGAGGGAGAAGTTAATCTGTGTTGATGCTGCTCCAGTACCCGTCCTGAAAAATAAAATAAAAACCAGTTTGTTACAAAACTGTTTCTTTACTGAATCAAGAAACATTACACTTGAGATTAAACTAGAGTTTAGCTAGGTGACAATCTGGGGTGCGTGTCCCAAAAGCAGCCATGGACACAAGTTCTGTCATTACCAATAGAGTTCAATGGAACTTATGACCATAGTTATCCAACGACACTTTTGGGAAACGCACCCCTGAATGTTTCATTTGGAGTCAGCATTATGGTTATTGGAGTTTCTTTTAGTCGAACACTTGACTCTTAATTTTAGTTAAATTAACTTGCTTTCATTAATTGCAATAGCACTTTACTAAAAGCACTTGTGTATTATTACAGAAATATATTGAAGGTGAAACAGATCAGCTGAAGTTAAATGTTTATGTATTTCAGTTGATTGTGATACATAGATAACAAGAATCCCCCCCAAATAAATTCTCATTAACGGCAACACTTTGTAATGCCAAACCAGCAGAGGGAGCCCTCACCCGAGTACTGACTGTGCTCCACTCCCTCTACTTCTTCTACACTCATTTCTTGTTTGAGATACTTTATAACCAGAGACTTTACTTGTACTCATTGCGAAGTATTGCCAGTTTACCTGCCTTACCGAGCGTTATTTCCTGATC
Organism: Oxygymnocypris stewartii; assembly: GCA_003573665.1. Taxonomy (NCBI): domain Eukaryota; kingdom Metazoa; phylum Chordata; class Actinopteri; order Cypriniformes; family Cyprinidae; genus Oxygymnocypris; species Oxygymnocypris stewartii. The sequence continues at coordinate 57,722 of QVTF01026130.1, read as the reverse complement.
TTCCCTGCCTGACTACTGTGTATGATTCTGCCTAGCTCTCTGTTTCTCGATTACCTGGATTATCCCCTTTGTTTTGGTTACCTGATCGGACTGATGTTTTTGCTTAGACCTATTGCCTGCCTACTCACTCTTGCCTTTTGGAAATCCCCTTTGTATGTTGACAGATCGGACTGCTACTTTGGTTTTGACCCTCTGCCTGCCTTCTCTTATGTGTTTGTGGTAACTTCCTTTAATAAACTTCCGCATATGGATTCTCACTCAGCCTCAGCGTCCTCGTTACACACTTCTTGTAATGTACTTCACCTCTTTAATGTTCCACCATTCCACTTCTTCAAGTGTGACTACTCTTTTTCAACAATGCAGTTTTTTTATTATATATTTTTTTTAAAGCATGAACCCCAAGTCTATGTGTCTGCTTATACTAACAGCTATGAAAAATGTACTTATAGAAAATAATGGAAATTGAAAGCACATACACTGACCAAAATTATAAACGCTCCACTTTTGTTTTTGCCCCTCTTTTTCATGAGCTGAACTCAAAGATCTAAGACTTTTTCTATGTACACTAAAGGCCTATTTCTCTCAAATATTGTTCACAAATCTGTCTAAATCTGTGTTAGTGGGCACTTCTCTTTTGCCGAGATAATCCATCCACCTCACAGGTGTGGCATATCAAGATGCTGATCAGACAGCATGATTATTGCACAGGTGTGCCTTAGGCTGGCCACAATAAAATGCCGCTCTAAAATGTGCAGTTTTAATGTAACTGTTTAATGGGTCCAACACATCTCTTTTGCATATAGTTGATCAGGTTTTTGATTGTGGCCTATGGAATGTTGATCAACTCCTCTTCAATGGCTGTGTGAAGTTGCTGGATATTGGCAGGAACTGGAACACGCTGTCGTATATGCCGCCCCAGAGCATCCCAAACATGCACAATGGATGACATGTCCGGTGAGTATGCTGGCCATGCTAGAACTGGGATGTTTTCAGCTTCCAGGAATTGTGTACAGATCCTTGCAACAGGAGGCCGTGCATTTTAATGCTGCAACATGAGGTGATGGTCGTGGATGAATGGCACAACAAGAGGCCTCAGGATCTCATCACGGTATCTATGTTCGTTGTCCATGACATACGCCTGCCCATACCATAACTCCACTGCCACCATGGGCCACTCGATCCACAACGTTGACATCAGTAAACCGCTCACCCACACAACGCCATATACGCTGTCTGCTATCTGGCCTCACCCGTGAAGAGAACACCTCTCTAAAGTGCCAGATGCCATCAAATGTGAGCATTTGCCCACTCAAGTCGGTTACAACGACGAACTGCAGTCAGGTCGAGACCCGATGAGGTTTCAGTTTGTGCAGAAATTATTTGGTAATGCAAACCGATTGTTGCAGCAGCTGTCCGGGTGGCTGGTCTCAGACGATCTTGGAGGTGAAGATGCTGGATGTGGATGTCCTGGGCTGGTGTGGTTACACATGGTCTGCGGTTGTGAGGCCGGTTGGATGTACTGCAAAATTCTCTGAAATGCCTTTGGAAGATGGCTTATGGTAGAAAAATGAACATTCAATTCACGGGCAACAGCTCTGGTGGACATTCCTGCAGTCAGCATGCCAATTGCACGCTCCCTCAAAACTTGCGACATCTGTGGCATTGTGCTGTGTGAAAAAAACTGCACATTTTAGAGTGGCCTTTTATTTTGGCCAGCCTAAGGCACACCTGTGCAATACTCATGCTGTCTAATCAACATCTTGATATACCACACCTATGAGGTGGATGGATTATCTGGGCAAAGGATAAGTACTCACTAACACAGATTTGTGAACAATATTTGAGAGAAATAGGCCTTTTGTGTACATAGAAAAAGTCTTAGATATTTGAGTTCAGCTCATGAAAAATGGGGGCAAAATGAAAAGTGTTGCATTTATAATTTTGTTCAGTGTATATATATATATACATACACGTGTATATATATATATATATATATATATATATATATATATATATATATTAAAGCTATATCAAACCAGTACATTATAAACACTTTTTTCTGCTTTGGAACAATGATTAATTGTTTATATGAGTGTACTCACAACACAACAATGCTATTTGATTCAAATGTATCTGACAAGAGAAACATTTATTAATTTAAACTTCTCTTTTTATATTTTTTATGGTTTTAATGCTTATTATTATCTCATGAAATGACCAGCCTTGCCATTTTTCATAATCACCTGAGCTCCACCTTCTTCCCCTTTAATTCTGAGAAAAAGTATCAGCAGTTACACATGACATAGAATTTGCATTGGCTTACCTCAGAAGACTGAACAGACCTTCAGAGTAAAGCACGAAAAACCAGCTGAAGAGAGGATTTTTTTTTTCTCCCTGGTAAAGCAGTAAATATATACTTACACTACATCAGAATACCTTTATACAAATTTAAATGTAGGCTTATGTGTGTATATAAAACTAAAATGTTACAAATGTTACAATTTCCTTAATTATGAATCGATTTGTTAATAAGGGGATTTATAATGGCTTGTGGTGCACTTAAATAAGTGTATTTGGTATATAGCATCTGCTAAATGCCTTAAATGTAAATTATATAGACCAGTTTAAACACGAGTTGTTTCTTTTACAGTATATTCCATGTTTTCAATGTCTAACAGATTTATTATAGTTGATTACTATAATTCTACTGATGGCAATAACTACTATGGTATAACTGCATTCATGTATGCAATCAATATAAAGACCACATTTATTTTAATATTTTATATATTTTATAATCATACAATTTATATGTTTTCATTTACTATGATTTTGTGCAAGTACATTTTCAGATCCTGAAACGAGAATGTCGACTGCCATACCCATGAATTCTTTTGTCATCCAGCTGCAAGCACCAATACAAACAACAGCAGCTGCGACTGCGACAAATGCTCCTGCACATGTTTATGCCCAACAGGTAGCAGGACTTTCACTTCTTCATGGACTTCGGGCATTTCTAAAAGGCCAACCAAAGGCCCTTGGGGTGAGAAATTTTTCATAAACCCAAATAATATATTTTTTATTTGTGCATGTTAGTGCGAGGGAAGAAAAGTACATGAATCAATTCTAAAGAAGGAGGGGTAAACACATTAACAAAGCATACACACATTTTTATTGAAATATGTGACTTTTTGTCTTGGTGATAATGCAGTAAAGACACAAACATAAGATAAGATTTATCATTTAGAGTAAAATTGTAAAATGTTCAATGTTTTAGAAGCAAACTATAAAAAAATGTGAAACGATGGCCAAATTTTGCATATTTGCAAATCAGTATGTGAAATTATACATTGAAAATGTTACACTTATAGATAATATACATATATGTATGTATGTAGTGTAGAATGTAGTGGTCCTGTGGCTAATTTTACACAATGATTACAAAATTGGTCTCATTTTTAAAAAGGTTTCCATTTAATGAAAAATTTGCCTTATTAAATTAACTATTATTAATTAGTTTGTTTTTTATCTCCTTCTGGGGCCTGAAATAGAGGAATTTTGATCAATATTGATAATTAAACTATTTGGCTGAATGTGTTTTTGTGCTGGCACCATGGCTGATTTAGGTCCGTCATGGATAAATAAATATGACAATAAAATCGCCAGTAGGTGGCAGTAAGTCCCTGTTTTAATAAATGGCTTATTGAAATGGGCATTCTAACTGTATTATAATGGGCTTCATCGTGCAGTGAATGCTTTTGGAGTCTCAAGATGTTTTTGTTTTCTTTTTCTTTTTTCTCAAAGTTGGATAATGTCAGCTGTCCTACAGTAACACACGAGAATGTCTTTAAATTCTAATCAAGGAAAAATCATACCTTCTGTTCTCTTCTTTTTAAAGAACTTTAAAAGTTACGCTTGAACCATTTTGCCTGAAAAATTACGAAATTGCTTCTGCCAGTGCGCAACTTTTTACAGTACCATGTTCTGATTGGCCAATCACCATTATTTAGTTCGTAAATTTTCATAAGTAGAGCATTTTAAAATTTAATGTGTATAAGTTTTATATAATACACAATATTAATAATCCAAAGGGTTCCCTTTACAATGGTTTTACAGAAGGGATGCTTTTTGTCATTTTTTTTTATCAGGGGGATGCCATCCCCCCCCCCCCCACGCATCCCCCCTCAATTTGAGCCCTGTATGTATGTGTGTGTATACGGTATATATATATATATATATATATATATATATGTTTCCATAAATACAGCTGCCAAAAAATTGTATTGTACATTTAATACTGTTTAACTTTACAAAAGATTCTTCTGTGCTATTCAGAATGTACAATTTTCTTGTCCTACACAGACTGTCCAGATAATGATTGGTCTGATGACTCTACTGTTTGGCATTGTGTCTACAGTTTATGCAGATTCCTTCTTTGTCTTTATCGGTGTTCCTTACTGGGGATCGATCATCGTAAGAAATTAAACACTTTAGTGTTCTGTTTTTTATAATATAAGCTACAGTAGGTAGTCAACCAAAAATGCCTATTACCGCCATGTGTACCTCCACCGCAAGGACATGACAGTAAATACAACTGTTTGAGAAATCAACATCGGGTGGTGTAAAGGAACAGCTGTCAGCATTACTCAGAACTGTACTTCTCCTTTATAAATTAACATAAAATAATGAACTAAATTACTGGCAGCAATAATAATATCGGTAACATTTTAGAATACTGTTCCATCATTAACGAATAACTCAACATGAACATGAGTAACACAATAGTAGCACTACTATTAACTTACCAGAAACTCTGATTAATGAATTAGTAAAATAGTGCTTAGTCTAATGTGGTAGTTCACTATTAGCTAACCAGTAACTATAATTTTTTCATACCTCGCTAAGAAATACTGTATACAGGTTCATAATTAATTTGAATAATACATCATTAATAATTCATTCTAAAGTACAGGTCATTACTAGTGGGTTACCATGACCTGTACTTTAGAATGACTCAAGTATTACCAAATTCTTCTGAAGGAATTGGTAATACTTGAGTCATTCTAAAGTACAGGTCATGGTAACCCACTAGTAATGACTTAAGTATTACCAAATTCTTCTGAAGGAATTACTAATTATTTGGATCAGTATTCTAAAGTGAAAAGCATCATAACTCCCTAATATTTACTGAAGACATTGTAAACTTGTTAGAGTTTTGTAAAGTATTGAATAGTAACTATTCAGGTGGTACAACATCCTTCTAAAGGAATTATAATTTCTTTGGATCAGTATTCTAAAGTGAAGATCGTGATAATTCTTGTAATTACTGAAGTCATTGTAAACTTTTGAGGTTTTTGTAAGGTTTTGGTTGGTAATTCATTTTGCTAGATTTGGGAACACTTAAATCATTAGTAGTGGGTTACCGTGATTTTCACTTTAGAATACTGATCCAAATAATTAGTCATTTCTTCAGAAGGATGTAGTAACACTTGAGTCATTACTATCCAAAACCTTGCATATATTCAAAAGCCTACAATGATGTCAGTAAATATTAGGGAGTTATGATGCTTTTCAAGGATCAAGGTTCTTTTATTCGTCAAATACTCAATTATACAGCATATAATCAGTAGTGAAATGTAAATCAGGACAGGTCCGCTCAATGGACAGTGCAAAAAAAATATAAGAAACATAACACAAGAGAATATATTTAAATATAGGTAAGAATAAAATAAAAATAAGAAAAAAATAAGGAGTAAAATGTGCAATGAAATAAAATGTGCAATACAGTATACTGTGGACTTAATATATAATAATATAAACAGGGATGTGCAAGAAGAATGTGCAAACAGGTTGTACCGGGTATGTACACATTAAATTGAGTCATGTAAATGTTATGAGACTGAGTTTAAGTTTAGGACCCTGATGGCCTGAGGGAAGAAGTTCCTCCTCAGTCTCCAAGTTTTTGCCATCATGCTCCTGTAGCGCTTGCCAGATGGCAGTAAAATGAAGAGACGGTTACCGGGGTGATTTGAGTCCTTGGTGATTTTAGCAGCTCTGCTTTTGCAGCGTTTGAGGTAGATGTCCTGCAGAGTGGGGAGAGCAGACCCTGAGATGTGCTCAGCTAAGCGCACGACTCTCTGCAGAGCTTTGCAGTCCTGGTTTGTGGCGTTACTATACCACACTGAGATGCACTGAGTTAATACACTTTCTATGGCCCCTGAATAGAAAGTTTTCAGGATTGCTGGTGAGACCCTGAATTTCCTCAGCTTTTGCAGATGGTAAAGTCTTTGCCTGGCTTTCTTGACCTGTGTTTGAATGTGTGCAGTCCAAGTCAGGTCCTCTGAGATGTTTACACCGAGGTACTTGAAGCTGCTCACCCTCTCCACAGGGGTCCCACTGATCACAAGGAGTGTAGGGCCGCTGCTGTCTCTTCCTGAAGTCTACAATCAGCTCTTTAGTTTTGCTCACATTCAGAGAGAGACAGTTGTCCTGGCACCATGATGTAAGTCTCTCTACCTCATCCAAGTATGCGTCTCATCATTGTTGGAAATGAGACCCAGAACCACAGTATCATCAGCATGCCTTGATGCCTTGATCGCTGATGCTGCAATGCCCTCATCTACAGCCTTGTATGCCTGCAGGTGGTGGTAGAGTGTCAGGTCATTCCAGGCAGCATCTACAGCTTTCTCGCAGGTCAACCACCACTTTGCATAGATGTGTGTAATGAAAATGGCAAATGCCCGAATCTTCGACACCTGCTGCCGTGTGGTATTTATGCCCTGGGGAAGCAACGCGATGTGCTGCTCCATCAAAGCCAGCTTGAGAGTATAGAGCAGCTTGGCCATCCATCGTGCCTTGTGGAGCGCTCCCGGTCATGGGAAGGTCACTGCAGTCTGCTCTTCACCATCTGCATCCAGAAACACAAGACACAGCTGCACAAACTCATGGTAGTCACCTCGCTTGTGGTCAGTGACTTCTTTTGCGCACTTTACAAGTTCAGCACGTAAATTGCCCAGGAGTGGTTGCTCGGTGTTGCCAGGAATGTAGCGGGACCATTGGCTGCTGGATTCTTGTGGTAACAGGTTCCATTTCTCTCTCAGACGTGCGAACAAGGTAACCTCTGGCGAGCATGATGACTCCACCTTCAGGTCTGTGAAAACCTTGTTCAGGATGACCTCACCAATGTGGTGCCGGCACCCAGACCAAAGCAGTGGTTGGCCCAGTGAGAGCTGTATGGCAATGCAGGCTGCTGTGAGATGGCCGGTGTTTGACGCAGTGGTGTCAAATGCCATGTTGACAACCTGGTCAGCGCAGCACCAGTCCTGCAGCAACTTGCATGTCAACCGGGCAATGATCACTCCACATGCCTCATTGGTCTGCTTCTTATACGCCGGGACACCAAGCAGTTTCAGCCGCTTTGCTTCTCCAACCACCACTGTAAGACGCTCCTCCAACTGGCGCACTTTGCTGAGCATCGGTGTTAACTTGCTGTCCCAGTGTAGGGTGCACAATGGAGGTGGTGTCCACTGCTTGTGCTGTTCCTCACTGATTGTCTCCAGCACTTGGCGTCTTGCTCGGTCAGCTGTTGCATAAGATGCAGAGAGATGTGTACATTCACCGCCTGACTCTGCAACAAGGCCACGCGTGAAGGCAGCCTATTGCATTGGTGACATCTTCAACCTTTTAGCCAGTGACACGACACTTGGCCGGCTAAGGATGTCATGTAGAATGAAGACGTTTGTTCTAGTCTTCTTATGCTTGTGGGATGGTTCGCCCTCAGATGGTGGATAGACTGTGTTAGTATCCTCCTCTGACTCCTCATCACTCTCCGACTCCAAGCTGGACATTGCCGTCATCTCCTCCAGCTCCTTTTCACAGCGGGACTGCCTGGCTGCTGCGGCAGCTTGACGCTCCTCTCGCCGCTTCACCTTGAGCTGTCGCTTTTTGTCCAATACACCAAATGTGGCCACTCTGTCAGTCTTCATGCTGGCCAAGAAAGCTAGGTATTCTGGGTTATCAATCAGCTTTTCAACATTTGGAAGCCACAGCGGAAATGTGGCATCAAGTCTGCACTCCATTTTCTCCAATTGTTTCGATGTAATTTCACTGGAGTGCTTGGCCTGGGAGATTTTACATACCCAATACAGAAAGATCACCTCAAACAGAAAGATCACCTCAGTTTTCTTAAGCTGTAGTATTGTTTACCTCAGATCTCCATGGCGACCATTGAGCACTGTTAACCACTTTATCCAACAAAAACAGATGTGCGGTGGCACCCCTAAATCATCATGTACTGGAAAAATATTTTGCATGTGTTGTTTCTACATATATTGGAACACTTTTAGCACCCAGCCATATCAAAATTCAAGAATTGTGTTTTTTGATGCACCCTACTGTACAGCGCAGCGCCGGAAGCGGATCACTTCGATTAATTCGATTCACAGCGAATCATTCTTTCACTTTAGAATACTGATCCAAGTAATTAGTAGTTCCTTCAGAAGGATTTGTTAATACTTGAGAGTCATTACTAGTGGGTTACCATGATAACATTATGCAAAATTACACATTATGCAAAATTTAAATTAACTATGAACCTGTATACAGTAGTTCTTAGTAGTTATCCAGGATATATATATAAAAAATCGTAGTTTTTAATTAGCTAAAAGTGAACTACTAGTTTCAACTGAGTGCTATTACTTACTAAATCAATAATCATAGTTTCTTGTTAGGTAATGGTAGTTACTACAATGTTAATAGTGCATTATTCACTTGTTCCTACAGTGACGGGAGTGCTTGAAGTGTGCTTACTTTATATTGTATTGTGTGCAGTTATACCATAAAATAAATACAAACCCGATTCCAAAAAAGTTGGGACACTGTACAAATTGTGAATAAAAACAGAATGCAATGATGTGGAAGTTTCAAATTTCAATATTTTATTCAGAATACAACATAGATGACATATCAAATGTTTAAACTGAGAAAATTTATAATTTTAAGGGAAAAATAAGTTGATTTTAAATTTAATGGCATCAACACATCTCAAAAAAGTTGGGACAAGGCCATGTTTACCACTGTGTGGCATCCTCTCTTCTTTTTATAACAGTCTGCAAACGTCTGGGGACTGAGGAGACAAGTTGCTCAAGTTTAGGAATAGGAATGTTGTCCCATTCTTGTCTAATACAGGCTTCTAGTTGCTCAACTGTCTAAGGTCTTCTTTGTCGCATCTTCCTCTTTATGATGCGCCAAATGTTTTCTATGGGTGAAAGATCTGGACTGCAGGCTGGCCATTTCAGTACCCGGATCCTTCTTCTACGCAGCCATGATGTTGTAATTGATGCAGTATGTGGTCTGGCATTGTCATGTTGGAAAATGCAAGGTCTTCCCTGAAAGAGATGACATCTGGATGGGAGCATATGTTGTTCTAGAACTTGGATATACCTTTCAGCATTGATGGTGCCTTTCCAGATGTGTAAGCTGCCCATGCCACACGCACTCATGTAACCCCATACCATCAGAGATGCAGGCTTCTGAACTGAGCGCTGATAACAACTTGGGTTGTCCTTGTCCTCTTTAGTCCGGATGACATGGCGTCCCAGTTTTCCAAAAAGAACTTCAAATTTTGATTCGTCTGACCACAGAACAGTTTTCCACTTTGCCACAGTCCATTTTAAATGAGCCTTGGCCCAGAGAAAACACCTGCGCTTCTGGATCATGTTTAGATATGGCTTCTTTTTTGACCTATAGAGTTTTAGCCGGCAACGGCGAATGGCACGGTGGATTGTGTTCACCGACAATGTTTTCTGGAAGTATTCCTGAGCCCATGTTGTGATTTCCATTACAGTAGCATTCCTGTATGTGATGCAGTGCCGTCTAAGGGCCCGAAGATCATGGGCATCCAGTATGGTTTTCCGGCCTTGACCCTTACGCACAGAGATTGTTCCAGATTCTCTGAATCTTTGGATGATATTATGCACTGTAGATGATGATAACTTCAAACTCTTTGCAATTTTTCTCTGAGAAACTCCTTTCTGATATTGCTCCACTATTTTTCGTCGCAGCATTGGGGGAATTGGTGATCCTCTTCCCATCTTGACTTCTGAGAGACACTGCCACTCTGAGAGGCTCTTTTTATACCCAATCATCTTGCCAATTGACCTAATAAGTTGCAAATTGGTTTTCCAGCTGTTCCTTATATGTACATATAACTTTTCCGGCCTCTTATTGCTACCTGTCCCAACTTTTTTGGAATGTGTAGCTCTCATGAAATCCAAAATGAGCCAATATTTGGCATGACATTTCAAAATGTCTCACTTTCAACATTTGATATGTTATCTATATTCTATTGTGAATAAAATATAAGTTTATGAGATTTGTAAATTATTGCATTCCTTTTTTATTCACAATTTGTACAGTGTCCCAACTTTTTTGGAATCGGGTTTGTAGAAAATATGGATCATAATGGGAACATTATGAGTGCCTTTTCTAACACATTGATTTATTTGTTCACTAAGTGCACTAAGTACACTAAGTGCAAATAGCCTGCCTTGTTGGCAAAGGCTATTTACACTAACTCCGCCCACTAATGTGTGATTGAGTTAGTCAACAATAAAAACAGACGCTCATTCAGTATAAGTTTCAGTGGTGTAGGTGATAAGGTGCATGCATTTTAAATCGATCGACCAGAGTTCGAATCTGCCTTTTGCCAAACTTTTTTTTTCCCCTTTTCAAATCTCATATCGCTTTGGAATGGATTTTATTTTCAACAATTATGAAGGAAATAATCAAAAAGTTTAAAATTAAGTATTAGATAGGGTAGGTGTAGGGAGTGATTTATTGTCCCGATAAGGTGGCATCCATTTAATAATTTGAATTAAAACTATAATTTACACTCAATACGTTATTATTGCCTACTGTTTTATAATGTACTACAATACTGAGGTGCAGATAATTGCCGCTATTTGCAATAAGTAGTATAAATAGCAGAAAATCTTCCTATTTTAACATAATGTAAATATAATCTATAGCTAATTGCACTTAGTGTAATTAGCATATGGTTAAAAAATACTGCTATTTTCACTTGGTGTAAATAGAATCCATCGCTATTTGCACAGTGTAAATAGCACATTTTTTAGCGATAGATACTCTTTACACTGTGTAAATAGCATCTAATTGCTATTTACACTGAGTGTAAATAGCAAATAATAGCCGCTGCCGTATTTATTTCGTCAACATTGTGACCACATTAACTACTACATAAACGTTTCAAATTTACAATAACTCACTGATGCATTTCTACAGGTCTTAGACATACTAATTCGTTACACTTATATGTCCTTTTTTGACATCTGTTCCTTTACAGAGCCCTGCTAAAGACTGAAAAAAAAAACTGAAACGGAAAAAAGTAATTTTATGCATGTCACACATGGGGTCTACATAGAGTCTGAGGACAGTTAAAAGGGATAGTTCACACATAATTGTACAACCGTAATTTTACGTTCAGATCAATGCGTAAACACGTACGTGGATACGCCCACGTACATACGTTGCATACGTTGTTTACGTATGTGATACTCTCCAAAATTATGCTACAGGATTATGCGGAGGAGATGAATTGTTGAATAAAGTCATTATTTTTGTTTTCTTCGCACACAAAAAGTATTCTTGTAGCTTTGTAAGTTTACGGTTGAACCACTGATGTCACATGGATTATATTAACAATCTCCTTGCTACGTTTCTGGACCTTGATCGTGTTAGGATCCTTGCTGTTTATGAGAGGGTCAGAAAGCTCTCCGATTTCATTAAACATATCTTAATTTGTGTTCCGAAGATGAACGAACGTCTTATTGGTTTGGAACACCATGAAGGTGAGTAATTAATTACATTTTTGGATGAACTATCCCTTTTAAATGTATTATTTTTTGTTGGTTACACAGTTCAGTGATTATGTTCCTTGTGTGATTTAATGCATAAATGAGGATTGAAAAATCTGCTCTGAAGCCAATATGTCATTTCTTCGTACAGTTTTGGTGTGCATGGGGTTAGAGGAACACAACACAAACTAACAGTTTCGTCATTTAATGATCATCATATGTCATTGCATCACATATGCATGCATTTCTCTGAATGACAACCCTTGATTCACAAAGTTTACTTCCAAACACAGAGATAAGGTGCAGTAAATTGTGTCAGATTATAAATGTAACCATGGTTCCCTGAGAGGTGGAATTAGACACCACCTCGCAAGTAGCGTGAGTATCTGCAGATGCTATAGTGAACGCAATCAAGCAATTATCTTAAATGCAACAATCTTATGATACACATTGCGGTAAAAAGCTAATTCTGGTTGAGTACCATCTGTAAATATTCCAACAAAAGCCTCAATATTTGCCCTTCCCTCTCCTCTCAGTACATTATTGCAGGCTCACTCTGCATTGCTGCAGAAAACAAAGTTAATTCACCCTCAAGTTTCTGTTTGGTATGTACACAACACTTGTTATTTTTTATGGGTCCAAGCACCTGAAGCACTGGAACACTATTGTGTGTACTGATTTTCTGTAATGATTTCTGTTTTTTTCATTTCTGAAAATTAAAGACACGCACCAAATTTGGTACATGTCATAAAATAGCTTTTAATATGACTCCGGTACAAGAAAAACTTATACAATTTCAGTGATAAATAACATAAAATCTGAATGGCCTACCTATATGAAAATTGGCATACTTGTACATATTGCGAAAGCAAGTATGTGTACCAAATTTAATGATTGATTGAATGAATGAATGAATGAGTAAATAAATGTATATCCTTTTGAGCTGAAAATATGTTTATTAATGGGATGACATGTTTGTAGTTTTGGTTCTACAAAACATTGCACATTTGCAGTTTCAGGACAACTACAAATACAAGCAAACACACATATACATTGTTTAAAAAGGTTAGTTTCAGGGTTATGTTCTGTTTATATTTGTGGCACGTCTCAGTGAGCTTACTTATACTACGCCCTTAAAGTATTAACTCTTTTGGTGAAGAAAAAGTAGACACTTTTGTCTTTGTAGAAGAGTAGGCAAGCTTTGGGTCATACTTTCATGTCATACAACTGTGTCTTTAAAGGACGCTCTGTCGCATAGTTACACACACCTGGTCACTGTAAACTGACCTGTCAATAATCTTGTTACAGTTAACATCCTCCACATTTCATTTAATTTAACTTCCTTCTGTATTGGACAGAAAAGAACTAGCAACGTTGATCTACCAGCCGTGGGTCTTTATGTGGAGAACTCTGCTCATATTTTCTGCATAGTGATGCATTTAAAAGTAAATGGCCAAAAGGATGTTTATAAAAGTTCATTGTTGTTGCAGATGCAGTATAACACAGACAACGTTAATACCAGGTTAAATATTGATTAATAGTAAAAAAAAAACTAACTAACTGTCAATTGGGCAAAATCTGCCATTTTGTATTTTTTTTTTATGCTGAACTGAATTCTTCACCAAAGCTCAATGGATTGTGGGCAATATTTGCCCTTAGAGTGTGCACGGATCTACCTGAAATAGTAGACCATCCAGGAGCTTCCTTAGTTCCTTAGTCTCCTCGATTGTTAATTAGTTCCCTATCAGTCGGACACTCTCAACGTCACGTTGGAGGATCGACGAATTGGGATCTCGCTTAGAGAGACCTATCCACTTCGAGTGTAAACTAAACGAGCCAATGCACATTGGCATGCGATTATTGCATCCAGCTACTGCTGATCACAGCGTGAGTATGGCAGCAGGTGCCGTGCATATTCAGCTTTTCGTTTCGGAGCCAAGCGGTGTTAACGTTCTGTTCCTGACCTGTCTCTTCAGTGCCTTCACGACTCTGGTGTTGGTGCTTCAGCGGTGGTGGTCTCCCTGTGTCGAGTGGGTTGCACACATCAGGCTGCACTACCTCCTGTTTGTGTTGCTGGCGGCCATCTCCCCTGTGCGCTTCAGCACGCTGAAAGATTGACATTTCTGTAAAAGAGCATTCACGGTGGAACGTCTTTTTAAAGATGCCCTTCCGCCCGTGCATTTCTGGGTACGGTCGTTACCTGGCGCAGGCTGATAGTCACGATTGCTGCCTCTCGTGTCTGGGCATTAAGCACGCTGAGGTGGCTTTTGTGGACGAGTCATGGTCCCATGACTGTCGCGGAGCTGTGGACCAGGCTCCGCTTCCTGCAAGGGGGCGGGGTACCCTGGCCTCTGCCTAGACCTAGGGTTCCCCATGGTGGTTGCCAGGGGAGCACTACTTCGGGCAGTAGCCGGGCTGGTCTCATGGTGACAGTGAGGAATTCCCCTCCGAGGGCTCTTCCTGCCACCGGTACTTCGCTACCTGTGGAGCTGCTGAAGGAATAGGCCAGCACCTCTCGGGGGGGATCCGCTTGTATCCTTTGGTGCTCCCCCCGACGATCGGATGTCGATCGCTGCATCGGAGGGTGAGTCAGACCATTCTGGAAATGATGATTCAGCGCCGTTGCCACCCTCTGGGCGGTCAACAGTGCTGGATTCAGATCTGGAAATGGTGGCTATGCTTGCCCATGTGGCTGAGAGGGTCGGTCTCGAGTGGAGGCCTCCACCGTGTCCCGAACCCTCGAGGTTGGACGATTGGTTTCTTGGGGTGGCCCGCGCTAGTTCTCTGGGGCCCCACCCCAGTGTATTTCTTTCTGGAGGTGCGTGATGAGCTCACTGGAACGTGGATGGCACCTTTTACTGCCAGAAACCGCTCCAACAGCTCGTCCTCCCTTGCCACCCTCGATGGCAGAGCAGCGCGGGGGTATATGGAGGTCCCGCCGGTGGAGCGATCGGTTGCGATGCAATTGTGTCCAAATACCGCTTCCACCTGGTGTGGTAATCCGTTGCTCCCCTCCTGGGCCTGTAGGCACTCGTCGGCCCTGACCGGCAGTGCTTATGCGGCCTGCGGAGAAGCTGCTTCCGCCCTACACCCTATGGCGTTGTTGCAGGTTCACCAGGCCAAGGCACTGAGGGGCCTGCACGAGGGTGGTCACGACCCAGATGTTCTCAGTGAGCTTCATACCGCCACGGACCTCCTGCTACGAGTAACGAAGGTTACGGCGTGGTCTCTGGGCCGTGCAATTTCCACCATGGTGGTCCAGGAACGCCACCTGTGGCTGTCCCAGACCAGCCTCTTCGCCGACGCGTGCCTTGCCCATTCAGCTTGAGAGCTCACTCTACAAGAAGTGTTGCGTCCTCCTGGGCACTGGCTCGTGGTGCCTCGCTGACAGATATTTGTAGAGCTACGGGCTGTGCGACCCCTAACACGCTCGCTAGATTCTATAGCCTTTGTGTGGAACCGGTTTCCTCCTGTGTTCTCACCTTTAACGGGTAGAAGCACTGAGGGGCTCCGGCTTGCTAAAAACTGCTCCAGAGAGTCCGTACTGTAGACCCTGTCGAGCTCCTCCGTCCCTTCAGCAGCCGGATGTAGCGGAGGCCCTCACTCGATGAATCCGTGAGAACCGGTAGAGGGCTGGGCTCCATATGTAGAGACCCTTTGGGTCCCATATGTGTAAATTCCACGGTATAGCCTTAGAGACCGTGTTTTCCTGGCAGACATCCTGCTACTTCCAAGAGGGTTACAATCACCTCAAATCTTCCATATCCACCTGACTATTGTCCAGTGTAACTGCTTCAGAACCTCCCTCGGGAAGGTCGGGGCTTCCATAGCGTTCTTGTTCTAAGCTGAACGGGTACATTTTCCCAGTGTTATCCAGTCCTACTGAGTGGGTAGTGCCATAGCAACAGTAACTGGTCTTCCTATGTGGGCCCTAACCTGCGCAGGAGGCTTCCACGGGACACTGGAAGGGGCAGTATCCGTGGCCTTTTGGTAGGGATCCCAAATCGTCAGTCCTCCGACGTGACGTCGAGAGTGACTGACCGATAGGGAACGTCTCGGTTACGTATGTATCCCTCGTTCCCTGAATGAGGGAACGGAGACCCCACGTCCCTTTGCCGTGGCTCCTGTACCACCGCTAAGCAGCTAGGCCCCGGCTCGGCTCCTCAGCGAAAACCTGAATATGCGCTGCACCTGCTGTCTACTTATACTCACGCTGTGATCAGTGGCAACTGGATGCAATAATCACATGCCAATGTACATTGGCTCGTTTAGTTTACACTTGAAGTGGATAGGTCTCGCTAAGCAAGATCGCAATTCGTCGGTCCTCCGGCGTGACATCTCCATTCCCTCCTTGATGGAATGAGGGTTACATACGTAACCGAGACGTTCCACACATAGTTTCAATTCTGGTAATCATCACTTGTGTATTTAAACCCTTAGTTTCCTCAGTTCTTTTACAATCACCTACAATCTTTTGTAATCACCTACGCATGACAGTTATGAAGCCAGACAAATTATACAATAAATACAAATAAAAGGGACCTTATAAACATATTGCGGTATATTGCAGTATAATTTAAAAGTAAAGCAGACGAGACAGGAGTAGCGAACACTCAGGTCATTGCATCACGTCTGTAGAGATATAATACTCAGGACTTACTATTTCAAAATAGTAGTCACAATGCACTCATGAACACAGCACATATAAAATGTTGAGGTGCAATTGAAAATTCCACACTCATTTGAAATTGACCTACGACATTCAGTTAATCTAAGTGTAAATATTTAACACGAGGTCACCTACAAAACATATCTTATGATCACATGTCTTAAGACAGTAAAAATTTGTACTGAAGTGTAGGCTACATATATTTTTATTGACATCAGCATTGCTGTAACCTGAACTTTCAGTTAAAGTTGGCTGGATTTTGCTGAAAAAAAAAACATAAAAACAAATGCATTGCGGTAGAATCACTAAATAATCGACATGAGGCATTGGTGCTTGGACCCTGATGAATATTTTATGTCTTTATATAACTTGTATGTCAAGTAGTTTATTTTTATCGCACTCCATATACTTTCACAGCATGTTAAATAATGTTATGCTGGTTTTCTGCCGATAGGTGAACGGTTCCCTTGGAGTGAACATTTTCAGTGCTGTTACTGCAGGCATTGCTCTTATTGTAATTTCACGGGATTTGGCTCTAGGACCACTCCACACTTACCTGTACACTTACTGCAACTACACTTACTATTATGAATGTTACAACTATAATGATGTTATAGTAAAGTATGAGGTAAGTCATAAGCTTTTAAATTCATAATTATATTTACAGTAATATCACTGTGGTCAGTACACTTGTCAAAAGTAAATATATTACCGCATCAACCATAATATATTATGGACTGCTGAGCAGCCAGTGTAGCTGTTTGATGACTAATTATCAATTATTTTGTTATTTTTATTGTTAAATGTGCTAATATTGATTTTTCTCTCAGACTGTATTTAAGGGAATCAGTGGTGTATTGCTGGTATTCACCCTCCTTCAGTTTACCATCTCCATCTGTCTGTCAGCATTTGCGTGTAAAGTGTCCTGTTGCTTTTTTCCTCCTCAGGTGAGTGATGCATCAGGGGTTCCCAAGCTTTTTTTGTCAGCTGAACCCCTCAGATATGTATATACATGGATATATATATACACACTTGGGTTCACATTTTCAAGAACCAACAAACACTACAAGTTACATTACAAAAACTTGTCTTAAATTCTTCAGTCTTAAAATGGTCAAACCCTCTAGCTTTTGATTCTGTCCACAAAAATGTTGGAAATTATGTGAATGTATGAATTATGTGAAATTATTTTCATAAATCTGGATGAAAGCATGTTTCCACACCGGGACATTTCAGAAGGATTTCTGTCTTTTTTTCAATTCCATTTGAAGTACAATGAGGTCTATACACCTGTAATCAACTGGAAGTGTCTGCCAGTTTTACTGCAATTATACCATCTTACAGCACGAAGGCATAAAATATTATAATTATGTGCATTTTCCCAAAGGTGCCGTTTGTTCCACAAGTTTTAACTCCACAGCCCCCTGATTTCAGGCCCAATCATTTCCATGATCTTAACAGCTCAGAGGTAAGAGAAGATTGAAAAAGCATTATCTTGCTTTAATGTTCAGTGTATATGTACTGGAAATGTGTAAAGCACTCAGTATGGGTGCAATAATTGTTTAATAAGCAATCAACAAGTAAGGAAGCTGAAAGTATACTTTTTTCTTGCAGATAACTATGGTCAGCAGCTCTTCCACGAACCAACATAATGAAGAATCTCAATACAGAAATTGTGAATAATATTACTTAAAAAAAAAGTGGGCAAAGTATGGTCCTGCATTGTATGATGGGACTTTCGTGGGACACGTGGGTTTCCCAACGACTTCCTGTCCATTATCTTTACATTTAAATTTATGCATTTAGCAGACGCTTTTATCCAAAGCGACTTACAGTGCATTGAGGCTATACATGCAATGTAAATTCATTGGTCAATGAAAAATAGCAAAATTCCAATAAATAAATGAGTGATAAAAATGTAACGTTTGTTTGCAAACATCCAAGACAAAAGCACATTAACAAAACAGTAAAAATAACTATGAAACCATAAAAATGCCCCTACATTTTTTTTTCTTTGTGCAAAGAAAACAAAAATAATGTATTTTTTCCACATTTTCATCTATGCTGCGTCTACATGAAATATTTAATAATAGTGGTAATAGTGTAAAGGTGCATTCACACCAGACACGAATGAAGCGAATAAATCATGCTATTCGTGCGTAGTTAGATGCTTGAACATTTGAAACAGGTGAAATTCGCTTCATTCGCGCGTGAAATTCACTACACAACAGATGCGAATTCGCGTCATGGGAGGGGCTTCTGCCAGGAAGCTCGAGTCTCGTTGCAAAATGTATTCCTGTTTTTGTAAAAGTACGAAGTAGTATCGTACAGATCCGGGTAGCCACATACAACCACGATTAATTTGTCCTCCATTGTTGTTTCGGATTTTCTGCCTCCGCTCGTAATCACGTCCACTGCCAGAGCAAGCTCCTGATTGGTTAGCGTGGCGCGAATATCCGCCAAAGTTCAGATTTTTCAACTCGCGCATCAAACGCTCAATTCGCGCCGCCTCATTCGCGCGAATAACACCGCATAATTGTCTATCGCGTCTTTGCATTGACTTAACATGTAAATCATTCGCGCGTAACGCTTCATTCGCGTCTGGTATGAACGCACCTTAATAGTGCTTCAGGGAGCGTACTTCAAAATCAGAATGCATTGTGGGTATAAAGTAGTGAATGAATATAGGGGAACTAAGTTGTTCACTCAGAATTCGACAGCACTACAAAATAGCAGACACCCAATATAATGCGCGCGCATGCTGAATGTAAATAACTGATTAGGTTCTGGGGTACTTTCCAAAATGGTGGAAGACGGTAACTCGGGTAGAATAATTGCTGAATAAATTGTTATATTTGTTTGCTTTGCACAAAAAAGTATCATCATAGCTTCATAAAATTACAGTTGAACCACTGATGTCACATGGACTACTTTGTTGATCATCTTGGTACTTTTCTGGGCCTTGAACAGAGTAGGACCGTTGCTGTCTATGCTAGGGTCAGAGAGCTCTCGAATTTCATCAAAAATATCTTAATTTAAGTTCCGAAGATGAAGGAAGGTCTTACGGGTTTGTAACGACATGAGGGTAAGTAATTAATGACAGAATTTATCTATCAACTATCCCTTTAACTTACAAAAAATTATAATTTGGTGGATGATTTAAAAATTATCGTTAATCACCTATAGGTAGGGTATACAATGTTCTTATAATAAGTTCAGTCCAGATATGTCATTAGAACAACTCAATAATTTTTTTTCTCTCCAAACCCCAAACTTAACTAACTCTCCCTTGCTGTTTTTTCTTCCCTCTTTTCCAAACCCCCAGTCCTTGCCTGCCCCCTAGTGTTCTTTAACACAGTATTATAATTAAACATTACAATAGCAACACAGCAATAGACATTACAGCGTTTTTATTCTAAAGTAAAAATGAACATTCGCCTGTGGGTGCTCTCTGAGACTATTGTCATCTTATCTGAGTGAAAACGCTGCTCGGGAGAGTTTCCAGATACTTAAAATAGCCTAATAAATACATAAAATGATGAACCTGCGTCAATGTGTGTTTATTTTTGTTGACAGTATTTTAATAGCATTTAATAATTATGAACATAAGCATTACAAAACAAATGAATGATAATAATAACTTTGATGAATCCACAAAGCTGACGCGTAGATATGTATAATTACAATATAAAGCAATTTTTAATGTTATTAATATTATTTTCTAAAATAAGGTACATTTAAGATAAAAGTGCATATGTGATGGAGATGTTTTTTTGGCAGTTCCGCAAATCACTCCATATACTGTATACCATATAGTAGAGAATACCATATAGTAGAGAATGAGTGGAATTGTTCCTCAGGGGATCTATAGTGCACAATTTGATTTGTGATACTGCAGCTGGCGGCTGCATGGTTACAGCTTGATCTCTAATAGTATTGATTTTGGGAGTAAAATAGTCAAAGTAAAAGTCATTACTGCTGTGCTGTTAGGAAATGTCAACACCAGTTGATGTTTTATTTTGTGTTAATTTTGCCACTGTATTGAATAAATACCTGGGGTTATATTTGTTTTCTTCTAAAAGAGATGAAAGGTAATCAGATATAGCAGTTTTTAAAGCTTATCCTACAGAAAAGCTTTAAAAACTGCTATATCTGATTACCTTTCATTAAACTAGAAATACCTCTAGTTTTGTTTTCCTCCAGCTGCGCTCCATTTTCCGGGCTGCTCTCTTTAGGCTGCGAGTGTGATCATTATACCATGGTGTTGGGACTCTTTTCCTTAATAGCAACCATATCTTAAGTGCCAGAATAGAGAGAATCCATAGTTTCTGTGACATCATCAAGTTTTTCTGCGCTGTTGGATGTGCTGAGGAATTGAGACAACTATCCGGTGAGACAATCGTTGCTTAGAAACAGGCTTGCCTGCACACTTCTTGTCAAAACACACAAATACCAATTTATGTGACTGTTGCAATGGGCAATTATGCTCAATGCATGTACACAATTCTCTGACAGGACAGAAAGAAGAGCTATCCAGTCCAGTACCTGAACAAGAGTGGTCTGGGAGAAAAGCATAAAGCTCAATCACCTGATTTATCATACCAGGCCCAAGGACCTTGGGTAGGAATGATGGATTTGGCCAAAGATAAACCATTGCATTTTCCGTCCTTACATCTCAAACTGTCTTCACTGACTGATAAAGAGTGCAATTCACCAACCCTCTTGGCCAAACATATTGCCAGGAGGAAGACCGACTTCCATGTCAGGAATTTTAGATTGGCCTGATCCAAGGATTCAAAAGGTGCTTTGACCAGTGACTTTATAACGTTCCGTGGCAATAAACGGTACGCATCCTTCAGGAACTGAGACACTAAAGAGTATTTACCAACACTTACACCATCCACTAACGAATGGAAGTGTGAGATGGCTGCAATATAGCCCTTTATAGTATTAACCGATCTCCCCAAATCCAACAACGACTGGAGGAACCGGAGGACAAAACTAGTTTCACAAGGGGTAGCGTCTAGAAAATTGTCTTGACACCATGCTGAGAATATCCGCCACTTGCTAGAATAGTTACTCCAAGTAGAGGGTGCCTTAGAACTATTTATTGTCCTCAGTACAGCTTCATATAAGTCCGTAGAGAGGGACTGAGTAGAGGCCACACCCACAATTGTAGAATCTCTGGCCTCGGGTGTCAAATTTGCCCCTCTGCCTGAGATAGAAGATCAGCTCTCCTTGGTAACTGCCAAGGATGACCTAGAACCAAACGTATAAGTGTCGGGAAACAGTGTTTCTTCGGCCATCTTGGGGCCACAAGCAAAACTTTGTGACGACACAGTGCTACTCTCCTGAGCACCAAGGGAATCAAAGGTAGAGGAGGAAAAGCATACAATAATTCTTCCGGCCATTTTTGGGATAGTGCATATATCCCCAGGGGATCGCCCTGGCTTTTCAGGGAGAACCATAGACTGCAAAGAGCTGTCACTGCTGTTGCAAACAGATCGATCTTCGCCATACCGAACTGTCCCCATACAAGTCTTAAAACTTTGGGATGGATACGCCCCTCTCCCGGAAGAGGTCCAGTTCGAGACAGCAGGTCTGCTGCCTTGTACACTGCCTTGAGAGACAGGCGTTTCAGAGCCGACCAAGAATGCATTTTATTTGTCACCTGGAGACATCGTGCTGACCTGGTGCCACCCTGGTGATTGATGTGATACACTGCGGACATATTGTCCGTCCTTATCAAAACATGTTTATTTTGCAATGATGGAAGAAAAGCCCTCAGAGAGAGTTAAACTGCCTAAGCTCCAACACATTGATGTGCTCCAAGGTCCAGGGAGGTTCCCATAAACCTCTGACAGACCTGCCTTCCCAAACTACTCCCATCCAGTCAGAGAGGCATCTGTTGTCATCACAGACCACCCCGCTGGGATGTTCCCTAAAGGAACCCCTTGTGATAGTAACCTCTTGTTCTTCCAAGGGTGTAACATCAGGGATGCGTCTCCGTGCAACCCTCATCCTCACATGTCTGTCTAATTTGGGATGCAAGTTGGCGCTGTTCACCCATCTTTGTAGCGGGTGAGCTCTGAGAAGACCTAGGGGAATCACAGTTGCTGCCGCTGTAATCATACCCAGCAACTGCTGAAACTGAATGAGCTTCATTCTTCTGTTTAGATGAAATGACTGAGCCAGACCGGGCAATTTTATCACCCTCTGTGATAGAGATGCCATCATCAGTTTGTATCCCTATCACAGAGGGTGATAAAATCATCAGTTGGGAGTCCAGTGAAAACCCCACAAACACTGTCTGTTGCCGAGGATTTAGATTGCTCTTGTCACAGTTTACTTTGAGACGAGAGCTTGTTTATATATTGAAGTACCATTTCCATGTCCTTCATGACTTGATTGCGAGAAGGAGCACTGAATAACCAGTCGTCTAGGTATGCTAGAATTTTTATTCCTACCCACTGAAGGGAACGAAGGGCTGCTGAAACCACTCTGGGTAAGACACTTGGAGACAATGAAAGGCCAAATGGTAGGACCCTGAAATGGTAAACCCAATCTTGAAAGGCAAAACGAAGAAACGGGTGATGATCTTGACAGATGGGCACGTGGAAATATGCATCCTTCAAGTCTATGGAAGCGAATCATTCTCCTGGTTCTATGGATTCTAGAATTTGTGTTGTTGTCAGCATTTTGAAAGGCAACTCCTTTATGAATCTGTTCAAATGCCGTAAGTCCAGAATGGGTCGATGTCCACCATCCTTCTTTGGTACTAGGACATATTTTGAATAGAACCCGGTGAGCTGTTTGCTGGTGCTTATCTGAACAATTGTCTTTCTATGCATTAGGGTTGTAATCTTGTTGGCTAAAATTTGTGCCTGGACTGGGTCTTTGACCATGGTCATATGGACTCCTGAAAAAGTAGGAGGACGCCGCCGGAACTGTATCCTTTCTTGATGATATATCCAACGACTCCTAGACCACTATGCAGGGCCGCCCTGGGGTTTGGAACCCCTGGGAGTACGCTTCCCCAGAGATCCTCCCCTAGCTGGAGTGTGAGACTGGTCAGTTTGGGAAGCTTGATAAAATCGTCTGGTGGCCTATCATGGGGCTGATAACCTCTAGCTTGTCTTCTGTCATACCCTCAAGGTTCTGAATGAGGAAAGTGTGAGGGCTGGAAGGGCTGAGCACCTTTATGGCCATATCTAGTGGGTCCAACATGACCAAATGTTTGTTGGACTGATTCCTTTCTATGTCTTGCTTGATCAGCAGTATCTAACAAGGACTGAGAGTCAGGGTGAAATACTCTACCAGGCATCACTGGCATATTAGTCAATTCCTTCCTGATAGTTTCTGGCAAGGATGTCTGGGCTAACCAAATCTGCCTTCGGGCTAAGATCGCTGAAGACATTGATGCACCGATATCTCGGGTAAGCTGTGAATGCGTAATGAGTGCTGCGTCAACCAGATTCAAAGCATTATTATCTTCTGAACTGATCACTTTCCTCAAAGCAGCCAGGACTATCGCCAAAAAGTTTCCCGATCGGGCTGCCCGATTAGCTGCATTATACGTTTGGCACATTAGCCGATCTGTTTTCTGACATTCATTACCAGGGCACCTAGGATTATCCATGACCCGATCAGGTCCCAGAGTGGTTAAAGCCACAATCTCCCGCTCCACTGAAGGCATACCCATACCACTCCCATGGGCATAATCTATCTCTGCAAATCGCCTACACCCCACATTAAATTGGGGTGCCACTTTTGGATTATTCCAGGTTTTCCTCAACATCTGAGAATAAACTTCAGCCAAAGGAATAGACACAGGGGGCTGAGTACGTGAAATACTTGTCCACACACCCTGTTGGGGAGCTGAAACTTTAGCTTCTTTAGTATCAAGACCTAAGATTTTGCTGCACTTAGAATGTGAGAAAGAATATCAGAGCGTGGGCTACCCTCCTCTGAAGCGCCAGACCTGGATTCATCCTCACCATCCTCTACATCCTGCCCCTCACTACCATAAATTATCCTTGCTATTACCAGTTAAGTGTCTGACTCTCTGCACCCTTTTCTGTAATGTTAACCCTACTGCCGCTGCACAGGGTTTCTCAATATCATCAAGTAAATACTGCATACCCAAACAGGATGGGCATTCTCTATGTCCATCTCGTGGGTACATATCAGTCTGACAAAATCGACATTTTGAGAGACTCATATCAATAAACCAAGATGAACTGTAATGAAACAGTAAATCAATCAGTTCAAAGCTTCTCGTTACTCAGCATAAATCGAAGTACACTACAAAAATAAACTGTGACGAATCACTGTTCATTAATTATCTTTCAAAATCTGCGACCAGTACTCTTTGAATCACAGCATATTACTACATCTTTTAAGTATAAGTACAATCAATTCAACATAAACTTTTTGGTTTTTATTGAAAATAAATAGCAATAAAAAGATTCACATGTAGTTTGTGACGAATCACCACTCATTAATTATCTTTCAAATAAAGTCTGCGAACAGAACTTTTTGAAAATCAATAATTCAGTAAACAAAGAGTATTTTAATATCCCACTCTATGTGCGTACACGCAGTAACCGGGATGTAAATATCACGTCCACTGCGAACAGCAGACCTGAAAAAAAACCACCTGTAAATAACTACAATAAAGTAAAGTAAGGGGACACTCACCAACGTTCAGCGTTGTGTCCAGAATCCAGAGGAGAAATCCAACACAATCCTCAGGGACCTAAAGCGCCTGCACGAAAACGTTACGGATTGAAACAGTAATCTCTCCTGAGTTTTTTCTTCAAATGCAATCAACCAATCCGGTCTCAGATGAGGCGAGAAAGGCAAAAAGGAAGTGGTTGGTTCATCCGGATGTTATGTAACAGCCAACACCTAAGGTCAGTCACCTGACATTGTTATTAGGTCTTGAGGATAGGCAGATGAATTGCGTCATTCAGTATAAGACCGTGGTGACGGTCCGAGTGAGGTCGAAATAGATCTGATGAATACTTCGCACACTACCATGTCCCAAAATCACTTGCGCGCAGACGACGAGGGAATTTATATTCAAAGAACACTGTGGACGGGAGTTCTGTGGGGAAGTGTAAGTGTTATCTTTTTTTCATTTACCCAAATACCTGGAGAAAGTATTAAAAGCCATTTTTTTACACAAAGCCCACACACAATAAGACAACCAGTATATAAGCCAATAGTCTTTCCCTTTGTTGTGTTTTTGTAGTGCTGTCATGCAATATATGTCCACAAATGTTTTAACCAAACTTGAGGAACTTCAGTATTTTGCATGTTTGTCCTGCTGTGTCAAATTTTCTAATGTTACACCAATTTTGACATATGTTTGAATATTTGCAAAATCACTGTCTAAATATTTTTCATAAGTGTTTTCATTTTCTCTTGTTTTACGGCTGTTCTGGAGAAGATGAGTCTGCTGGTGAAGGACTTAAAAATACAAAGTAAGCAAGCTAATAGACAATTTTTTCCTGAAATTCATTGTGCTGTTGTTGTTAAGAGGGCATGGGTTATTTGCTCTGCCTTAGAATTGCAGGTGTCCTGGGACAGGTGAGGGAGTGAGTAGAAGCTGGTGGAACTACTCAGAGAAGACATCAAACTCCAGAGAGACAGAGGAGAGAAGAGCACAGGAGAACAGGGAGAGACAAGAAATTATTTATTAACCCTTCTCTCATAAACATTTTCAAAATCGTTTTTTTATGTCACATTGTCAATGAAACAACCTAATTTCTGCAATTTATTTTTGTGATGCAAGTTAAAAAGGGTCATTTCTATGCACTATTTTTGTAATGCAATTTATTTGTAAATGAGTCAGAGTACTTTCTGCACATTTTGTATTTTGTATGCATATTCACATATGTAAATAAAAGGGAAGTAATTATGTACATTGTTCATTTTTTTAATGCAGCTTAAAAAATATTCTTCTAGACCATTATTTTTTTGTCCTGTAAATAATTTTTTTTACACATTAAAACATGGTTCTATACATTACTGTAAATACTTTTTACAACTATTTACAACATAGCTTAGGTTTAACATCAGAAAAACAACATCAGTTTTAAGGCCAGCCCTGCCTCCAGGTTTTCTGGGGTATTCAGGAGGTGAATCTCAGCGACTTGGGAGGATAATGCTGTGGACAGTGGAACGAGGTATGTCAAACACTCTGGACACCACTCTGTATGATGTACCACTGGCCAGATAGAAGAGAAACACCAGGGTCTGGATTGTGACACCCCATCCGTGTCATCGTTTACTTCTCAGAAGTTTATGTTGAATTGTACAGTTCAACTTCAGTTGAATTGTTTGTTTCACTCTTTTCAGAATGAAAGTTATCTTCTTCTTCACTGAGATTTTCCTCTTTCGGTGTCATCAGGTCTAATGCAAAAAAGACAAATCCAAATAAACACCATTTTAATTGCACAAAGAACAAACATCAAAACCAACAACATGTAGATCTTATATGCACTGAGCTATTAAAGGAGGTGTTAAATGTTATCTCAAAAGCTCTTCCCTTTATTTGAACTGATGATGATAATAAATAGCTCAAATTATAAATAGTTTATTGTAGGGATGTCCCGATCAGGTTTTTTTGCCCTCGAGTCCGAGTCAGAGTCATTTGATTTTGAGTATCTACCGATACCGAGTCCCGATCCGATACTTCTATAATACATAAAAAAAGAATAAAGAAGAGCGAAGAAACAGATCCAGGATGTTCCTTATTTTTATTTAATTCACCTTATTTTAACATTCAACAACTCTGTTAACAAACAGAGCACTTCTGTGAGGTAGCTTGAACAATCAAGTAATAAATTACAAATTCTTCACTTTTGGCATAGTGCAACAGTAAATGTAAAAAAGTCTAATATAAAAACAAATAGCACCTCAACTTAAAATACCCGGCAGGCATGTAAACAAATAAAAAAATATAAAAGTGCCACAGTGTTTGCAAAGCCAGTAATGTGCTTTTAGGAACTGCACTCCTAACTCTTACTGTCACCACAGTAGTAAGTTTCACAGAAGGAAATGTATGTTTTTCTTAATGAAAACTAACATCTCTACCTTGTCAGGTTTGAGCCTGTTTCTGTTCTCATCAAGGACGTTTGCAACGACACTAAAAAGTCTCTCACTGTCCACAGAGCTGCAGGGGGCACTGAGATACTGGGTTGCAACAGCAGCCATAGAGGGAAACTGACTAGCATATTCTTTCCAGTACTGAAGTGGGTTGCTTTTCTTAGAGGTGTTTTTTTCTGAGAGGTAGGTCTGCACTTGAGCTTCTGCTGATGTGGTACTCACGGACCATCCCTGTGACTGCCTCTCTTGTAAGATTTCCCCAAAGGCGATGTCCATGCTGCTACATGCTTCATGATGTGGTGCCTTGCTCACTGGCTCTGCTGCAGCCTCATTTTCCTCTGCCACTGCACTGACAGCCCTCCTCCATTCTGTCTTTGCCACCTCCTGGATAAGGTGTTCCTTTGCAAGCAACAGGTTGGCTGACTTTGTGAAAAAGCTAGAAACAGATAAAAGTAACACACAATTCAAAACAATAAGACAAGAGACACCACATAGCACAGCTCTTCAGTTAAGCAACTGCCTACACATGTACTCAATTAATAAACAATAAAAAAAATCTAACCTTAAAACTAAATTACCCAAAACTAAATTAAAAAGTAAAAAATAAATTGGCTTAATACTGGTGTCTGGTGATGACTTTATATAAACATGATATACAAAAGGTGCATTTTAATTTTACTATACTTGCCCATCTTTGTATCTGGGATCTAGAAGAGTGGCGATGTAGAAGAGTGGCTCAGTTTCAACATCAGCAAAGCGCTTCTCCACTGCCTCCAGCAGAGTCCTCTTCATTGTTTTTATTCCCTGGTCATCATCATCCTCCCGAGACAGAACACGTCTGAGGACTAATGAGTGAATGAATGACTTAATGAATGTATGGGATTAAAGTTTGTTTCAAACAACATCAATAAATGTTACAGTATAAAGTAATAAATAAAAATACAACTTACCTGTTATGGCAGGGATCACATCAGCTGCAGTTGCAGTCTCCCTGCTCACATCCCTAGTCAGCTCTTCAAAGGGGGATAGCACATCAGCAGTCTTATTCATCAGCTCCCACTGGTGAGCTGTCAGTGTTGCTGGTAGAGTGCGCTCAGCTGCAAAGACACTAAGAGCACGTTTTTGTTGCAGTAGGCTCTGCAGCATGTAGAGGCTGCTGTTCCATCGTGTCTGCACATAAGAGAACATGATTCACTTTATTTTTGTGCAAATTAGGTGCATAGCACGTAATGTATTAGTGGCTTACTAAATCAAGTGTATGGGTAATAATAATAAAACAGAAATACATTAAAGAATGTTACCAGAGGAATCTCACCTGTACATCTTGCTGTAGGCGCTTGATATCCATATTTAGGTCCATCTGTATGTCTTCTAGTCGAGAGTAGGCCAACGGGGAGTGCTTAAAATGGCCTACAATCTTCCTTGCGTTGGCTAGGGTCTCTGTCACGCTGCGCTGAGACAGCAGGCCCTCATGCACACAGAGTTGACAGGAATGGGCGACACAGCCCACACTCGGCACCCCCATATCCCTCATAGCTTTCTTCATATTTGCCGCGTTGTCACGCAAAATTACGTGGACCTGTTGCTTGTCAATTCCCCAGTTGTTTAGCATCTTTTCCATCGATTGCTGGATGCGCTCTGCGGTGTGCGATCCGCGAAATTCCTGGACATGTAGGGTCGCACGGCGTAAAACAAAACTTGAGTCAATCCATTGTGCGGTAAGGCTTAGTAGAGACATGGGAGCTACGGACGAACTCCAGATGTCTGTGGTGAACGAAACATGGGGTACATCTGATAACAGGACAAGTAGTTTGTCAGAAATCTTATAAAGGGCTGGCAGAGCTTTCTCTGTGAAATAGTGGCAAGACGGCATTTCAAATTGAGGTTCTACGTGCTCCATAAGCATAAGAAATCCAGGGTTATCTACAAAGGCGAATGGCAGGTCACTCATTGCGATCATTTGTGCTATCTTGGCTGTGATGTCCTGCGCCTTCGCGCTGTCACGGGGCATTTTTTCTCTCCTCTTCAAACTCTCCTGCAGCGTGAGCTGACTCGTCTTCGGCTGGGTTGCCTGGGTAAACTCGCTGTATTGTGTCGGGTGTTTGTTTTTGAGGTGCCGTATCAGGTTTGTTGTGTTAAATGTAGCCTTTTCCTTTCCACCTCTTGCAATCCCAATTTTACATATCTCACAGTTTGCTATGGCAATGTTGTTGTCATCAACTTTATAATACCTCCAGACCGCAGACATACTCGCGCTTTCCGCTTCAAACTACTTTGATTTCTACTTTGCAGGTGTTGTGCCGAATTCTGCTGCAATCTGCCAGATTATGCACCCCCTAGTATTGGTAGGTTTAGGAGTAGGTGTGGGGGAGGGGTTAGGAGTAGGGCTGGGTTTGGGATTAGGCAATCAGGTAGCGATTTCAACGAGGGGATGCATAATCATGCAGGGGTGCCGAACACCGGCATTTAACCAATAGCGTCTCTGCAACAAAGTGATGTCATGCCGCACGCGTTGCTGTTTCTGTGTGGAGTCAAGAGGTCTAACTCTGTGCCACCGCATAACTATAGATGTGTTAAAAAATAATGATAATATATATACATATATATCCGAGTCCTGATCGGGAGGTAACGTCCGATTCCGATCGAGTCTGAAACCACGTGATCGGGCCCGATTTCCGATCACGTAATCGGATCGGGACATCCCTAGTTCAGACATCTCAAGTCAAGGATGGGCCTGAGATTCACTGTGGGCAGCTGGAGCCTTCTTTACAGCACAATTTGCAAGTAAACACTCTACTTTGGACTGAAGGATGTGTGGGCAGGTGTGGTCCTGCACAGCTTTTCATCCCAGAGACTATGGGTAGGCAGGACTGTGTAACGATATTCAAACTGAATAATAGTTTTTAATTGCTTGAATCACTTTGAAAAGGAAGGTACCATCAAGGGCAACGTGTAGAACAGATCTGTCTTATACAGTAGGCTACGTAAAATTATAATGAGAACATGACTGTAAAACAGTATCCCATGTTTCAGCACATTGTTATGGAAATAATGCCTCCACAGAGTCATATCTTCATAACTAGCACTGTCAAGTTCGCTTGTGCAGCCACTCACAGCCTTTTGTGGAACTGTAAATTGTAATATTTTGTTGAATTAAAACACTATCAAAGTGCTTCATTGCACTGGTGATCTTCAGTGCGCGCAGCTCAAAACAGAAATGCAGGACATTAATAACTATGACTAGAACTGTCATATACATAACGTTATAATGAAAGCACTATTGCTTGCCGCTGTACTATTCTTCGAAACGACAGGAGGCTACTCAGTGTAATTGCCCTCTAAAACTCAGAAAACAGTGGTGAGAAGTAGAAAACTTTGCGTCTCACGTAGAGATGATGAATGAATTAATGAATTTCTTTAGAACTTATTAGGTTGTGGGTTCATTTGGAGGATGCGTGCAAAAACATGCTTTTATTTCTCATCAAACAATACACAGAACAACAGTAAGCAAATGGGGCCAAGCAATAATAATAATGAAAAAACACTTATTAAATTTCGAGAAAAAGTTTACATAAAATGTTGAGAATAAACTCATAAAATTAGTAGAAAAAGTAGTTAAATTCAAGGGAAAAAAACTTGTAACATTTTGATAAAAGGTCGAACTAAAATGCAGAGAATAAACACACCTGTGTCATTTCATTTCATCTCATTGGACAGGGTCAAACAGTGTCTGCAGGGGTCGTAGGATGGATGCACATGGATGTAGCATATGATGTTGTCAACAGGGGTTTGAGTCCGTCATTTGCTGAACTCCCTTTTCTTCCTTTTACATATCATATATCACATCAGAAAAATGTTTCAAAATGTAGTAATTGGATAGGTGTAATGTTACTACAGTACCACTGTAAATATGAATTTGTGGTTGGAAAATTATTCTAACTGATTGTTGTCACACAGTGTTTCTCCTGTTTTCCACATCAGTGCCGCGTCAGCACTATATCCATGTGCATTACTCTACAACCTACGCCACTGCAGATGCTTTTTTAGACACTGTCCAACGAGATGAAATGAACATGGCACGAGTGTGTTTATTCTCTGCATTTTAATTCAACTTTTTTTCTCAAAATGTAATGAGTTTATTTGCAAAACTTTATTTCTAGTAATTTAATTTAAAAAAAAAATATCGTAATTTATGGAGTACATGGAGGGATATAAGATAGTGAAAGCATATAAAATTTGCATAGAAGCAGGATGCAGTGCTCACGGAAGAGTTTAGCATTGGTAAACATGACTGAACCTTTGAAAAAATCCTGAGAATTCATTGCACAGACATAATCTGAATTAAAAAGGCAAACTAGTTTCGGGGAAAAAAAGAGATCAATATTTGACTGTGCTCTACTAAAGAACAGTAAGAATAGAAGAAAATACCAAGTCTATTAACTTCATAATTTATTAAACTGATTTGATTGATTGGTGGCACTCATGCTCTGCAGCATTACACCAGGTTTGTATGCAGTGCAGTCCCTTGGCACAAGACCACGGGAACCAGATGAGTCCTCTGCTCAATCTGACTTGTGCTGCAGCCTGGAATTATACCACTACATGCTGATTTCACCCAGCGGTTTTCAATTTCAGTCCTTGCTGTCTGCAGTCAACAAAGCGGATTTCATTACTTCCATTACTAGTCATTCAAGGCTAAAACTCATGGCCCTGACAGAGACCTGGATCAAACCAGAGGACAATGCTACACCTGCAGCACTCTCCAATAATTTCTCCTTTTCCCCCGTTTGACTGGAAGAGGTGGAGGTACTGGTCTGCTCATCAATAATAATTGGAAATTCACTCCTTTATCAACTCCGAGTATAAAGAGCTCCTTTGAATCTCATTCGGTTACTATTACCTACCCTCTAAAAATCCATTTTGTAGTTGTTTATTGTCCTCCAGGACCACTAGTTAACTTTGTCTTTTAAAGAATTAGATTTGTTGCTCTCAACCTTTCCTGAGGATGGTACACCCTTAGTTGTACTTGGAGACTTTAACATCCACCTAGATAAACCTCAGGCTGCAGACTTCCACACTCTACTTGCCTCTTTTGATCTCAAGAGAGTGTCAACTACGGCTACTCACAAATCAGGCAACCAACTGGACCTTATTTACACATGACACTGCTCCACTGATCATGTGCTGGTTACTCCACTGCACACCTCGGACCACTTCCTCCTCACTCTTAACCTCAACATGATTCCTAACACATCACATACCCCTCAACATGTCACTTTTCGACGTAACTTACGCTCGCTCTCACCTTCCCGGCTATCTGCTATGGTTTCATCTTCGCTTCTTCCCCTTAAACAGTTATCATATCTTGATGCTAACAGTGCTACTGACACTTTCTGTTCCACTCTGATGTCTTTTGTTGATACTTTCTGCCCCTTATCTTCCAGGCCAGCCCGTACCACTCCTTCTGCCCCTTGGCTATCTTTCGTTCTCCGCGAACATCGTTCTAAACTCAGGACTGCAGAAAGGGTATGGCGCAAATCACAAAATCCTACTGACCTTAATTTGTCAACTACTTAATTTGTCAACTACCCTGCCAACTATGCCAGGAAGCTATCAAACAAGCGGGACGCCCTACAACAAAGAAACAGGTACGGGCTTTCCTTGGTTTGGTGGGATGGTATAAACGATTCATCCCCAATTTTTCAAAAAGAGCTTTAGCTCTCACAGAATTGACGAAGAAGGACAAAGCCAATACGGTTAAATGGACTACTGATTGTGAAAGTGCTTTTATGGACTTGAAAGATGCTTTGTGCAGAGAGGCTGTTTTACAGAGTCCGGACTTTGAGAAACCTTTTACAGTGCAGACTGATGCATCAGAACATGGTCTGGGAGCTGTACTGTTGCAAGGGGAACAAGGACAACTTCGACCAGTTGCTTACATTAGCAGGAAGTTGCTTCCCCGTGAAACGCGGTATTCCACCGTGGAGAAAGAGTGCCTGGGACTCAAATGGGCAATGGATTCTTTTAGGTACTACCTCATTGGTAGACAATTCAACATAGAGACTGATCACAGAGCTCTTAGTTGGCTAAACCAAATGAAGGACTCAAATGCCCGAATTACACGTTGGTTTTTAGCCATGCAGCCTTTTCAGTTTAAGGTGTCATATAGGCCTGGCATTGAGAACTGTGGGGCAGATTTTCTCTCTAGAACACCACATAGGGTGTCTCGAGAAGGGGGAGGAAATGTCACAGTGCAGCACTGAGACATACACATACACCCATACAGTGTTGTTGAGAATAAGTCTCGTTAATATTGTTTGCTACATGGAAATAACCACAGACACATGTGTTCATCAGGCATCATTTATTGTAAATATAATAACATAGATTTTATACACTTACCAGTTTGGTTAGGTAGAGCCAAACCTGTTTAATGTTCAACCTGGACTTTTATACAAACACTGGCAGCCATCTTAGGTGTGACATCAGCAGGGTCACAGCCATTATACCTGCAAATATTAAATTGTTTGTTTTAAAGTTTATATGTTGAATGGTAAGATGTTGAGGTATGTTATTTATTTTAGTAATATGCATGTTTGTTTAATTTCTTGGTTAACTATGTGTATTGTTACTTATGGGTTTTACCTCCAACATGGTATGATCCGGAGGTGGAGCCTAGGATATAAAATGGCTCCCAAGTCACCATGAGGTCAGGTTGGAACCGGCTCAGAACAAAGAGTAAGGTTGGTTGGTTTAGAGTATTGAAAGAAGACTGGATACGTGCAAACAGATGCTGTTCAGACCTTGGTGGTTTAGCTGAATGAGCCTGTATATGATATATATTATTTATTTTGTTATTTTGGATACTTTGCTGTTGAGGCACTCTTTGCTGGCTTTTTCATATTTGAAAAGAGGAGAAAAAAATAAAAACCCTCTTCATCATACCTACGATTTCTTATGTGTCACTTACTAACCCATTGCTCGGGTCATCCTGTCGACAGTATCGATCACTCCTCTCTGACTTTTCTGCCAATGTCTCCACTGGTAAAAGGACATACTATCATGACTAAATTAACAATTCGCCTAATTCTCGCATGCTCTTTAAAACATTTTCCTCCCTCCTTTGTCCTCCTCCTCCCCCGCCTTCATCAACTCTAACAGCTGATGACTTTGCCACATTCTTCATTAATAAAACTACAAACCTCACTGCACAATTTTCCACACCACAATCTGTCAAACACATCTTACCAGCAAACATAAACTTGTTCACAAACTTGTCTCCACTCTCTGAGGCATAAGTCTCTAAACTCATCCTTTCCAGTCATCCTACTACTTGTCCGCTTGATCCTATTCCATCTCATCTCCTTCAAGCCATTTCTCCTGCAGTTGTTCCTGCACTCACTCACATCGTTAACACATCCCTTCACACTGAAATTTACCCCTAAACAGGCTCGTATAATCCCACTTCTTAAGAAACCCACTCTTAACCCAACTCTTTTAGGGAACTATAGACCGGTTTCCCTTCTACCTTTCATTGCAAAAAAACTTGAACGAGTTGTGTTCAACCAAGTCACTGCCTTTCTCACACAGAACAACCTCCTGGACAGTAACCAATCTGGCTTCAGAAGTGGACATTCCACCAAAACTGCCTTGCTCTCAGTTGTTGAAGACCTAAGACTTGCAAGAATGGCTTCCAAGTCTTCGTTACTCATATTGCTGGATCTGTCTGCTGCTTTTGATATGGTCAACCCCCAGATCCTCCTGCCAACCCTATTGAGAAAGGGCATCTCAGGAACCGCACTCCAGTGGTTTGACTCTTACCTCTCAGATAGGTCCTTCAAAGTATCTTGGAGAGGTGAGGTATCCAAGTCGCAACATCTAGCTACATGGGTGCTACAGGGCTCAGTTCTTGGACCACTTCTCTTTTCTGTCTACATGGCTTCACTAGGCTCTGTCATTCAGAAATATGGCTTTTCATATCACTGCTAAGCTGATGACACTCAACTCTACCTCTCATTCCATCCTGATGATCTGACGATAGCTGCTCGCATCTCAGCATGTCTAGCAGACATTTCTTGCTGGATGAAGGACCATTACCTTCAACTCAACCTAGCTAAGACAGAACTGCTTGTGGTTTCAGCAAACCCATCGTTTCATCACAATTTCACCTTCCAATTAGGCTCATCAACCATAACTCCTTCCAAAACAGCCAGAAACCTTGGAGTTGTGATTGATGATAAGCTGAATTTCTCAGACCACATTACTAAAACTGCCCGGTCCTGTAGATTTGCATTATATAATATTAAGAAGATCAGGCCCTTTCTCTCGGAACATGCAACACAACTCCATGTTCAGGCTCTTGTTCTGTCCAGACTTGACTATTACAATGCTCTCTTGTCAGGTCTTCCAGCCAGTTCCATCAAACCTCTACAATTAATCCAAAAAGCTGCTGAAAGATTAATATTTAATGAGAAGAAAAGAACGCATGTCACACCTCTGTTCATCAATTTGTACTGGCTACCAATAGCTGCTCGCATTAAAGTCAAGACATTAATGTTGGTCTACAGAACCACCTCTGGCTCTGCATCTCTTTACCTAAATTCATTACTTCAGACTTACAGTGGGTACGGAAAGTATTCAGACCCCCTTAAATTTTTCACTCTTTGTTATATTACAGCCATTTGCTAAAATCATTTAAGTTCATTTTTTTTCCTCATTGATGTACACACAGCACCCCATATTGACAGAAAAACACAGAATTGTTGACATTTTTGCAGATTTATTAAAAAAGAAAAACTGAAATATCACATGGTCCTAAGTATTCAGACCCTTTGCTGTGACACTCATATATTTTACTCAGGTGCTGTCCATATCTTCTGATCATCCTTGAGATGGTTCTACACCTTCATTTGAGTCCAACTGTGTTTGATTATACTGATTGGACTTGATTAGGAAAGCCACACACCTGTCTATATAAGACCTTACAGCTCACAGTGCATGTCAGAGAAAATGAGAATCATGAGGTCAAAGGAACTGCCTGAAGAGCTCAGAGACAGAATTGTGGCAAGGCACAGATCTGGCCAAGGTTACAAAAAAAATTCTGCTGCACTTAAGGTTCCTAAGAGCACAGTGGCCTCCATAATCCTTAGATGGAAGACGTTTGGGACGACCAGAACCCTTCCTAGAGCTGGCCGTCCGGCCAAACTGAGCTATCGGGGGAGAAGAGCCTTGGTGAGAGAGGTAAAGAAGAACCCAAAGATCACTGTGGCTGAGCTCCAGAGATACATTCGGGAGATTGTAGAAAGTCAACCATCACTGCAGCCCTCCACCAGTCGGGGCTTTATGGCAGAGTGGCCCGACGGAAGCCTCTCCTCAGTGCAAGACACATGAAAGCCCGCATGGAGTTTGCTAAAAAACACCTGAAGGAATCCAAGATGGTGACAAATAAGATTCTCTGGTCTGATGAGACCAAGATAGAACTTTTTGGCCTTAATTCTAAGCGGTATGTGTGGAGAAAACCAGGCACTGCTCATCACCTGTCCAATACAGTCCCAACAGTGAAGCATGATGGTGGCAGCATCATGCTGTGGGGGTGTTTTCAGCTGCAGGGACAGAACGACTGGTTGCAATCGAGGGAAAGATGAATGCGGCCAAGTACAGGGATATCCTGGACGAAAACCTTCTCCAGAGTGCTCAGGACCTCAGACTGGGCCGAAGGTTTACCTTCCAACAAGACAATGACCCTAAGCACACAGCTAAAATAACGAAGGAGTGGCTTCACAACAACTCCGTGACTGTTCTTGAATGGTCCAGCCAGAGCCCTGACTTAAACCCAATTGAGCATCTCTGGAGAGACCTAAAAATGGCTGTCCACCAACGTTTACCATCCAACCTGACAGAACTGGAGAGGATCTGCAAGGAGGAATGGCAGAGGATCCCCAAATCCAGGTGTGAAAAACTTGTTGCATCTTTCCCAAAAAGACTCATGGCTGTATTAAATCAAAAGGGTGCTTCTACTAAATACTGAGCAAAGGGTCTGAATACTTAGGACCATGTGATATTTCAGTTTTTCTTTTTTAATAAATCTGCAAAAACGTCAACAATTCTGTTTTTCTGTCAATATGGGGTGCTGTGTGTACATTAATGAGGAAAAAAATGAACTTAAATGATTTTAGCAAATGGCTGCAATATAACAAAGAGTGAAAAATTTAAGGGGGTCTGAATACTTTCCGTACTCACTGTATATGCCCTCTAGAAGCTTGCCTTCTGCAAGTGAACGACGCATTACTGTACCATCCCAAAGAGGCACAAAATCACTTTCACAGACTTTTTCATTAACTATTTCCATCTAGTGGAATGATCTGCCCAACTCAATCAGAGCAGCTGAATCCTTACCCATCTTCAAGAAACGGCGAAAAACACATCTCTTCCATCTTTATTTGACCCTCTAACTCTAGCACTCTCTATTCTAATTTTATTTAATCTAATCTGTCTTTTTTATTTAAAAAAACAGACACATTTGACCTTCTATCAATTGCATATTTATTCTCTAAATGCTAGCTTTTCTTGTAAAACTAACACTAAGTTTCTTTTTTCTATATTCTATATACTCGTTTTCTTAAAAAAAATACCTTCCTACGTGTACTGCGTTAGGCTAACCAGGACTTGTAATAGCACTTGCATGTTGTTGCTCTTTTGTTGGTTTCTATAATGTCCTCATTTGTAAGTCGCTTTGGATAAAAGCGTCTGCTAAATTACAATAAATAATAGCACTGATCTATATTAAAATGAATAAAGATTAGTGGGCAAGATGAGAACTTCGATAAGGTTTGTCTAAGAAGTTGCTATATTTTTCCCTAAACTTTTGAAAAAGTCTCAAAAGAGGTGGGGAAGTCGCTAAATCTAGCTACAAAATTGCTAAATTGGCAACACTGCTGCAGAGTTCAGTTCCAACCCTGATCTGGCACACCTGTCTGTAATTATCAAGTGCTCCTTTAGATCCTAATTAGTTGGTTCAGTTGCGTTTAATCAGGGTTGGAGCTGAACTCTGCATGAAGGTAGATCTCTAGGAACAGGGTTGGGCACCCCTGGGTTAGAGTATTCACAGTTAGGGTGAGTAAATTTTCAATTTTTCACTTTAAGACAATCTTAACAACTTAGTCTAACTGTGATTAAATAATACATTGTTATTTCTTTAAACATCATGTGTTTCTGTCCTATATGTCTGAAGCTAAACTACTGTACATGATTATTCAGTATCTGCTCATCTGTCATTCAGAAGATCACCTAATTTGGTTATTACTCTAAACAAAAGCCTCATTCATTTTTCTTGCTTATCCGATATATGTCCATTTTCTTCAAGTTGGTCCTATTTTCTGTGATTTTTTTTATTATTTTTTTTTTATTGTTTTTAAAAACATTGGGCCTCATTCATGAAACCAGAACAGCATAACGAATTGTGTAAAGCTGTTCTGACATAAATTTTCGGATTCATGAAAATGTTTGTATTTTCAAAACGTTAGTTGGGATGAAATACATTTACACCTGCTCCCTACCACGTGTAAACGGTGCGTAAAACGTTCTTTGTTCTTTTTGGCAAACTGATGACACTGAATTTGAATGCACTGCCATCCTAATATTTTACAAGCTCATTTGCCCTGGTGTTTATTTGTTTAACTGTTTAGCTTTGGCACATGTCACTGGCTGTGTTCGAAAATGCCATACTATCATACTAATTCTACAGTATCCAGTATGTATGCTGTACATGGTATGTACATTTTCTGTATGCATGGAATACCCGGATGACCTACTATATTTAACAGAATCTGCTAAATATAACTCAAGTACACTGAAATGAGTACAGAAGCTGTGTT
Organism: Oxygymnocypris stewartii; assembly: GCA_003573665.1. Taxonomy (NCBI): domain Eukaryota; kingdom Metazoa; phylum Chordata; class Actinopteri; order Cypriniformes; family Cyprinidae; genus Oxygymnocypris; species Oxygymnocypris stewartii. Next base: position 18,192 of record QVTF01026130.1, on the reverse strand, counting down.
CCGGATGGTATACTACCATACAACTTAAATTTGATGTATGCATCTGAAGATACTGCGTGGGATACTGTTTCCCAGAACGCAAGGCGCTCTATGTGACGTTTCATCTTCAAACATGTGAGTGAACTGGAGGCGGGGAATAGTAATTTTAAATATAAGACTTGTATATGTACATTAAAAACTACAAACTATTGCTGTGCATCTAAAAACAATATCTTTAGTATGACATAAGTTGTATTTTAATCTTTACAGCACTTTTTCCGATCAAGTCAAATGACGTCACCTTAATCTCTATAACGCTTTAGCCTACATAGTAGTCAACATTTGAAGTGGATCAAAAAAGGTTATCAAAGTTGTCCTAAGACAAGAACTCATTTTGGTTTTAGGACATCGTTGATGAAAGGTTTTGATCCACTTCAAATGTTGATTACTGTACATTGTTTCAAAGATATTTAATAATATTAATATTGAAGTAATATAATATATAAATAAAATTAATCTTTCAATTATGCAAACAATTTAACTCCGCTGTCAAGCAACTCTAAAAATAAACTAAGCAGAGGTGGAAAGAGTACAAAAATATTCTACTCAAGTAAAAGTACCATTACATTACTGAAATTTGACTTAAGTACAAGTAAAAGTACCAGTCTAAAAATATACTCAAGTAAAAAGTAACTCATTTAAAATTTACTCAGAGTAAAAATTACTTATTTACATTTTAACAGTGGGAGGGACGAAAAAATGAAATAGGCCAAAGGTGTCAAACTCAGTTTCTAGAGGGGCACAGCCCTACACAGTGTAGATATAACCCTAATTAAACACATCTGATCCAGCTAATCTAATCATTTAGGATTATTTGAAAACTACATGGTGTGTGTATTGGAGCAGGGTTGGAACTAAACTCTTTAGGGCTGTGGCCCTCCAGGAACTGAGTTTGACACACCCGGGATATGGGCCTATACATCTCAAACTAGGTGTTTTTAATTAAAGGAATCAGTTAATTAGAATAATAAGACATTTGGGCTGTTACCAGGCAAATTAAATCAGTATCAACAAAATTCATCTTTGCAATGCAGAGGAAACGCAGAAGCTTCATCTGAAGTGGCATAGATGTATTTACACACTGATAATGAATGCATTTAGCCTGCTGTTACAAATGCAGAAATAATGTTTTGATAAATAAGACATAAAATGTGACCCAGGACCACAAAGCCATTAGGGTCAATTTTCCTAAATTGCGATTTATACATCATCTGAAAGCTGAATAAATCATATTTCCATTGATGTATGGTTTGTTATGATAGGACAATATTTGAAAATCTGGAATCTGAGGGTGCAAAAAATCCAAATATTGAGAAAATCGCCTTTAAAGTTGTTCAAATTAAGCTCTTAGTTTTGATATATTTACTGTAGGAAATTTACAGAATATATTAATGGAACATGATCTTTACTTAATATGCTAATGATTTTTGGCATAAAAGAAAAATGTATAATTTTAACCCATACAATGTATTGTTGGCTATTGCTACAATATACCCCACCCCAGAATTAAGACTGCTTTTGTGCTCCATGCCAGGGTCACAAATGTTAAATAGTCATTTGAAATTAAAAAATAAATAAATCAAAAGATATTTTAAATGTTAAATTAGAACCACCAGTAGGTGTCAGCAAGTCACTGATAAGTGAATCATTGCGATTTGAACAGAATCATTTAAACGGTTAATTCATTCAAGAACAAAACACCGTCATTGCTCAGAGTCAGAGACGCAAAACTGTGTATGGTGGCTGTGTTTGGAATTATTTTTGTTGTCGAAATAGAGCAAAAACAGGCAAAATGGAGTCTAAAACGTAAGTCTCTTAATTAACTTCTTGTTTTTTGAACTTGTAAAAATAAAAACTACAGGCCTATGCAATCATGGTGATTTTTTTTTTTGAGAAAAACGGCATTCTTCATGTGATGTTGACTTACTATATTAAATTATATAATTTTGTGATCATTCTAAACGCATGTTAACAGACTGAATCACGCAGTGAAAGAAAGCACTGTAAATGCTCGCGGAGTCTAATCTACTAGAGTGTTTTATTTGTGTAATTTTTGGCAAAATACTGATAATGTCAAATCGCACATCGTTAAAACAACAATTACTATGTTATCGCAGACAATATTGCACACCCTGCACCGGTCTTTTTTGGCTCATTTGTGCAAAACCTTTTGTTAAACTGTTAAAGCTTAATTTTAACCACCAATGCAACGATGCAAGTATTTACCTTACGTTACCTCTACATGCTTGCGAAGGGTCGATGCCGAGATTTTATAAGCTGCCAGTTCGGTCTTCCGAGGCAAAGCACAGCTTACACTGCATAATAGAGCATAAACATGGCCAGGGTTTCACTTCATTTCCTTCGAGTTCAACTTCAGCAGAGTACGACGGGGTTTGGTTTTCAGCTGGGTCTGCACCATAACACCGGTCTAGTCCGTCTGCATCTTTCTTGTGATTTTAGCGCCAGTTTCTTCTTCTGCCCATTATTTACTGCAGTTGTTTCCACGGAGCGATTTTTTTATTTATTTATGTATTTATTTATTTTTTTTTACTCAGTAATTAATGTGTTTTAAAATGTAGCGAAGTACAATACTTCACACAAAATATACTTAAGTAAAATTACAGATTAAAAAAATTACTTAAAGTACAAGTACACAAAAAAGCTACTCAATTACAGTAACGCGAGTAAATGTAATTCGTTACTTTCCACCTCTGAAACTAAGTGTATTTACTAAGGACAAATAAACCAATTTGTTAGCAGAGGCTATTTACATTAATTCTGCCCACAAATGCCTGGCTGCAATGAACCACACTGCAAAAGACATGTAATTCAGTAGAATTAGTGGCGCAGTGAGTAAAAGACGTGAGATGTGTGCTGTTGATGCGAGCGATCAGAGTTTGATCCTGCTTTTTGTCAAAGTCATGTAACTCCTTATCCCATCACATACCAGATCAGAAAGGCATTTATTTTCAATAACAAAGTAAATATTTGAAAAGTGGAAATTGAACGCCTCGTTATTAATACCGTGTGCTTTTAGCTGTAGGTAGTTTTTTTTGTCCGAATAAAGTGGCGTTCGTCAAATAAAATGTATGATAATTTACACTCAATATGTTATTGCATACTGTTTTATAATGTACTGAAGTATAGGCTAAATATCTGCCATCTATCTATTACTTACACACCTGTTGCTAAAGAACATGCTGTTATTTTAGTGTAAACAGAATTTATTATTTGTACTTGGTGTAACTAGAATATAACCTATCACTTTTTCCAATTAGTGTAACTGCCAAAAATATAATTGTTCAGTTAAAGACAACTGTGTGTTGATTCAGTTCTGTCTAATAACTTGTGTAAAGTTCTTCAATTACGAAATGAGTTCAATTGGGCAATATAGCATTGCCTTTGTAAAAAGAATGGTTGGCACTTTTGTTTGTAAGGTAAGAACCTTGACAGCTGTGCTGAATTAATGTTTGTGTTTGTCATGTGACAATTAAACATACTACTCTGAAAAACGTGTTACTTATTGTATACTGTTTCACACACTATTCTTTAAAAAAATAGTAGGCAGTATGTACTGTGTACTGGGCAGTAAGTATGCCATTTTGAACACAGCCACTGTCACTTTTTACCCAGCCATCTAATCAATGGAGGAGGGGTGGGACAAATACCACACCAACTAATCATCCTACTTGTACAACAATAGAGAAGTTATTATTACTGGTTACTGCATTTTTATATTCAGTAATATTCTTCAAAATGAGATACTAGGAATACGTTACTGCCGTGGATATTCCACATCATAGCAACCAAATCGACAGATGGAAATTATCAATCCGTTCTTTACGGTAGCCACGATTATAAAATATTTTAGTTAAATCAGTGGATTGTTGAGAGTAAGATTCAGCTGTGCTACAAACTCTTGATAGGCAAACTCTTAATTAAAGGTCTATGATGGAAACCATTGCCTCTTAAAATAGTATTGCAATCCATTGTTTTTTTTATATAGATCGGTATGAAGTTTCCCGTCACATATGTTTACACTAACATCAAGAAATCTTGTGCTTACTGGATCGCATCACATGCTAAGTCCTTGAGTTAAGATAATTAAAAAAGTTCAACATCTCTGTAGGTGTGGCCTTAGTAATCATCATAAAAATGTCATCAATATAACGTTTGTAAAGCAAAGTCTTAGGACAAAAGGAATTTTAATCATTTAAAAGTCATTTTCAAAAACTTCCATATACAAACAAAGCATAATTAGGTGCCATTTTACTACCCATTGCGGTGCCTTTCACTTGTAAATAGAAATCATCCTTAAATTGACTGATAGGTAAACTCTTAATTAAAGCGTGTACGTAGAGTTTGCAGCACAGCTGAATCTTACAGTCAACAATCTACTGATTTAACTAAAAGATTTTTGAATCGTGGCTACTGTAAAGAATGGATCGATAATGCCAAGAAGAAAGTGAATGGCATTAAAACCATTTGTTTTAAGTACTCAGCATTAGGTGCGGAATTTCGTATAGTCGTAAATAAATATTGACATATTATCTGAAGTGATTCTAAATTACAGGCGTTTTTTAAAATGGTCCGAAATTGGTTTTCAAACGTCAAAACCATCTTCGTTACTTGCTTGTAAAATCTGAATTCCCTTCACATAAAAAACAAGGCATTCCAACTCTTCCTCTGGGTAATTACAAATGTGGCAATTGCGTCCAGTGTGCAATTCCTTTAGTCATCCACGTACTGGATGTAATATTTCGATACGTGGTACTATTACCTGTGCTTCTACTCATGTGATCTCTCATTCGTTGTCCTTGTGGTCTTGCATACGTTGGTAAAACATCCAGACAACTACGTACTTGCATTAGTGAACATCGCAGTAATATTAGAATGGGAGATTTGCGTAGTCCTGTAAATAAGACCATAACGTCAGTGCTTTACAATATATCGGTATAGAGAACGTAATTAAACCCTCAAGAGGAGGAGATTATGAGAAAAAATAATTACAGAGGGAATGTTTTTGGATTTATACATTAAATATTCTGTCACCATCAGGGTTGAATGATGATTTTGATATTAAGCCTTTCTTATAGTGATTGACCCATTTCTTCAATTGTTGCTGATTATTGGTGTGAATAATTTTGTCACATGATCTGTACCACTTGTCTCACGTTTTTTGTGTGTGGGCCTAATTGAGGTGATTACCTGTTTCTATTTAAAGATGACTTTACTCTACATTGGTATTATACCTGATGAAGACCTATGGGTCGAAACATTGCTATTAATAAATTCATTTGGAGCAGCTATTTTCAGTGTGCGGACTTCCTTTCGTTATAATTATTTAGTTGTCCTGCACCTGAGCCCAATCTGGGTGTTTGGGATGTGCACACCTGTTTAGTATTTGTTTTCAGAAGAGAACCTGACATTTTTCAGGTGGCTAAAAATGCTTTGGTGGACACATGTTATTGAATATTTATTTTCTTTTTTTGCGATTTTATGATTGGAATTCATTAACAAGGTCTGTTTTACATGGAAATTACTCTAAATTTACTCCTACATTCACGAATGTTTCATGAATGAGGCCCAATGAATGTTTGAATGTTCTAGAGAGCGGAGGGTATGTACCTAGTATTTCCATAGCTGCTTCAACCTCAGCATTTGCATTTTCTATTTTTATCATTGGTTTTCCATTAACATTTGTTTGGCTGTTTATTATTACTTATGAAGTACATACAATAGTATAATAATATTTGTTTCAGACCAGACCAGCACCCGAAAGATCCACCAGCACACCAGCATTCCAAGCTGGTCCCAGCCTGCAAAACATACCTTATGCTGGTCCACCAACACACTTCCTTCCTATTAAATTAATGAAATAGGAGGTGTTTTCTCTTTACTTTTTGGCATGGGCAGATCAATATGAGTACAATTCTGGAAAGTGTAGTGTCTGAGACAAATCAGACATGCAATTATTTGTTATATTTAACAAACAATCCACAATACTTCTCACCCAACAAGCAAACTATGAAGTAGAGTTCTGTGAACTACACCTGAACTGCAACTAACAGCCAGAAAGAACCAGGCCCCTGGTTACCAAGGCATCAAAAACACACCGGGAAGATAAGACTGCAACTTCATTCACTTTGTAAAACAGTATTGAAATGATCTTCTTTTGATATCCTAAATAATGATTTAGAGTATGCTGCCATAACTTGCGTCATACTGTTTAATACATTTTGGTTTAATACGGCACAAAGCCTCCAGACCCCCATACACATGCAAATAAAATGTCAGATGAGACAAAGAAACATTTTCCCACTCAAAACTAAAGTCTCTTCAGAGATATGAAGGATGCAACTTTGTGAAATAACCCTAAGTATAGGTAATATTTAACCCTGCTGTTAACCCAGAGTTAATTTCAACCTTTGACTGGGTTCACATGAATAGCCCAGAACATGGAAAAAACAGCACTTGGATCAAACCATCCCACAGTGTGTTCGGTCTCATAGTTACATAATTGAATTACTGATGGCCAGGAGTGCAAGCACAAAACATACAACTGGTAACTTACAGTACATTAAAACTCAAACCCCCCAAATTAATTGATTACACAAAGTAAAAGGTAGATTGTAATATAATTTTTTTTAATGAAACAACAATCCAATAGTTTTATGGCTGGAATTTCCTTGTGTATTAGTTGCTGGAGACTTTGTCCAGATGCTGCTCAGCTTGTACAGACTATTTCACTTTCTTCAAAAGCACTCCAGCCATCAGTGCTATGGATAAAATCCATAAATGTCATGAAGTCTGTTTCAGAAAACTGTTAAACCTGTTACTGCCTTTAAAACTCAGAATAACAACATTTGCAGAAAATCCATTTAAGCCTTTGGTCTTGTTTATTTACAACCCCAATTCCAGAGAAGTTGGAACATTTTGTAAAATGCAATAAAATCAAGAATATGTGATTTGTTCATTCTTAACTTTTATTTAATAGACAACTACAAGGAAAAGTTTTCCGAAGGTTTCACTGACCAACGTAAATTTTGATTGCTGCAACACACACCAAATAGTTGGGAAAGAGGCAAAATAAAAGTAAAAAGGTTATAGAATATCCATGTTAAACTGTTTTGAAACCGTTCACAGTATGCTGATGAATTGGTAATATGTCAGGGCATCATGTTTGGGTATAAAAGGAGCATCTGGATCATGGGTCATCACATTGCCAAATTTCAAGTGAAGTGTCAAATAAAAAAAAATATATAACATTTCGCAATGTAAAATTGCAAAGAATTTAGGTCTTTCACCAAGTATCATACTTACTACCATGAAAGGATTCAGGGAATCCATATAAATCACAGTACATATAGGGCAAGACAGGAAACCTCAGTTGAATGTGCTTGACATTTGAGCCCTCAGATGGCATTGCATAAATATAGCCACATCAGGAGTTCTTCAGAAAACAATTGTACTTCAGAAAACCACTGTCATTTATCAAAGTCTGCTGCTGCATCAATCAATGCAACTTGAATATCTGTTACTCTAGGAGAAAGCTATACATCAATTCTATGCAGCGATGCTGCCGGGTTCTCTGGGCCAGAGCTAATCTCAGATAGTCAAAAAGACAGTGAAAATGTGTGCTGTACTATACTGTACGATTCCACATTTCAACTTGTTTCCGGGAAAAATGGATTTCAAGTTCTCAGTCCCAAAAATCACAGGGACCATCCAGAATTGAATCAGTGACAGATGCAAAAGCAAACATCTGTCATGGTATGGAGGTGTAGCAGAGCAAACAGCATGGGTGACTGGCATATGTGCGAAAGTACTACTTACATGGAGGCATATACTGGAATTGTACAGAGATATACACTGCCATCAAGGTGATATCTTTCATAGAAAGTCCATGTTTAATTGTATCAAGACAATGCCAGCTCTTTTTCTGCATGTGCTACAACAGCGTGGTTTCGTAGACTCAGAGTGAATGTGCTAGACTGGCCTACCTGCAGTCCAGATCTGACTCCTATTTAAAATGTATGACCTGAACGTTTCATTTGAAGTCACTCCATTATGATTATTGGAGTTTCCTTTAGTTGAACACTTGACTCTTAGTTATTGTTAAGTTAACACTCTTTCATTAATTGCAATAGCACTTTACTAAAAGCACTTGTGTATTACAGAAATAGATTGAAGGTGAAACAGAACAGCTGAAGTTAAATGTTTATGACTTTCATACATAGATAAACAACAAGAATCCAAAAAAACCAATTCTTATTAACTGCAGCTCTTCTTTTATTGTACGTACCTTCTCAACACTTTGGAAAGTGATCATTTTGACTAAAAACAACTCAATTATGTGACTACTCTTTTAAAACAAATTTGTGTTTGTTTTTTGTTTTTTTTGAAAACAAGAACCCCAACAGTCATGTCTGCTTATATTAACTATTAACAGCTATGCACAATTCACTTAGAAAATAATGGAAATTGGAATTTTTTTTTTTTTTTTTTTAAATATAAAAAATAAATACTTTATTCCGCTTTGGAACAATGATTAATTGTTTATGTGTCACGGTTATGGTCTGTTTTGGTTTTGTTTTCCCTGTGCTGCTGTTTCCTTATTTGGTTATTCCTGTTCTTGTTTAGTTAATTGATTAATCCCTGGCACCTGTGTTTGTTAATTATCCATTGCATTTAAGTTCCTGTTTGTTTTTTTTGTTTTTTTTTGGGGGGGGGGGGGTTACTCGTTACATTCCCTGTTTTTCTTTGATTTATTTCCGAGCCTTTATGTTGGATTATCCCTGTGTTTTGTTATTAAAGACTGTTGGTTAGTTTACTCCTGGTCTCCTGCATTCTCCCTGCTTCCCTGGTACTTGACAATATGAGTGTACTCACAACACAACGCTATTTGATTGAAATTTATTCGAAAAAACGAAAATAACACCCTGATAAAAATGATTTTGTGGTTAAGTAAATGCTACAGAAAAACAAATGTAATGTCTACATACATAATTTAGTTGAGGCAAGAATTTAAATAAGAGTAAATTAAATATTAGTACTCAATTTAAGCTTGTCGAATTTAAAGTTTGAACTTATAAGTATATTTTACTTGGAATTGTTTTAAATTTTTTACAAATATTGTTTAAGTAAATATCAACGTCATGATCCCGTTGTTCCCATCATGCACTTGGGCATGAATAACTAATAAGGTCATGTTTTTTTTGCTGTTTTCTAGATGTATTTACACTGTTTTGTGATTGCTTTTGTTGTTATGTTAACTAACTTGCTGTTTTGTGACATCTGGAGGTTTTTTTTACTCAAAATGACCCATTCAAACTGAAACACTTTTCACTGATTGTCACCGTCATTGTATGTACCGGCAAAATACTTGGCCAAGTATTCAGGTCTCTGTGTTCATTCAGTTATTAATTATATTGAGTCAACTTTTTTTTTACCTTAAAATGAATAACGACCAGTCTACTTGTTTACATACGTACTTGTACCTTAACCACATGCGTTATATGCTTTTTCTTTGTGCTATGGTGTTTGAGTAAAGTTTACAAACCCTGACTGAGTGAAATATACTTGAGTATTGTAGGGTAAACTTAAAATAATTAAGTCGAAATTACTCATCAAACTCTACCTGGCCACATTCAATTTACTTATTTCCTTTACTAATCTTAGATAACGTAGTTAAGTAGATTGTGCTTAATTCCGTATTTAAATTTTACTTTAAAAATATGTGTAAAAACTTGCAAAATAAAAATTCAGTAAATTTAACTTTACATTTGTTTCGGTGTACTAATTATTTCAGATTTATTACACTTCTGAGATTCAAAAGGGTTTAGTCTGTTATCAACAAAAAAATTACCTAGTTTCACTAATGGCATTTTCACCACATTTCACTACACATTTATGAAAACTTCTTTTTATTTTTTGGTGGTTTTAATATTTATTATTTCATGAAATGGCCAGCTTTGCCATTTTTCATAATCACCTGAGCTCCACCTTCTTCCCCTTTCATTCTGAGAAAAAATAGCAGCAGTTACACATATAACAGAGAATTTGCATTGGCTTACATCGGAGGACAGAACAGAGAACTTTAGAGCAAAGCACGAGAAACCAGCTAAAGAGAGGATTTTTCCCCCTGGTAAAGCAGTAAATATACTTCACCTGACTACGTTTTATACAAATATGAATGCATGTATGTGTATAATGCTAAAATGTGACCCTGGACCACAAAACCAGTCTTAAGTCGCTGGAATATATTTGTAGCAATAGACAAAAATACATTGTATGGGTCAAAATTATCGATTTCTTTTATTGCTAAAAATCATTAGGATATTAAGTTAAGATCATGATCTTTATATGAATATATTTAGTACATTTCTTACCGTAAATATGTCAAAACTTAATTTTTGTTTAGTAATATGCATTGCTAAGCACTTAATTTGGACAACTTTAAAGGCAATTTTCCCAATATTTTGTTTTTTTTTGCAACCTCCTAACAATCCTAAACCTCCTTTTAATCCTAACAAACCATACATTAATGGAAAGCCTATTTATTCAGCTTTCAGATGATGTATAAATCTCAATTTCAAAAAATGAACACTTAAGACTGGTTTTGTGGACCAAGGTCACAAATGCTAATGATGAATCGATTTGTTATTAAGGGGATTTAAAATGGTTAGTAGGGCACTTATATAAGTGTCTTTTGGAATCGAGAATCTGCTAAATGCCTTAAATGTAAATGATATAGACCAGTTTAAACATGAGTTGTTTCTTTTACAGTATATTCCATGTTTTCAATGTAATGAATTTATTATAGTTGATAACTAATTCTACTGATGGTAATAACTACTATGGTATAACTGCTTTCATGTGTGTAAACAATGTAAAGCCCACGTTTAGTTTAAGAAGTTATGTTTTGTGTGTGTGAACAAAAAAAAAATCTATTTTATAATCATATCATTAACATGTTTTGAATTACTATGATTTTGTGCAGGTCAATTATCCTGAAATGAGAATGTCGACTGCCATACCCATACATTCTTTTGTCATCCAGATGCAAGCACCAATACAAACAACAGGAGCTGAGACTGCGACAAATGCTCCTGCGCCTGTTTATGTACAACAGGCAGCAGGACTTTCACTTTTTCATGGACTTCGGGCATTTCTAAAAAGCCAACCAAAGGCCCTTGGGGTGAGAAATTTTTCATAGACCCAAATAATTTTTTTTATCTGTACATGTCAGTGCGAGGTAAGAAAAGTACATGAATCAATTCTAAAGAGGGAGGGGTAAACACGTTAACAAAGCATACACAAATTTTATTGAAGACATGATTTTTGTCTTGGTGACAATGCAACAAAAGACCGATTCGGACGGTAATCGTTTCTCATATGGACGTCTTTAAAAATAAATTTATATATTACCTCAGTGCTAAAACTCATTTTTATCACTGTTCAGAAGTATTGTTCTTTTAAATACTTTCCAGCATTTCAGAAATAAATATGTATACACCGATGTACAACAGTTACCTTACGGTGTTCGGGAGTGCTCAAAAAGAGTTTATACACTAAATTTTGAATCGATTTCTTCTCGTAAACTCAGAGATATGGATTTGGACGGCAATTAAATTACCACACGACCTTGGTGTTTGTCAAAAAAACAGTAGGTAATTTGGCCGGAGATTTTTATGGGATGGTGAGAGAAAAACACTGACATCCTGGATTCGGACGGCATTTAAATCACCAACTAACCCCTGTAAATTGTGAAAATCACTTACATCCCGCTGAGAAACAATTACCATCCGAATAGGGAAAAGTTAAATTGTAAAATTTACAATGTTTTAGAAGCAAACTATCAAAAAATGTGAAACAATGGCCAAATTTTGCATATCTGCAAATCAGTATGTGAAATTATACATCATAAATTTTACACTTGTAGATATATATATATATATATATATTTAATTATTCATTATTATTATACACTTAATACTATTTAATTTTATAAAAGACTTCTGTGCTATTCAGAATGTATATTTTTCTTGTCCTACACAGACTGTCCAGATAATGATTGGTCTGATGACTCTCCTGTTTGGCATTGTGTCTACAGTTTATGCAGAATCCATCTTTGTCTTTATCGGTGTTCCTTACTGGGGATCTATCATCGTAAGAAATTATACACTTTAGTGTTCTGTCTTGTATAATATAACCTACAGTAGGTAGTCAACCAAAAATGCCTATTACCACCATGTGTACCTCCACCGCAAGGACATGACCGTAAATACAACTGTTTGAGAAGTCAACATCGGGTGGTGAAAAGAGACAGCTGTCAGCATTGCTCAGAACTGTACTACTCATTTATAAATTAAGATAAAATAATGAACTAAATTACTGGCAGCAATAATAATATCACTGATAATGTAGCATTCTAATATTTAATCATGACTAATTAGTTATAGTTTATTTGACTGTTACATAGGGCTGTGACGATGTTAGGTTTTTCATATCACTGTTATTGTGGCCATAAGAATTCAAGATATCGATATATCTGTAGAATTTTTTTTGGGGGGGGGATATCAGTCAAATTATTTTTTACTTTGTTTATTGAGTTTTTCTTTTTCACCCAACTAACATAAGGATACTGATAAACACAGGGCACAATACTCTGGCTTTCTCTGTCTTCTTTTGAGCTCCTATGAAATAACAAGAGGGAAAATACGGTCAAGTTCAACAGTATGATGAATAAATATGAATGGTAACACTTTACAATAAGATGTCATTTGTTAATATTAATGTATTACCTAACAATACATTTATTACACAATTTATTGCAATTGTTTATATTTATGTATTTAAGAGTTCATGTTAGTTTACATTGCATTAATGTTTACAAACACAACTTGTGATTTTAATAATGGATTAGTAAATGCTGAAATTAACAATAACTAAGATTAGTAAATGCTGTAGAAGTATTGTTCATTCTTCATGTTAACTAATTAACCTTATTGTAAAGTGTTGCTGTATTAACATCTAAACTGATACTTTCACCTGTTAACTTGTGTATAAGTATTTTAATCTCTTTAACCTGTAGTTGCACCGGCGCTGAAGTCATGCAGTAAGAGCGCTGCTGATTTAGTTTTAATGTGCATCAAGAACGACTGCAGATGAGGCATTAAGTGCATGGCACTGCGACCAGCTGAACATTTTACAGAGTTTAATGTAGCAATGTGGTCGCTCCGTTTTAATCATGTAACTGTTAAGAGATTTGAACAAAGAAATAAAGTGTTACTATGCACTGGCCGTATTGATTGCAAATACAAAAATAAGACATGTAAAGAAAACGATTTAAGTACAAATTAATGACGTTCCAAATCTGTAAAATCTTCGTTCATCTTTGGAACACAAATTAAGATTTTTTTTTATGCATTCCGAGAGCTATCTGACCCTCCCATAGACAGCAGGTGTCCTTACACGATCAACGCTCATAAACATACTTACAGGGTTCCCGCAGGTCCTTTAAAAGTCTTACATTTACTTTTGTCAAATTTAAGGTCATAAAAAGTCATAAATTGTACAAGAAAGTCTTATGATTTCAAGAGGTTTTAAATTTGGGTACAGACCAGAATCGCGATACAGTTTAATGTGACGATTAAAATTCAAAAGGGTATAAATAAATATGAGCGCTGCACATTTCAAAGTCCGGTGCTGCACTGCTTTGTGCTCTGCTGTTACCGGAGAAACCGTTCGAAAGCGCCTCCTGCTGGCAAAGAAGTAATGTGCATGTTCAATAAGGCTGTTGTTGTGAGTAGGGTATTCCTGCAATACCGGAGGCTGTAGTTTCAGAACTGGATTTATAGGAGCCTCTAGTTTTTTTTTTATGTATATGTATTATGTCAGGTCTTCCAGCCAGTTCTATCAAACCTTTACAATTAATCCAGAACGGGGCAGCTAGATACATTTTTAATGAGCCAAAAAGAATGAAGAACGACACGCCTCTCTTTATCAATTTGCACTAGCTACCAATAGCTGCTCGCATAAAATTCAAGACATTAAACCCCTTTACCTAAATTCAGTACTTCAGACTTATGTGACCCTAGAAGCTTACGTTCTGCAAGTGAATGTCGCTTTATTGTGGCATCCCAAATAGGCACAAAATCACTTTCACTAACTTTTTAAATGTTCCCTCCTGGTGGGAATGATCTGCCCAACTCAATCTGAGCAGCGGAGTCCTTAGCCATCTTCAAGAAACGGCTCAAAAAACACATATCTTTATTTGACCCTCTAACTCTAGCAATCTCTATTCTAATTTTATTCTTTTTAACAACCTGTCCCTTTTAGACTTGCACTCTATTCATTTAATTCTTGTTTTCAAAAAAAAAACTAACAGTAGCTTTTCTAATCTTTTTGTATTATATCCGTTTTCTTTAGAATAATTAATTATACAATTGACAAAATAAAAAAGGTCTAACAATAGCTTGCTCTATTATATCTGTATTCTTTTTATTATAGAATAAAAATAAATCCCTTGCTACGTGTACTGCGTTAGGCTAAATGAGACTTGTTACAGCACTTGCATATCATTGCTCTTTTGTTGATTTTGATTGCTTCCATTGTCCTCATTTGTAAGTGGCTTTGGATGAAAATCATTTGCTAAATGACTAACTATTAGTGGCTCATACCATTTTAAAGCACTTGCTATTCAATTCTGTATATTATTATTTTAAACGAATTGTGTAGTTGTTTAATTGTATACACTTAATTATTGTCTTAACCAACTCCTAACCCTAAACTTACCCATTGGTAACCCTCTTGAAATATTTAACATACTTTATTTTAATGTGTTCTATATATTCTGGTTTTAAATTCAGTTTTCTTGGAAAGAAGACTTGTGTCTGTGCGAGACTTCAATTTATTAGCCGTCGCATTTTACGTGTGACCCAAAACGGTAGTACAAAAATACAAATACTAGTTTACAATGAACTGTTTTGCACAGCTAAAAAGGCTAAATGGAGATTGCTGACTCTCCCTCAAACAGTTCAGCTCGCTTTAACATTAAAAATAAGATGGAAAGATAACAAATTAATAATTTCCATGGATCTAGTCTTTGCATCTGTTTGTTTTATGTTTGAATCAGGTCTCCTCTGTTGGATAGCGCGGTCCCAAAAAATAGGCTCCCATGTAGAGTGGCCATACGTCCAGATTTTGGCTGGACAGTCCGGATTTTAAGCCCCCTGTCCAGCGCAACCTTAAGCCGGACAATCACTTGTCCTCCTTTTTTGAAGTTGTGCTGAATCAGCCTAAAAAAAAACACTCTAGAATCTTTATTGGGACGCAGCAGCATAGCGTCTAATGTTGTAAGATATCTGGTCAAACAAATGATTGGCTGAAAGCGGTGTCAAATAAATATCTGATATATCATTGGTTAAAAATGTAAACAAGCCTCCACGTGCTGGCTACGACATATCATAACATTAACATGCCGAAACGTCAGACCTCATTTAATCCGGAAGGGTTGAACTTTCAAAATGCATCAAAAATATCTTAATTTGTGTTCCGAAGATAAACCAAAGTCTTACAGGTTTGGAACAATATGTGGGCGAGTAACTAATGACAGAATTTTCAGTATTGGCTGAACCATCCCTTAAAATTATTAAAGTTTGCTTGTGACACAGTTCAGTGATTGTGTTCCCTATGTGATTTGATGTATAAATGGGGATTACAAAATCTGTTATATAGCCAATATGTCACTTCTGTTATTCGTACAGTTTTGGTATGCATGTGGTTAGGGGAACACAACACAAACTAACAGTTTCATCATTTAATGATATCCATGTCATTGCATCACATATGCACGTGTAGCAACGTGGTGTTGCACAACAGAAACTGTAACACTGAAGAGACGACTATGCTACCCTAGAAAATACTACACACCCTCAGGTGCTACTCAAGGAAACACAGGCTCGATTCTACTAAATGAGTACGAGATGTGACTTGCACAAAAATCATTAATTTGGGGGAGCAGCGGTTTAGCAATGTGATGGGCACACAGTCAGCTGCATACACAGGACAGTAAAACAGTAGGATCTGACAGTATATGAAGACAGCCGTAGATGAAACCAGTGTAAGAAACAGCCATAGATACAGTGTTATGAAACAACAGCTAGCGCTCTCAGGCCGCACCTAAAATACAAATATAAAAACACGAATAGACATCCACTTTAAACGATTTCCCCTCTTCAAAAGAAACCCACAATAAAGAGGTTTTTTTTACCTCATTCTTGGACAATAGTAAGCTTTACGCTACCTGCGCTCATCATTTTGATTCACAAAGTTTACTTCCAAACACAGAGATAAAGTGCAGTAAAATGTGTCAGATTATAAATGTAACCATGGTTCCCTGAGAGGTGGAATGACACACTGAATCTGCTGACGCTATGGGGAACGCAATCAAGCAATAGTCATAAATGCAATAATCTTAAAATACACATTGCGGTAAAAAAAACTGATTCTGGTTGTGTACCATCTGTAAATATTCCAACAAAAGCCTCAATATTTTAATATTTGCCCTTCTCTCTCCTCTCAGTATATTATTGCAGGCTCACTCTGCATTGCTGTAGAAAACAAAGTTAATTCACCCTCCAGTTTCTGTTTGGTATGTATGCAACACTTGTTATTTTTAAGGGTCCAAGCGCCTGAAGTGCTGGAACACTATTGTGTCTACTGACTTTCTGTAATGCTTTCTGTGGTTTCATTTCTGAAAAAGACGTGCACCAAATTGCATAAAATTTTTACCTATTTAACTACAACTGAATTACCTTAACACCGTAACTGTAGGATTGGTAAAAAAAAATCAAGCGTAGCGTTAGTTCTGGCAGGACACGTTACTTAAGCTCGCATAAGCTGACTCTCAGCTGATCCTTGTCTACCTTTCAGTATGCGACATCTCTCACAGCACTCATATATATAAGTTCCATCAGTATTATCACCAGTTTTGACGTTGCTCAATAGCTAATTACCCTTCTCCATCCCCAACTCCCCATCCAGTCAGGATTGGTTTCTCCTTTGAATCAGACTAATTTCTATATGTTTTCATTAAATTATCGAACTTTAATGATATCTGCAATACATTTATGTTGTCCTGTTCTGTTTACCCTGGGGGGTTATTGCTGCTCTCCATGCTATTATCCATGCTAGGCTGTGATAGTGGTCCTGACAGAAATAATCTTATTTGGTGGATGGCATAATATAGCTTTCAATATGACGAAGTATGTCTTTATAGTACACCATGTGTACTGAGTATATGTATGTGTATTTTGCACATTGTCTTCTGTACAGTCTGTAAATATGTACTGTCCATATGTAAATTGTTGTTTTGTTTAGTTTTTTTGCACTGTCTGGAGCATGCTCGTAAGAATTTCACTCACCAAGGCACTTGTGATGTTACAATAAAAGTGATTTGATTTTGATTTGACTCAGTTACAAGAAAAAACGATAATTTCAGCAATTAATAACATCAAATCTGAATGACCTACCTTTATGAAAATTGGCATACTTGTACATATTGCAAAAATAAGTATGTGTACCAAATGTAATGAATGAATGAGTAGATAAATGTATATCCTTTTTTAATCTAATAATATATTTATTAATGTGATGACATGTTTGAAGTTTTGGTTCTACAAAACATTGTACATTTGCAGTTTAAGGACAACTACAAATACAAGAACACACACACACACACACACATATATATATATGGTTTAAGAAGGTTAGTGTAACGGAAGAGGACTGGACACAACGGGTTAGTAAAAGTAGATGTTTCTTTATTAGCACAGAGAGTTCTTGAGCTTGAATGAGAGATGGATCCTTGTCCTTGTCGGGCAGTCATTGGCCTAATGGATAGAGCGTTGGACTTGAAACCCGAGGTAACTCATGGTTGTGGGTTCGAATCCCGGCTCCGACAGGAAGTCCACGATTGCTCCCCGGGTGCTGCACAGTCGGCTGCCCACTGCTCCAAGTGTGTACACTTGGATGGGTTAAATGCAGAGAACACATTTCACTCCTCATTATACTCTGTATAATTGTGTATGTGACAAATAAAGCTCATCCGAGCTTAATTTGTATTTGTTTGTTTGTTGTATTGTCCCC